>CAUYUJ010015655.1:235000-320164 GCA_963575745.1 Prorocentrum cordatum
TCACATTTGCGACTGCGCTCCGAGGGGGTCAAGGCTTAGCGAGGTGACGGGGGTCGGCTGCCGACGTCTGCCCGCAGGGCACACAGGAACGCAACCAATGGAGGTCCCAGGTCCTGACGACACGATGGCTGGGCACGCACACACACACACACACGCACAAACACACACACACACACACACACACGCACAAAAGCAGAAACACACACACACACACAACACACACAAACACACACACACAACCACACAAACACACACACACACAAACGCACAAACGCACAAACGCGCACACACACACGCACACACACACACACAAACGCACACACACACACACGCAACCGCACACACACAAACGCACACACACACACATACACACACACACACACGCGTTTTTTGGCGATCGCGGCCCCGCGCGCAGCGGCGGGGCGAAGGAAATCCCAAAACGAAAACGCGCGCGGGGCCGGCCACTCATAAGAAGACGGTGCCACGCGTGCCCGGGCAAGGGAAGCGGGGGCGCCGAGAGCGCAGCGGGCGCAGGTCAGCCCGAGGGCGACAGAATGTCTCGCAGCAAAGCTGACAATCAGGAAGGGAAGCAGGTAATGGTGGGCAGCGACAGCGGCGGTCGCAGACCGACTCGCGGCCGCCAGAAACAATAAACAGGCGGCCGACGAGCCGTGCCGTGCAAACGGGGCACAGCAGGAAAGACACACTCCCCCCCCCACACACACACACACACACACACACACACACACACACACACACACACACACACACACACATCGGCCAGACCTACGACAGAACAGCATCCTTCAAGAACATGGACACCCCCGAAGCCAAAACACCCCACGCCATAAGATCACCGAGGGTACCGTCCCCCAGGATGCACAAAACACCCAGCAAACACGAAAAACATGAGGGCGCACTCCCCGAACCAACCTCGATTTCATACCTCGGTCCGACCGTACACACAGCACAATAAGGCGCAATGAACAGATTGTGGCTGTTTCCGGTCTCCAAGGGGCCTTCGCCGGGCCCCGTAATCGTCACCGACGACTCCCAGGATGGAATGACGGCCCCAAAAAAAAAATCAAGATTTCCGGGGGTCGACGTTGGGAGAATCGCGACATCGACGGTCTGGGAAGAAGGACCAGGAGGAGGAAGAGGAGGAGGAGGAGGAGGACGAGGAGGAGGAGGGGGAGGAGGAAGAATAGGAGGATGGAGGAAGAGGAGGAGGAGGAATAGGAGGAAGGAGGAGGGGGAGGAGGAGGAGCGAACTTCGCCTTCCGGGGACGCCTTTTAAGCTTAGCACGGCCGCGCGCGCGGGGTGGGCGGGGCTGTGCAGCAGTTGGTGCTCATCGTGTAGAAGTGTGAAGATCGGAAGTGGAAAAGTCGCTGCACTTCGAGTCGCAGGAGGCGAAGAGCACGGGGTCTGCCTCCATGTCCGCTTGGGACCAGTCCGACGTGGTGGAACCGCCATCAATGTCGCCGTAGCACATGGCGGTGCTGATGAGGTCCTCCACCGACGCGCAGACGACAGGGTCCAGAACTCGGCTAATGTCCTGCGAACGGCCATGCGGGGAAAAGGTCGTCGTAGTGGTTCTGCACGCTGATCGACAACAGGTCGTCGGAGACGGTGGCGCGGTTGAGCGCAGACTCCGCGTTCACAGACCTAGCGAAGGTTCGATCATCACGCGGGATGCGGTAATGATCATGGAGAGCAGGTTATGATTGTCGAGCGTGGGCCCCTTGTCCAGCGATTCGGAGTCTGTCACGCTTGAACTTCGGACGTGCCCAGCGAGCCGTCATGCGGGGAGTTCATCAGGTCATCGCAGTGGTGCTGGATGCTGATCGGCATCAGGTGGTCGGAGTTGGTGGCGCGCTTGAGCGAGGGCCCAGCGCTCACGGGCAAGGTGATGGCCGAGTCATTGCGCTTGTCGGCGAAGACGTCGGATTCGGATAGCACGCTGCAGGCAGCAACGACGATGGAGTGCAAGTCCTTCTTGTCGGGCGGTAGCCCTTCCTGGTCGACACTCTGCGTCCGGATGCTGCTCAGCGCGGGGTCGACAGAAACGGGCACGCTGAGCAGCGCGGCGACAGCGTCCGCAATAATGGCAGAAGCAGAATGCATATCGGGCAGAGTGTTCACGGCGAGGTCGACCGTCGGCGCGCTCTGCGGCAATTCGAGGGGCACGCAGTGGTACTTGTTGATGATGGCAGTGGGCTCGCTCATCAGCGCGACCTGCTTCAGCGGCTGTTGCAGCTGGTCCACGACGTTGGTGGACTGGAGCTCGGCCGCGGCGATGGCCGCGGACAAGCCCTGTCTGAACTCTATGTTATGGTCGCTGACCTGCTTGAGGAGGCCCTCGAAGGCACGTTGATCTTCCCGTCGTTGTTGTTCGCTTACGGCAAGTGCGGACTCCAGCTTCTCAAAATCCCACCGCAACTTCGCCACGGTGGAAGGCAAGTGGGGTGCAACGTCGGCGCGAGGGAGACCACATCCAGAGCCAACCGTCTGCACGGTCTTGCCAAAGGATACGCCCCTCTGCACCGCGTCCAGCAAGATACTGCTAGAGCCTGGATGCGCGGGCGTCAGAAACTCCAAGGAGGTTCTGTTGCCCGGAGCAAAAACAGCAGGCTGACCTTAAAGCTTGGGTCGCCTTTGAGCTTAACCTTCACGGTCGGGGTCCAAGCCTTGTGCGAGCTGGTGTTGAGGCTCTTGGTGATGTTCCGCATGTGCCGCATGAGCTTGAACTCCAGCGGCGAGAAGCGAACCGACTCAGAAGCGTCCTCGACAAGTCTGAGAGTGCGTCCCGATGTGTGAGCGGGTGAAGAATTTTGAAGTCGCGATGGCGGCGGACCACGTGGAGCGAGTGCCGCACGACGCTCGAGAGCTTGGTGGTCTTGTCCACTGGCGTGGCCAAGCCCGACCGCATTGTGAAGAACGACAGCAGGTTTGCTAGCCATGGCGTATTCCGAGAAATTGCCCACGGACGAACCACGTTTGCGGCCTATGACATGCAGGGCAGCGAAAGCATCACCCATCGGAGCGGGAATGATTATGGAACAAGCTGGAAGTCACTTACCATGAGCCAGAATTGTTCGAGCCAAAATTGGTACGGAGGAGGAGGAGGAGGAGGACCATTGCAAACCCAAAGTTTCACCAACGATATTTCAATAACCCTCCCCCCGGCTCCCTCCTCACAAGCCACTGCAAGAACTCATTTTCACTGAGGAATATGTCCCATTGGAAACAACCGTTTGGGAATCTTGAACTGCGTCAGACCACCATTCCTGGGACCGCAACGCCGCGAATCATCGTTACTGCTGCGTCCTGATGATCCTGTACTATGCCAGGACACCCCTCCTGGGACTTCAACACCATGAACCAACGTAGTTGCGCCCAGACAGTCCTACATCGTGCCAAAACAGAATGTTGGGGGCGTTCGCCATGAGAAAATTTGAAAGTCCTCTAAACGTTTCCAACGAATGTGCGCGGCGCACAAGCAAGAACCGAATTTTGAAAAGGAACCGCCCTCCATCCGTGAAGCTCTCGCAACTGTGTCAGCCGAATGTGCGCGGCGCTGAGGCGAGAGTCACCTGTTGAAAACAACCCACCCTTCACCTGTGAAACTTTTGCGCGCGGCGCTAGAACCATCTTTTGACAACCACCCGGCCTCCATCCGTGAAAATTCTGAATGTTTGTAAGACGGATGAGCGCGGCGCTACAGCGAGAGCAACATTTTGAAAACGACCCGCCCTCCATCCGCGAAGCTGCTTCAGGATCATCAGTGGTGAGGAGGCCTCAGGCGAAACGATGGGCCTCAGTATGCGACAGGGAGGAGTTTGTCAGAAGGAAAGGAATGGCAGGTGAGAAGAAGGAAAAGAGAAGGAGGAGAAGGAGGAGGGTAAGGAGGAGGAGGAGGAGAAGAAGGCAGGGTAGAGGAGGTGCAGGAGGAGAGGGGAGGAAGGAGGAGGCGGAGAAGGAGGAGGAGGAGGAGGAGGAGGGGGGAGGAAGGAGAGGTGGAAAGTCAGACGCAACCCTCGAGGCGGCTGTTGTTTCGCTTGTTTGGGCCTATGGAGGCCGGTTTGGGGGCCCTTTGATTGTCAAAAGAAACGACCCAGGATGAAACGCCAGCCCCGGGGATGGGGTCCACTCCTCCGACGGGCGGGGAGAAAACAACAGAACGTCGGCGGTCCGGATTTGAAGACCGGAGGAGAAAAAAGAGGAGAAGCAGGAGGAGGTGGAGGCGGAGAACGGAGGTGGGAGATGGAGAGACGCAGGGGGGGGAGAAGGAGGAGACAAGACCAAATACGACAACGCACGGGGGCTCCAAGAATCGACCTCGCAAACTGGCTCAACCGGTAGCACCGCACACATTCGCCAGAACAGCCTCCTGCAGCTACACGGATGGAGGGCGATCGTTTCCAAGAAGCGGCGCTCGCCTCAACGGGACCCACACTCGCCGGGAGTGAGGGAGGCCGAAGGGAGGGCTGCTCCTGAGCATTTTCGCAGGGTGGAGGGCTCAGGGTGAAATCCATATGGGCTTTCGCACCTCGAAAATCAATTCGTCGTGTGTTGCACCTTGTACATATTCAAGCCTCGAAAGTCAATGGAGGCGGCCTTTCAGATGTCCTCCTTTGCCCTCCACCCCCAAAAATTGCTCGGTGCTCATTTGTCACAACGGAGTTGCTTCGTAAGACGTCTCGCACACTGCGGCAAACAGTGCACCACCGTATCACCCTCACGCGAGTTCAGGGCAGCAACTTCACAAAAAACGAGGCTCTCGCTGGACTCCTTCCTGGAATTATAGGGCCTTTCTCTGACCTTCTCGCATTCGTTCTAGCTAGATGGACGTAGGGCATTTTTAAACGAGGCACCCGCCTGAATGCAATGCCCACGAAGCGCTCGCATTGCAGAACAAGGAATGTGTTTCCGGAACTGGTGAGGAGGGTACCTGGGACGGAAGGGTTTCTTGCAACAATGGTTACGCACGTCATCCTCGCTGCTCATCCGTTTCCGTCCTCTCTCCGCAACCTTTTCCCATCCTCGGTTCTCCTCATCTGTCCAGATCCTCCTTCTCCTCCTCTCCCGCCTCCTCCTCAGTCTCATCCTTCTCCACCCCATCATCCTTGTCCTCCTTTTCTTCCTCCACTTTTCTCTTCCCCTCTTCTCTGTCGACAGGTTCGGAGCATTCCCATACCGACGAGCAAGAACGCCTATTCCATCATCTTTCCTCCTCCCACCTCCTCCTCCTCCTGCTCCTCCTCCTCCTCCTCCTCCTCCTCCTCCTCCTCCTCCTTCGCTGCCATATCCTCCCTCTTGTGTCCTACTGTTCATATTCCTCCACCCCCTCCTCATCCACCCCCGTCCTCCGCATCAAGATTTCGCCATATATCCTTCATCCTGGCTCGTCTCATCCTCATACGCCTCCCCACTCTCCCTTCCCCCCCTTCGTTCTCCTCCTCCTCCTCCTCGTCATTATCCCGTCCCCGTCTCTCTCGTCTTCGGGCCAATATGAATATCCTGTTCATGTCTGCTGCAATCTCCTCTTCCTCACCTTTCTCCTCCTCCCCCTCCTCCTTCTCATCCTCCTCCTCCCCATTACCATCCTCATCCTCATCCGCCTCGTTTTCCTCCTTCTCCTCCTCCTCCTCCTTCTCCTCCTTCTCCTCCTCGTGCTACTCCCTCCACCCTCAAGGTGAACGGGTGGGGGAACGATGGGAAGGGAGGGAGGGATGAAGGAGGAGGGTGATTCCCGCTCTCTCTCTCTCTCTCAATCTATCTTCCACTCCCCACCGCATCCACAGGAACAGGGAGGGAAGAAACATCAAAAGAAGGAATACTACGATTTCAGGGGGGCTCCGCTTTGCTCGAGGGGCACTTCAACGCGAGGTGCCTTGACTGTGCTCAGCCTGCGAAGTCTCGTCTACCCGTCGCTCCGCCTCCTCGTGCTGGTCCTCCTGATCCTCATCCGTGTCGCCCTCTCCCCCCACTCTCCGTCTGTTGTGCTCCTTCCTCAACCGCCTCCTCCTCCTCTTCCTCCTTATCCCTCTGATCTATCTTCGCCTCCTCCTCCTCCTCCTCCTCCTCCTCCTCCGCCACATCCTCCACCTCATCCTTGTCCATCCACTCCTGCCATCGGGGGGAATCGAGGGGAGGGAGAGGGCGAGCAGGAAGACGACTAGGAACCATTTTCGAGGTCCTGCTCATCCTTCCTGTCCTCCCGCACACTTCCCCTCCTTCCTCCAGCTATTCCGCTTCCCATTCTCCTCTTGTTCCTCTACTCCTGCCCCCCCCCCCTCTGCACCGACAACTCTGTCCTCTCCCCTCTTTCTGACTGTGGCGCGAGCCGCACTATCTGAACGGGTTCAGACCACTAAAAAAATCTGCCACGCCCTTCCCTATCTGCTTCTCCGCAGCCTCGATCTCCATGGCACCTCTGAGGAGAACCAATGCAGCGACATGAACGCAAGCTTCCAGATGCTCTCGGACGATGTCTCGCGAGCGGGGCGAACCCGCCTCCGCCCCAAGGCGCCATCCCCAGCGTGCCTCATCACTTCGCGTGCCCGGGGGCAACCAGCTAACATTGATGGGCCCTCAGAAGCCGAGGGATTCCTCACGATCGGCACCGAGATAAGGTGATGCCTATCCAATCGTAGTGAGAGGGATAGTGGGAGGGCTTCACACTGGAGAGGACGGGGTGTGGGGAGGGGTGTTCAGGCGCCAGCGGAGAGCGCGTCCAGAGGACGTCCCCCAGTTCGTATTCACGCTGTCTTTTGGCTCCCCGACCTCTAACCGCGTCCGCGATGTTCCAGATGTCCACCCTGCAGCCATAGGCACGCTCCTCCATGGTTGAGCAGGAGCGCATCTTCCGCTCCAGGTCGGCGCTGCCCTTCGACAGCTCCTGGGCCTCCGCCCTCATCCGCGACAGCTGGTTGTTGCAGCCCTCCAGCTCGAGGACCTTGATTGATAAAATTTCGGGCTGCGCAAAGACAGCCCCCCAGGTAGTCCCGGCTGGCCGCAACAGGCCCCCCGAATTGCCCGGGGCGATCTCAACGCACCAACCCTGGGGCACGTAGCGACGCATGGGTGCCGCTGGAGGCGGCGCCAGGGTGTTGAGACGGCCCTGGGCTACTCGGTTCGCCTGTTGAAGGCAAGCGGCGCCACCTGGGCGGGCTGCCTGCGCGCAGCGCGAAACCTTATTACCAACCTTGTTCTCCAGCCAGTACAGCTTGCGCAGCAAGCCCTTGTCCGACTGCATCCTGGGGAAGCCGAACAGTACCATTGCCAATACCGCTGCTCCACAGACCACTCCGAGGGCGCGTGATGGACGGTAAATCGAAGCGAACCCAGGCGTGGCTACGAGGGCCTCCCAGGAGGTTCCGAACGGCGAAAGCAGGCGAAGCGTAGCGGTATCGATGTTTTTTCTCAGGGAGGCCGCGGGCGCGAGAGCAAAGAGTCAGTGGGCCGATCGACGATCGGCCCGCTCCATAGCAGTCGTGCGTGAATGCCACCAGCCCCGTGGGCGTAGGTGGTCTAACGATGGTTGTCTTTGCTCTTCCAAGACCCTTTTCCCCTCGGGGAGGGGTACCCTCTCATTCCCCTCCCTGAAGTAGTTTGTGTGCTTCTGAGAGGTCCGTAGAAAAATTGGCTCAAGTAAGCCGTGGGCTCGAGGGGCCAGCCGCCCGCGCCGCCCCGTTGACGCATCGCTACAGCCTGACGCGCTGGGCGGGCGGGCCGACGTAGAGGAGAAGGACGGGGGGGATGAGGAGGAGGAGGAGGAGAAGGAGGAGGAGGAGGAGGAGGTATGGTATGGTATGGGTTTGCGCTAAACGCGGGGTCAAGCCCTAAATCAGAATGGCTCGGCGTCGGACTCGCCCTCATCGGGGCTGTCCGCGCTCCGCTGCAGGGCCGATCGGCCGAGGTCTCGGACCAGTTCGAGCTCCCCCTCCCACAGCCCAAACGCCCTCAGAACCTCGGCCCGCCCCCCAAGACCAGCCCTTCCCCATCCGCCGCTAGCCCCGACGCTTGGGGCCGAGGGCTGCGGCTCTGGGGGCAGGCTCGGCTCGGCCTCGGCTAGGCTCGAGCGGGTCGCTGGCAGCACTCCGTGCGGCCTCCCGACCTTCAAAAAGCGCACATTGGCGCGGTACGAGGGGAATTCTCCTTTCTTGATCCTTCGCAGCTGGTCCACACCACCAGCTTTGGCCTTCTCGGGGCACCGCCCCGAGAGACCCGTAGTTAGCTTGCCGTCCGAGGCTACCGTGCCACAGCGGCAGCAGAAGACGACCGAGGAAACGTGGGCGGTGCGGCTGAGCACGTCTGCCTCCAACAGGTTGTGGCCTCGCCACCAAAAACTGGCGTCGGCATACTCTTCCCACCCGTCGCCCACCCCGTAGCCAACGAGCGACGACGACCCCGCTTCCCCACCACTGCTGCTAGCCTGGGGCACAGGCTCGGGGTCCTCTGGGGCCTCAGGGTCTTCCACGGCAGCGGAGCCCCGAGACTTCCAGTACGCTTCCATCAAGTCCTCATGGTCCTGGCCATCGGACTCAACGTGCACACAAGCCGCCCATCGGGCGGATTCTTGGGCTAAAAACTTAAAGCCTTGCCACAACTGATACTGCTCCACACCCACGCCGTGCTCCGCAGCACCTAGCTTAGCAAACCTGTCGGCGTGGGCGTTCCCTCTGAACTCCCACTCCGTGGTAGCACCCGCATCTGCCTGGGCCCTGGTGCAATGGGCCTTGGTTTTAAAAACTTGGAAGTCCCCTTCCGAGAACGCTCCCCAGAACGGACTCCAGAGCTGGGCCCGACCACAACTGCTTTGGGATCCCGCGCCTTCGCCGCCACGGAGAGCCCCAACAGTGCCTGCGCAGTCTATAAAGACATCGGAGGGCGCCATAGCACACACACGCAGCATCGAGACGGCATAATCCTCCGCGTCTCTAGAGCTCTGCTTAGGACACACACTGCGTGGGACGGGCCCGTAGGCCGCCGATACTAAATTTCCAAACCTATCTACCTGCACAATGGCCCAGCCCGCTCGGGCCAAAAACGGAGCCGAGGCCCATAGGGCCGAGCCGTCTAAGAACAGCGTGCCACTCAGGAGCCCTGACTCAGGTCTGTTGTACCACAAGATGGTCTCTTGGGCCTCGGTCGGGACTGGGAAGACCAACTCTGGCGACGGGAACAGGCCTCTCGCAAACCTCTCCCCCTCGTCGTACCCCCATTCGCGGGCCCTGCGAGCCCTCGTCCTGTGGAAGTCGTCAACCCATTCACGCCTGAGCCCTGCATACTTCGGGCACTCGTAGGCCCTGTGCCACAAGGACCCTTCAGGATCACCACATACACAACACCTCGCTGAGCCGACAAGTCCATGGTGGTGGAGCCGACTTTGTGGCCAGTGCCCCCCAGACATCAAAGATCTCAACGTCCTCTGAAACCTCTTCGTCCAGGATCCCTTGGTCCGATGCAGGAGCCCCTCAAGTCCTGCCCAAAATATCGGCATATTCCACCTGGCTTTGGGCTCGCGACAAAATAGAGCTTGCCGATCAGAAGCTCGCCTGGCGCCTGCAACTGCTAGCTCCTGAACGAGCGCTGGAGGTAACACTCGAAGGTCAAGCGCTTCCTGCCGATCCGTGACCATGCACGCACCTGACCGCAAACTCCAGCCTATTCTGCGGAGACTGAGAACGGCTACTTCAGCTGGGGCTGCTGCTAACCTCCAAGGTGTTTGAACTCCTTCGAGACGGCCCAGGGCTCCTTCCAGACACCGTTCCAGGACAGGAAGCTTCGGAAACGACTCCCAGACCGCAGTCGCCCATTGGAACACAACCATCCCGACGTTCAACAGCAGCGGGTCCACTCGGACCCCTTCAGCATAGCTCTGTAGACGGAGCCCGACCGTGGAGCCCTTGGGGACCTTCCCGAGACTTCCAGCAGCTCCCAGTCGAAGACGATGCAGTTGGGTCGAGGGAATCCCCATGATACTGGACCCCCATAGAGCCGACGCTGTAGGGCCTCCCCGTTGAATGAACCCCGTGTTGGCCCCCGCCTCCCTGAGCTTCTTAATCTTAGCCGTCCTCCCTCTGGCCTTGTCCCACCTGTCCCGAGTGATCTGAACCCTCCGAAGGGACCCCATCACCGCGTCGGTGCCGAGGTTCCTTGCATGATCTACCTTGCTTTCCTTCGGAAGGTCCCACAGGGGCTGCAAGGCCTCATCCAAATTCAAGTCGCTTGTCATGTACTTCGACTCATCCGAGACGGGGAGTTCGAGCTCCGAGAAACTGGACAACAGGGACTGCACACCTGAGGCGAGCTGCGGTGCAATGAGCTGCTGCGGCCCAACAATCTGCAACGCGATGTCGTCTATCACGTTTCTGATGCACAACTGTGGCCGGCCAGACTGCGCGGCCGCAAGCGGCGATAACAAAAGTAACTTCGTAAGCGTGGTAGCTGCTGAGCACCCTGCAATCACTGCCCCATTACCTTGCACCTTCCTAGACACCGCCCCTCCATAGTGCAGCATCCTATCCCCAGCATAAATCACACACAGCCCTCGCAGTAGCTTCAAATTGAAACCATGCTGGCACGCCGCACGATACAAGTCCATATGGTCGATGTGTTCATAGAACTTTTTAAGGTCCAGAAGCACCGTCGCCGCCGAGGTCCCTAGGACTTTCCCGAAGTGGGCCAGCATGTTATGGACCCATCCTGCTCTCTCGCAGGTCGACGTGGCCCCGACGCCCCAGAAGAAGGCCTGCTCGTGGGCCTGTTCCCAGGTACGGCAGATGTTTTGACGACACTGCGACCAAATCTTGGTGAACATGCACAATAATCCTATCGGGCGTACTCCACCATCTGGCTTATCAAGGAAGATGATATTCGTCAAAAACTCTGCAATCACACAAGGTCGATCTTCGAACGAGTGAAGGATATCAATAACACGCAACTGATATTCCTCTGGAAGAAACAAGATCTGGCGGGGATGGAAGGAGTCCCACCCAAGACCAGCCCCTTCCCCATACGAGTTACACACACGCCTCAACTGCTCCAATGATATGGGTGGCAAGTCATGTCCCAACACATCCCAATGAGCTGGGTGATTTTCGCTGAGCCTGCCTTCTTTGTGCCAAAGGGGAAGCCATTGATCGAGAAGCTGGAGGAGCGCAAGCTCACTGTTGACTGGCAAGCGGCCATGGTCGTCTACGACACTGAACGGGACCGTCCTGTCTGCGCGAGAGACCCTGGAATAAGCATGAGCTGCCTTCCCTCCCCGCTGCACTGACGACTTTGCCCACTCCTTCCATTCCGACAGGGACTCCTTGGCGTCCGACTTGCGCAGGCCTTCTACATACTCCCGTAACTGCCCGAACAGCCCTTCTAACTCCTCTCTGAGCCCCATGGATATCCCTTCCACCAGGCTGATCAAAAAGCGGGCATTCGCGCCTTCGTCTGGCGCCTCCAGCGCCGAGATCATCCCGAACAGGGCGGCACGCCATTCGTGAAAAAGACCGCGTGCTCTGGCTCCTAGCATATCTTGGCCAACTGCAGCTGCACGACAAGCCAACGCCTCGAAGGACATCCAACTGGTGGTCCGCTTTGAATATCTCCTCCTAGACTCTCGGTCCCAAACCGTCTCGAGGGGAATCTTTGTGACCTTAGGGCCCCCAGCTCTTCCGCACATCCTGGCAGCGCTAGCACTGTCTAGGTCGTGGAACTGCATGAGCCAGCCCTCAGCCTGGGTAAACCATTCCCTGACCATGGACCCCAAACAGTGCGAGCCACCTCCGACTTCCCAAGACCACGTGCTTTCAGTAGGGAGCCTCCGAGGACCCACAAGCTTGTCCAGGGGGAACTGCACATATCTAACCTGCTTCGGGACGACCGTCGACGGGGCCAGGTTCTTGACGACGATGCCCACAGGCATATGAGGCCACGAAGGGGCCGCTGGGAACGCCAGGACCTCCTTGACGCAGTGCCCTAAACACCTGGACCCCACGAAGAAATCGATCTCCCGCTCATCCTTCCTGTCGACCTCCTCCTCAGGCCCCGAACTGGTTCCTGGAGCGGGCCCTGCTCTACACGTAGCGCAGCCCGTCGTAAACATGCAGCCCCCAACCTTGGACACCCATTCCGATGCTTCAAGCTCTTCAGGAGTAAGGTTCCAATCACCTTGCACAATCCAGAGGCATGTTAGGGACTTGATGTACTCGCCAAGAGTGTTCAACAACTCAACATTGTCCCCTGTTACGCCAATGCTGGTGTAGAGGTAGACCGAGAAAACCATCAACCCACCTGGAAGTCCTACGTTGATGTGCCTGCTTGCCACGCGCGACTTGAAAGATTCCAACTCGGGTGGCCGTGGCACACTGGAAGACGCCAGGGAGCTGGCCACTGCCAAGCCTACTCCTGCCGAGGACTGCGTCGGACCTGCTCCCGTGGACGCTGCTGGTCCTAGAGAAAACGCGAAGGAGCGGCGATCACCCCAGCCGTAGGCGGAGTCCAACTTACCCTTCTCCTTCAGCCGAGTCTCTTGTACACAGATCACATGCGGCTTGACTGGTTCGCCTGAAGCCGACGCCACGCCGAAGAGGTTCGCTTCCTGGTCCTTACACCAGTCTACCACATTGGTGAACGAGTCCCACGTGTTCGCGTTCACACCAAGAATGATCAGATCGCTGACGATCGTGACCGGGTGGCCGACTCCACGAGCCGCGCCGTCCTGACCTAGTTTTCCCTTTCCGCGTCCGTCGCCAGGTGGGGAGGAGAGATGGTGCAGCCCTTTCCGCACAGAAGGTGCGTCTCCTGGAACACCGTCAGGGCTAGCTTGGCGCCCAGCAGCTCCTGCCGCAGGTGGAAGCAGACCGCCACATCCTTCCATGAAATCGCCCAGGCCTCCATCGAGAACACAAGGCCCATCACTTCCAGATGCGACGCAAGCCTGCGAATCGCCATGTCCATGAACAGGTGGGGAGGAGAGGTGGTGCGGGCCTTTCCGCACTGTAGGTGCGCCACCAGCCGTCCTGGTACCACCACCCGACGCGGTGCCCGAAGCCGAGGGAGCCGCCGACCCCGAGGTGGTACCCGTAGGAGCTGTGGACTCGCGGGGATAGCCCCCAGCCCCGTTGCGACCGAGGGGTCCCGCCTCGCGCGACATAACAGCAAGTGATGCCGTCGGGGTCGAGGTCGACCCAGAAGAAGATGTCCCTGGCCCTGACCCTCTTCGAGGGTCCTCGACCCGAGGGGGGGCAGCTTCGCGAGACCGTCCGTCTCTGTCCGAAGCTTCGTGGCCCAGGCGAGGCCACTGCCGTGGGTCCAGACCGACCCCGTCGAACTGGCGGAACAGCCCCGTGTCGAAGACAAGGTCGTCCCTCACCACTGGGACTGCGAAGCCCGTCGCCTGCTCCCAGTCGAAATCGATCATGTTGCCACTTGCGAAGGCGTCGAGGTCGGCCATGCCGAAGTTCGCCCTCGCCGCAGGCTCGGGAGCACCAGACGCCACTGGGGCAGCATCAAGACGCACAAGGCCGTCACCCTCGCCGCGCCTTCTTGGCCGTGTGCTCGGCGAGCAGTTTGGCCACGGCTGCAGACGCGTCCCCCTCGCCGCCCATGGCTCGCTTGAGGGACTCCGGGAAGTCAGACTCCAGGAAGTCGGTCTCGTCCATGGGAACGGCCTGGTGCTCACCTCCAGCATCAGGGGCACCCACTGCCTGACCACCAGCAGCAGGATCGCCAGGAGGGCCTGGGCGACTGGCCTCAGCCTCTGCCGCCTGCTTGGCTGCCTCAGCCTCCGCGGCCGCCTGGCGCTGGAGCCCTTCAAGGACAGCAAGGGCGTCCTTGCCTGCCTGCGCTGACAGCGCAGCAGGCTCCAGCCCCGCCGTGAGCACCTTGAGAGGGTTCTCGTGCTCTCCTGCCTGGAGCTTCGCCAGCACGCCACGGGCTGCGACAAGGTCCGCCTTGGCCTGGTCGACCCCCTTCTGGATGCCGTCAAGCTCCTCGTCGAGGGCTGCCCTCTGCGCATTGATGTCAACGCAGCGGGCCTCTGCCTTCTGGGTCTTCTTCTTGAGGTTCTCCACCTTCCACCAGGCAGACATGGTGGTGGGCGGCTTGGGCGGCGCCTCGGCCTTGGTCTGCGCAGCCGCCAAGACAGCAGCGTGGGCGTCCTCAAGGCCCTCACTCTTGAGGAACTCCGCCACCTGCTCGTGGGAGAGCCCCGCAGCAGGCGCTGGCGCCTCGCCCTTGGCCTTCGGCGAACCGCCTCCAGCTGGGCCCTGCCCCTTGCCGCCGCCCTTGGCCTTGGTGCCAGCAGGCTGCTGGTGCCATGGGTGCACTGGCGGCGCTGGCTCGCCGCTGAGCTCCGCCACTTTGACGCGCAACTCCTGGATGAGCCTCGCCTGCTCGGCCGCCACTGCCCCTCCTGGCGGCCCGTCGGCCCAGGCGCCTTGAGCCTGTGGCTTGACCGGGACCGAAGGGCTCTTGGCAGCCGCGGCAGCCCTGCGCGCCGCCTGTACCACCTTCGCGGGTGCCGATGCCCCGCAACTCCTGCACTTGATCCGACTCGCCCAGTTGTTCCAGCAGCCGCAGGAGCACCCCCAGTAGGGGGTGCGAGCGCCTGGCAGCACATCGGGCTGGGGAACCATGCGCCGCCTCTCGCAGACGCTTGGCTCCTTCGTGAAGAATGGAAGGCTCGTGCCCACGAGCCGCTTCGAAGTACGCGGGCACAAGCTCGAGCTTTTCACACAATCAGCTTGAGCCAAAATGGCTACGGAGGAGGAGGAGGAGGAGGAGGAGATGAAGGAGGAGGAGGAGGAGGAGGGGAAGGCGGAGGAGGAGGGGGAGGAGGAGGAGGATGTTGAAGTGGAGGAGGAGATGAAGGAGGAGGAAGGGGAGGAGGAGGGGAAGAGGATGAGGAAGAGAAAATCGGTGGTTGCTCTGAGGCTACAAAGGGTTCCTGCGGGGCCTCTTGGGGGTGCTTCATGGACCGTGCAACTGCGTCTTGGGGCCTGGTGTGTCTTGGGGGTCTTCCTGGGGGGGGGGCGTTCCTGGGCCGTTTGGGAGGCCCTCGGGGCCTCGGGGGGCCCGTCCGAGCGGAGGGCGGGGGCGGGGGGTCGGCTGGGAAGAGATGCTGGTCGTCGCGACGGGGGGACGTTACGACCCCCCTCCTTTAACCGATGGCCTCCACGATGGCCCCCAAAATACCCTCCAGAGCTCCCAAGGCAGGCCAGAAGAAACCCCAAACGAGGCACAAGAGGGCCCCAAGACCCCCCAGAGAAGGCCCCAAGAGGGCCCCGAGACAGCCCCAAGGGGACGCCAAAAAGGCATCAAAAGGATCCCAAGATGGCTGCCAGAGTCTTTATCCTCGTCCTCTTCGTCCTCCTCCTTCTCGTTCTCGTCCTCCGCCTCCTCCTCCTTATCCTCCTCCTCCTCGTCCTCGTCCTTCGCCTCCTTCTCACCCCCGTGCTGGTCCTCCTGTTCCTTCTCCTACTCGTCGTCGTCGTCCTCCTCCTTCTCCAGCTCCTCCTCGTAACTCTCGGGGAAGATGTTCCACTGCACGCTTCTCCCCTTCCCTGGAGAAGGCAACTCGTCTGGGCATCGCGTCCAGTGTTCTTCCGCCCGTCTCCCGTCAGCTCTCATCGGCAGCCTTTCTGAACGGGCTGCTGGGGCTACGCGCCGCGTGATGGGATTGACCAGGCTGCACAACCTGGACGGGGGGATGCGCCAGCACAGGGCGGTTTCAGTACTTGGACCACCACGGTGTTCGCTAAGTGGATATGGGGCTAGAAGTGGATAAGAAGTTGGGGTGCATTCGTCCTAGACGAGCATATTGGGCTGAGGATTTGGGCTAACTGGGTTCCGCCCACTTGACCTAGCTAGCGGACCCAGGGCTGAGGGGCGACGATAGGGGGGGACTGGCATAGGGGGGGATGCATCGACCTGGAATCGGCGATACATCGCCGATAGATCGGCGATAGGGCCCCGATAGTGAGTCCGCACCTTCCTGGGCAGGGCTATCGGGCCCCTGTCGGCGATCAATGGGCGATTGGGTGTCGATGCATCCCCCCCTGGGAAACGAAAAGGTACCGATACCGCTACTCCCCGGACCTCTCCTGGGGTGCGTTCTGACCAGGATTTCGAGGCGAATCCAGCGGTGGCGACGACGGAGGCCCAAAAAGGGTAAAACGAGGAGAGGGTAGAGGTATGGGTACCTTTTCCTCCCCTGATTTTTCTCCTCCTGCATCCTGCCCAGGCACCTCTCCAGCTCCGGCCTCTGCACCGTCGGGTCCGGGCAGGACTCCTCCATGGCGTCAAGCGCCCGCCGCCGGAACGCGGCCAGATCCGCCGGCACGCGCGCCTCCGCCCGCGCCTCCGCGGCCTGCACGCTCGCCGCCGCCCGCTCGGCGTCCGGCCAGAGGAGCTCCAGCTGCTCGACCACGAGCTCCACGGGCCGAGGGAGAGACAGCGGCACAAAGACACGTTTTCGTTCCGTCGGCGGCGAGGCGGCGAGCTCCGCTCCCGCGAGGAGCTAGACAGGGGTACTGCCTAGCCAGTATAAGGCACACCGGCACAAACATGTATACACCTGGAGGGGCCCCAAAACGCACAAAGAAACAGCCACAGGTCCCAGGATCCCCCTATGGTTCCAACATGTTCTGCATCCCCACGATTATCAGTGTTTGTGTGTTTGTCCCTCCTGATATATATATATATATATATATATGCACACAAAATATATCGGTGTACATATATGCACACATACATACATACATACATACATACATACATGCATACATACATACCTACAGACAGACATACATATTCATATATATATATACATGCATGCATACATGCATACATGCATACATGCATACAGACATACATAAACACTGACAAGCATGCCTGCATACGTACATGCATACAAACATGCATACACATAGACATACGCACATACACACGCACATACATACGTAAATACATACGTATATGCATGCATGTAGAATGCATGCAGACGTGCATGTATGCATCACTACTGTTATACATGCATGCACACATGCATGCATACACACATACATGCGTATGTATACACAAGCATGTACACGTACAAATGCACATTCATGTACAGCTACAGCTACATATACATATACAAACCTACATCTATATATATATAGATACCTACATACATACATATATACAAACACACTGCGTACAGACGTACATACATACATGCATGCAAACACATACACACGTACACTACACACATGCATGCATGCATGCATGCATACATACGTGCGTACGTATGTGCATACGTGCATACATACATACATACATACATACATACATACATACATACATGCATTCGTACACACACACACACGCCTGCACATACACGCCGGCATGAACGCATGCATGCATACATACATACATACATGCATGCATTAATACGCACGTACGCGCATACAACCATACATACCTACCTACCCACATACATGCATACATACATACATACATGCATACAGACACAAGTACACGCATACACACATACGTACGTGCGTACATATACACACATACATATACACATACGCATACACATACACATACACATGCACATACACACATACACACATACACATACGTGATGCATACATACCTCCACACATACATACTTGCATGCATGCATACATACACGTCTACACATATGCATACATACGTACACCTGTACATACACACATTCATACATACATACACTCACATATATACATACACACTTGCATACAACCATACATGCACATTTACATATACCTATACATATATACATACGTACATACATACATCAGACATGCATACATGCATGCATTCATACATCCACACATACATACATACATTCATTCATTCATTCGTTCGTACATGCATACGTACGTACACATATGCATGCATGTATGCATGCATGAATGCATGGATGTACACATACATACATACATACATGCATACATATACACACATACATACATATATACATACATACATACATACACACATATATACCTACATACATACATACATACATACATACATACATACATACATACATACATACATACATACAAGCAAATTTGCATGCATGCATTCAGACATTCATAGATGCGCACACCGTCTGGGACCCTTTTGGGGTCCAGCGGAGCTCTCCTTGAGCTCCCAAGGATCTCTCTGGGCCTCACTAGGGCCCGGCCGAGGTGTCGCCCGGGGAGACCATCGTGGACACCTCTTGGTCAGGCCGGGAGCCCTCGGGGGGGGGCGGGCCATTTGGGGGGCTTCGCGGGCCTCCTTGGCACATCGGAACATCGGAAAAGTGAAGATGCTAAAAACCACGGAAAACCCAAGGAGAACCAAAGTTTCCCGCCTCTCGAAGCCTTCTTTGGGGGCACTTCTGGGTCGCTGGGGGCCGCCCAACGTCTCCTCACTGCCACTTGGTCGGTGCCAGGACCATCGCGGGCGCCCTAGGATCGAACTCGAGCGGCCTCGCACGCCCAGAAATGGCCCTGGGAGAGCGGCTTTCGCGGTCGACGGTGCAGACAGGGCGGCGATGACGATGGACAGCACCTTTTCTCAGCAGACAGGGTTCGGTCAGGATAATTACGTCGAAATTGGTTGACGGCCCGATCCAACCCAAACTTTCGGATTCGGAGCTCCACGCGGATGTTCCTGGGATCGGCGCTGGGCACCCTTCGGCGGCGCCTCCGGCGCTGCCCCTCTCTGGCGCGCGGAGCGCGCCAGAGAGGGGGACACCCAGCGCCGACCCAAGACGTGCGCGCGAACCTCCGAACGTTTATCATCGTTGGGTTTTGCTCTTCCTCGAGGTCCAGCGCCGATGCCAGGCATATCCTTACCGAGCCCCGACAACTGATGCTTGTGCCGTGGTTCCTCCTTCGAATGGAATCCTTCCACAGGCGGTTCTCCTCGGGCCCAGCGCCCGGGTCGTCCTGGGCGCCCGCGGTCAGCTGCACGGGGTAGAGCCGCTCCGGGAGCTCGAGCAGCTCCGGGGGGGAGGTGCCGACGACGGAGCCCTTGCCGAGGATGCCGAAGGCGAGAACGGGCGGGTCCTGCTCCAGGTCCCGGTAGGCCTCGCCCTCCGGCGCCTCGAACCTAGAGGCAGAGCAGCACAATCGGCGCCAGGTGTCCCCCCTCCCTGGCGCACGGGGCGCGGCCAGGGGGCGGCACCGGAGGCGCCGCCGGGGGTGGCAAGCGCAGATCCAAGAAAGCCGTGCGGACCTCGGATCCGAACGTTCAGCTTGGAGGATCATTGAGGTACCGATGCTGCTACTCCGCGGATCTCTCACGCGGGGTGCGCTCTGACCAGAATCCAACCAGCCCTTTGGGGCGTGAGTGGTTTAGCGAGTTTCCTCTTCCAACCCTCAATATTCTCCCATAGTGAGGGGTTTACCCATCCTCCTACCCCCTCCCCTGGATCTGGATGGGGGGGGGCCGCGACAGATTGGATCGTCCAAGACGGCCTCGGCGAGAAGGCAACAATGTCTAATGTTACTAAGGTGTTTGGCCAATTTTGGCCTCCTGGGAGGGGACCCTGATTGAGCACCCCCCTTCTGCGATCGAACTCCTCCAAGATGGCCCCGAGAGGCGCAAAGGAGGCCCCAAGAGGCCTCCAAGAGCTCCCTAAGGGGCTCCCAAGAGACCTCCAAGATGTTCCAAGAGGTTCTCCCGAGGCACCCGAGACGCTCGAAGAGGCCCCCAGGATGCCCCAAGAGGCCCCAAGACGCCAAGACGCCCCAAGAGGCCCCCAGGACTGGCAAGGGGCACCCAAGACGCCCCAGGAGGCTCCGAAGACGCCCTCAGAGGACTCCAAGAAGCTCTCAAGAGACATCCGAAGAGACCCCGAGAGGCAGCCCAGAGGCCCCTGGCCTTCCTCCTCCTCCTCGTCCTCCTCCTCCTCCTCTTCCTCTTCCTCCGATTCCTCTTCTATCCTCCCCCTCTTGGAGTATGATGGCTTCCTCAACCCTTTGTTTCACTGCATGCTCCTCCACATCCCTGATCAGGGCAACTCGCAGTGGCATGGTTTCTGGATGGGCCTTTGGGGTTACGCGAAACGTCTCGAAGTTCGATGAGGATCCGGCCGCGGCGACGAGGGCTCATCCCAGGACGAGTGGTTACATCGGCACATCTTCCTCCTCTGACTTGTTGCTCCTTCGAGAACCATCCCTGCAACGCCTCCCCCATGGCGTTTTTGCCAAAGGGCTTCAGGCGGCGGTCGCCAATCTTGCGAGCCTCGGCGGGGTTGGGCGGACTCTGCGGCACCGGCGGCACCCTGGGAGCCCGCGCGCCCCAGCCCGTGGAGAGCGCGTCGAGCTCGGACACCCTCTCGGCGGAGCCCGAGATGATGCGCTGGAGCCTGTCCTGGATCTCCTTTGCGGCGTCGTGCGCCTCCTTCGCGCATCACCGCGGGGGTCGCTGAGCGGATATAGAGGGCAGAACATAAACCCCAATAATAACCACCCCGACAGGCGAAGCCGTCTCGTAAGCGCACTCAAACAAGGAATCTGACGGGGCAGGGCTGTTTAGTAAACGCCCAGGGCCGTTTCGCACACGCCAAGTATCGGGTCCAGGTGATTGTTCCCTCTCTTGAAGATACGGGGTAAGCGTGGGTGCTAAAATGGGCTGCGGTTGGAAGAGACTTTTGCTTAACGTGTCGTGGCGGGGGCCCTGGCGACTCGCTATGTCTTGCGAGCTAATAGAATGGCGCTCCGGAAGGCTGGGGAAAACTCAAGATGCTGATGCGGGGTGACTGGGTGGTGGGCCAGAGACGGCACCGCGACATGCTAAGCCACAGTTCTTGACCGTAGAGGGATATGTAACATGGAGTGATGAGTCCTCGTCGACATCGCGACGTCCCCCTATCACCAGCGTCATCACCATCGGCATCAGCGTCATCGCCATCATCGCCATCATCGTTGGTGTCGCGGTCGTCACCATCGTCACCACTACTCCGCGACCTGCAGGACGGACTTGTCTGCGCGGTTGACTTCTACGCGCCGGTGCGCTTGCTCACATCATGGCCAGATGAGCTTTGCGAACAAGTTGCGGGTGGGATGATGACATGTTTGCATAATAATTGGAGCTGACGACTACAATATCCAGACAAGATCTGGGCTAAGTGGGCTGCGCCCTCTTAGCGCAGAGATCGAACCAACCCAAGCCACCTAGGGCACCTTGTAACCCACTTCTACGCTGGGCTAGGCAAGGTATAACCCACCCCCCAGCATCCACTCACAACTCCCTATCCGCTCAGCAACCTGGGCGGCAATCCAAGTGGGGAAACAGAAAGAAACCGATATCGCGCCGCGACTCCCTGGACCCCTCCAGGGGCGCGCCCTGACCAAAACTTCGGGGCGAATCCAGCCGTAATGAGGCGGGTAACGGCATCAGCAACCCAGGACACCCGACGTCGTGATTTTTGTCCCAGCGTGGACCTCGGAAGTCTGAACCCTTTCCCCCGAACCGACTTTTCCTCCTGAGCCCTTTTCTGACGGTCCCGCGGGGACTGTTGAGGGCCCCCTGAGGCCGAATACTTAAAACCTCCCGTTTGTGCCCCTGGGTAAGGGTGACATTTAGTGCGCAGCTTTTTGTAGGCCGCGGGAGGACCAAACACAAGCGCGCAAGACGCCTCTGCGGCCTCGCGTTCGGCGATCGGGGGACCCCAATGTGCCCGCACCGAAGGTCACTTCGGCGAAGGGTCACTCTTACGTGTGTCAAGAGAAGACCTCGGCCGTTGAAAATCAGAGCCTGAGCCCTGGACCCACTTGTTCTGCGGCCAAGCCAGATCGATTCGCGAGGGCCCAAGGGCGGAAACGCCACGTGCAACAAAAAAAATGGCGACGCCAAGGTCTCTGTGGGCCAGAAAACAAACGACACCATCCCACCTACGGCCCCACGGGGCTCAGCATATACCAGGAAACCTGGCGCGGACTTTCGCGTGGTATACGCTACGGCGCCCGACGGGCCGTAGCGCAACATGGAGGGCCGTAATTAGGTGGGGTGGTGTCGATTGTTTTTGCTGTCGACTCTGAATCTTCTCCTCCCCCGATCCTTCCACGAGCGCCGACCGGCGGTGCCGGCCCAGGTGCTCTCGGCGGCCCTCCGTTGGCATCAAGGGAACGGCGCCCTTAAGGAAATGGGTCCTGGATCCCGGGGCATCTACGCAGGACAGAGCTCGTCATCCCGAGTCGTTTGTCTTGCAACTGCCCTGGCGACCGTGGAGGGTGCAGAGCGGCCCAAAACAGCAAGCCATCTTCGGAGGCAGGGGCGTGGCCAGGACGAGGATATAAATCCGTTCCGGGGCGTTCCGGGACGCTCTCAGAGCGTACTGGAGCGCTCCGAGAAGGCCGCGGCGCCCGAGACATCTTCCAGATCCGTCGTACAGTAGGGGCTCGACCACAAGAAACCCAGCCCTGAGACCCCATGAGGTCCATTGATTCTTGGTGTGGGAACGTCACGCCTTCCATAGCACAACCAGCGAAACCCAAGAAACCCAGGGCACCTTGGAGCCGAGCAGGGTGTTTCTTGGCATGGGCCTCCGCCGTACAGCCGGGGGAAACAATTAGCGGACACTCCCCTGCTCCCCCAGACTCAAAGCCGGCACGCGCGGGGGAGACTACGGTCGAAGTGGAACTCATCAGACCCACCGCCGACTTTGAACACTGGGGGGAGGGGGAGGCGTTGACCGATGAATGTGGCATGCGTGTTCGTTATTTTTCCGAGGCCTGTATTTCGGAGAATCTCGACTATACTCTTACCCGATTCTATCCTCGTCCTGGCTTCGTCTTGAGGGGGGCCTCTTGGGGTCTCTGGGGGCCCTGATGGGCTGTCTCTCGGGGCCTCTTGGGCCCTGTGGGGGGCCCGGGGCCGGCGTGGGGGGGGGGGGGGGGCGAGCCTCGCGGGCCGCCCTGGGCTCCTGGAAGCCCGCCGAGCGAGGCACAAACGCCACGAGAACTCGAATTCCGACATGTAAGTTTAGGTCGCGCACGTCCTCCTACAGGCGGATTCTCGAAGAAGAAATCTTAAATAGTCAAAAGCATGCAAGGTTCAACGAGCACGAAGAATCGTCTCAAGACTTTTTACTATTCTTGAATATTCCTCCTGTACCTCGAGGGACATGCCTGACTTAAATGTAAGCCCAGGTAAACCCATGCTTGTTGCACCTCTTGGGGCCTGCCTGTTTCCCTCAGGACCCGTTCCCTGGCATCTATCGGTCTGTTTTTTCAATCCGCGACCCCTGAGGCCCTGACCGCTTCCTCAAGGGTAGCTTTTCGTCCCCGATGCGTTTTAACGGTCACGGGCCCCGAATAGAGATCCCGAGGGACGGAATCGAGGAAAAACGCTGGGGTTGAACAAAAGCAGATCGCCGGAGATCTGGGATTGCTTCATGCTGAGCTCACCGCGGGGGTTGAGGGCATAGGGGCCTATAAATGGACGGTCAAGCGGGCTATATCATCCTGAACTGGCTTCTGTGTGGGTCACGGGTGCATCGCGAGAGCCCTATAGCAGCGCAGGGCGGGTAAAGAGCAGGACCAAGTGGGCTCGGCCAACCTGGTGGAGTACTCACCCCCGCAAGCCACTTAGGGGACTTGCAGCTCACTTATCCAGACCCCCGGCGCCATGACTTGTCCATGACGCGATCCCCCAAAGGTCCCGACCCCACTCCCCGGGACTGGTTTCTCGTCCAGAGCCGTTCTGTGGGCGGCCCCGAGGGCCCAGCGAGGGCCCCATCGAGGCCGAACATGGCGAACCCCCCCCCGTCGTGTTCGTTCGTCCTGCCCCGAGGGGGCCTAGGGCCCCATCGAGGCCGAACATGGCGAACCCCCCCCCGTCGTGTTCGTTCGTCCTGCCCCGAGGGGGCCTGGGCACCTCGGTCGCCCCACTCCGCGCACCGCGCGCCCGCGAGGAGCGAGGCCCGCGACGAACCTCTGCGCCCTCGGTGCCCTCCGTGCCCTCGCGCCGCCCGCCCCCCGGGAGACGAGGGGCGGCCGCGCGCCGCGACGCGCGCTGCGCGATCCGCTTCGCGCCCCCGCGGGCGACCTGGTCTTCATCGGCCAGGTCGGGCTGCGTAGGATCCCGAACCGAAGGTTCACGTCGGTGGTTCAAGGCTGGGATCCTGAGGAGCGGGGGCCTCAGGATCCTGAGGATGGGGGCCCAGGGGTTCACGGTGCTTGCGGCGCCTCGCCCTCGGGACCCCATCCCTCAGGACCCCATCGTGGAACCACCCATCACACCCCTCCCCCCCCCCTCGGACGGGATGGACCCCTGACGGTTCCACTGCCCCCCCCCCTCACATGTGGGGCCGGCGCAGGGAGTGCCACGGCCGGCCGCGCCGTGCCTCACATGTGTGCGCGTCGCGGGGGGGGGGGCGCTTGTGGACCACAGCGAGTGCTGCTCCACGAACGGGCGCGCCATGCTGAGCTCGTCGCTGATTCCAGGCGCCACGTCGCCGTGCCAAGAGCTCTCGGCGACGGCAACCAGGTAGTTCTTTCCAATTCGGCCCGTGAGGTCGGAGGAAGCTAGAAAGGGGCCCTACTGGGGCTTCGTTTGGACCCTGGAGGCCGCTCTCAGGAGGTAGCTGGCCGCCTCGGCAAACCGCCATTCTCAAGATTGCATGATCGGGGCCAGGCTGCAGCCTCCACGGATGGTTTGGCCACCCAGGGCCACCATGGGATACTGGATAAGAAAAGGTTTGGCTCAAGTCCGTTGGCTCGAGGGCATTCATTTTTCGAATCCCCCCCCTCTCCTTGCGAGGCCTCTGCTTTCAGACTCCTGTCGGAGGCACTTACTCACACTTTCCTCACTGATGTCTTCTTCTGCGCAGGTTACTTCTGACAAACGCGCGCCAGGTACACCTGGGCAGCATTTGTTCAAGCAGCACCCGATCCACAGTCCACTACAGGAGATGGACGGGCTCGACGACGCTGACTTCGCCAGCGCGCTGCAGCAACGACTTCAGAATTGACTGGAAGACGCCGGGCCTGCAGCACAGCCGGGAACCTCCAGCGATGGTGCCGGCACTGATGGAACTTTAACTTTGGCAGCTATTGGTACGCTTATAGCAGAACACCTACGACCAATCCAGGAAGATACTGCGGCGATCAAGCTTCATGGAGTTTCCCGTCGAGACTTGCAGGAGGCCACGGACCCACTTAAAGCCTCAATTGAAGAGATAACCACAAAGTTCGAGAACGATATTGAGGATATACAGATACAGGTCACCAACATGGAAAATGCAATGAACTAGCGTTTCGACAAGTTCAAACACGACTTGGAGCACATAGCATCTTTTACACCACGATCGGCTTCTGGAAAATCGTATACCTCCGCAGGTACAGCGAATGCCTACCACTATCAAGGCAAACGTGCTTCAACGGCGGTCATTGGCAAACTCGACAACTTTGACTCCATCGGATCGGCATGCACATACATCCGAGAGCAACTGTCCTCACTGCAAGGACCAATCCCCACAAACTTGTACGCTAAAGGAGAGTTTCGTGGCATCTTGTTCGCGGAGTTTGACGGCATGCTCGAACGGGATACGGGGGTCGCCCTGCTACGCAGTAGTGGCCTCAAGCGTGGGGACAAGATCATTTGGGCAACGCAGGACAGGGAGCCAGCCGACCGTGCAGCTCGGAGCTACTGCTTTGGGGTTAAATAGTTACTCAAAAACGAACTGCAGAACCCATACACGATCAGAGTCTCCGAAGAAGCACCATACACAGTACATGTTGGTGGGTTATTGGCCTTAACGGTAAATGTGCAGGACATATAAATTGCAAATGTATGTGAAAAAGATTTGTTGTCCTTCGGCGATTTGTAGAACCACGGAAAACTCGCCGAGCTGACGGCGAGGTGCGATGGGATCCTTCATAGAGCAGCTCAGGGGATGAAGGGCGGAGCAAAAGGAAAATCTAAAGGATCAGCGCCCCATTAGGGCGCGCGGCAGGCACTGGTCACGCTTATCGCTTCACGGACCTGTCCGTCCAGTGCCGGTGCCGATTTCGACGACAACAATGGACCTCGAAAAAACGACGCTGCCGTGAGTACGAGTTTGGGCGAAGCTACACTCTTTCAGCCAGCAGCGAAAGTTTCACATTCATCTTCCCCTTTCTCTGGGGCCATTCTACTTCCACCTGCTCGTCTACCAGGTCCAGCTGTACATTGTTTTGCTTCTTATGCTGATCCTTCTTCTCCACCTCCTGTGCTTCGTTCTCCTCTTTCTGTGACCCGAGGCGCTGAGGATCGCGCTCGAGACTTCATTTAGGCCAGTGCCCTTCATTTATATTTTCTTCTACAGGCGGATATGGGATTTCTACAGCACCTTCTTCACCACCAACTGCCTTTATGAATTTGGGAATGGGCACAGCCACAGCTACTGGTCAATTTTGCGCAGGCGTAGAAGCAGACCGTGCTGCAGAATTGGGCAAATATACCATACCTGAAGCACGGCATCAAGGTTTACCACGCCAATCCTCTTCCTCATGCCCTTCTCGTCGAAGATCTTGTCCAGAAGCCCGCAAAGATGCGACTTCCGCCAGCAATCCAAGTTCAATTCCCGTTGGTGGTCCTACGTCTTATACTTCTCTTTCTCTTCAAAACCCTCCCGGATGGAACACGCAGAGGCGGTTGTGCATTCCGTGTCAAATCAATCGCATCGGCACCTGGAATGTTGAAGGCCTCCGGGGTGACTCAATCATCAAACTCGACGAGCTGATGCAGTGCATGGGCGATCGCGGCATAGATGCTTTGTACATTTAGGAGACACACTTGCACGGGGCGGAGTACTACATGACAAACGATTTCAAGATCTTCCTATCTGGCAGCTTGGATGTGGAAACTCGCACATATGCAGGCGTTGGCTTCCTGGTGAGCCCCAAAATCCTGAAGTCCATTGTCGCCTTCAAGGCCTGTTCAGACAGGTTGGCCACACTTCGAATAAAGGTGAAAGGCGGGATGCTGACGTTGATCACTGCATATGCTCCTCAAAGCGGCCTGGATTATGAGAAACGCCAGGCGTTCCACTACGAACTACAAGACCTTATTCGGGCTACGACCGCGCACAGTACGACCATGGTCTTCGGGGACTTCAACGCGCAACTTCTGCGGCGGGGGCCGGGAGAGGAGGATATGATCGGGCCTCATGTGTTCAAAAACCTCCATGGGAACCTCGCTCACGATGAACGACACAATGGGAATGCCAATGCGCAGCTATCTAACCGGCAATTGCTTTTGGAAACTTGCGTGGCTTACGACCACGCCATCGCGAACACACTCTTCGACCACCCCGATTCGATGAAAGTCACGTGCCGGAACTTGGGAGTCAACCTAATGGACAACAATATTACGTCGTCGACGTTTTCACAGATTGATCATGTATTATGCCATCAGACAATGATTGACACCATCACGGATTGCTGGAGCAGCCGCGCTGACGCATTAAATCGTCGACATTTCCTTCTGATTGCGGACGTACACATCGAGTTCGAGACGCAACAAAAGCAACCGAAGCAGAGAGTGGATACACAAGCTTTGGGCGACTTGGGAGCACAACGCAGCTTTTCGAATGCACTCGTCAACGCGATGCTTCAATCGAAGGCCACGGACAACTTGGGCACCGCAGCAGCCGATCTACAGCATGCTTTTGCTGAGGCTGCAGCCGTCTTGCCGGCATCGAGATCGTCAGCGAGACGCCCGTGGACGAGCCAGGGTACACTTGACTTGATTGTCGAACGCAATGCTTATCGACGGGCTGGAGATCACGACAATGAGAAACGACTTCACAGACTGATCCGAAAATCTGGCAAGAACGACCGAGAAGTACGGCTACACGATCTTACTATGAATGGTAGTTGGAATGCTGTTCAACACCTGCGAAAACCAAAGAAAACACAACATGCCACTATACAACGCCCCGATGGCACTCCAGCCGACACGGAAGAACGAGCAGATGTCATAGCGGACTACTTTGAGAACGAGCACTGGGAGTACAAATTTGGGGACACACGCCCAGAACAGAATACACCACCGGGCAATGCGCTTCCTGTCGACACGTCTCCTTTCACCAACAATGAACTGAAGGCAGTACTGCGAAAACTCAAGAAAGGGAAGGCAGCCGGTCCCGACGATATCCCGCCAGAGTTTTGGAAAATCTTGGGCTCAGATTCTATTGCTTGCGGCATATTATTGGACATGGTTTGGAAATGCTGGGAACGAAAGTCAATTCCAGAAATTTGGAGACGTTCGGATGTCGTGCTGCTGTTCAAAAAAGGAAGTGCGGCTCTACCCGCAAACTACAGACCTATCTCTCTGTTGCCGGTTGGATGCAAAATCCCAGCTGCACTTCTACACTGACGCCTCGTTCAGGGGGGAGCAGAGCTTCGATTACGACAATCTCAGTATGGGTTCAGACGTGGGAGAGGAACCAGCGACGCGCTTATGTTAGTGAGGCGTATCATCGATGCGGCGCACTTGGACAACGACGGGGGCTTTCTCTACTCATGCTTGATTGGGCCAAAGCATTTGACAGGATTAAGCCGGATTGCATGTGTGACGCACTCCTCCGCTTCGGTGTTCCTCCCTGCATGGTTCAACTTATACGGTCCATATACGCAGCAAGATATTTCACCATCCTGGACCACACAGGTACGTCATCTGAAAGAACACAGCACGCTGGGATTGCGCAAGGTTGCCCCCTGTCACCTTACTTATTTATCATCGTTCAAAGTGTGATGCTGCATGATGTATTTCGCACTGTTGATCTCCAAGCAGAGCCGGCCGGCATTTATAGTGACGCGCGATATTCTCTACGCTGATGACACGTTGCTTCTTTCACGACGCGCTGAAAATTTGAACGGCCTGCTGGCGGCAATCGTTGCTGAGGGAGAGAAGTACGGACTGGAGTTAAGCTGGGAGAAAAAATTCAAATAATAGCTCAACAGACAGCAGGATTTCCAGGCCGACTGGCGAGCCGATCAAGTCAGTCCGCGAAGCCGTCTATCTTGGCGGGCTTATCACTTGCGACGGGAAAGCGACGACGGAGGTGACCCGGCGATTGGGGGAAGCGACTAAAACTTTCAAGCTGCTGGACCGGATCTGGGCGCACGCGTCAATCGGGAAACAACGTAAACACATAATATATTCAAGTTGCGTGCTCAGCAAGCTCATGTACTCCTTGGACTCTGTATGGCTCTTAAAAGCAGACAGGTCGAGCTTGGACAGCTTCCACTGCAAATGCCTGCGGCGTATGTTGAGTATTCCCCACTCTTTTGTTTCTCGTGTTCGCAACAGCGACGTGTTGCAGCGAGCGTCGTCGACACCGTTATCTGAGATTCTGAAGGAACGCCAGATAGCTCTGTACAGTCGAATCGCCAGCTCCCCAGACCCATCCCTGATCAAAGACATCTTGTGCGATGCGGACGGCATTCCCAAAAACTGGGCCCGCCGCCGGAAACGAGGGCGCCCGCGACAACAGTGGGCGACTTCGGTGTATGCTTTGTCTTGTTTGTGACTCCACTTCGCCCGCTCCTCGTTCCCCTCCCGCTCCTCTTTTGTCTCCTGCTTCACAGCCATGTTGCGCAACCCGTTTTTCTGCTTCACAGTCGAGCGGGTGTACTTTAGATTTCCACGAAGAGCTGCCAATCGTGCACTCTTCTGCCCACGCGTCCTTCCGGATGCTCGGCTCAGCCTGTCCTGTCCCTCGCACTTGAGCCAGCAATCCACAGACACCTGCGTTGGGAGCCAATCGCGTGCAGGCGTGGTGTCGCACCGCATTTGAATGGCTGCCCGATCGCATGTTCATGCAGGCGTGGGGTCGCACCCCATGCCCCTGAGAGCGGCACGCGCTGCTGCGCTACACTGCTGCTGACTCCTACCCAGCGCTGCAGCCCCAAACTCTGGAACAACCCCTTGGTTCGACTTTGTTGCGTCCTACTTCGGCGGACGGACGTCCAGACCGTTGCGCCTCTGACGCGAATATGCGGCAATTGTTTCAGATTGTTTTGGGAAGCGTCTTCCGGAACGTTCTGAGCACACCTTCTGGCAGAGCGTTTCGAGAGCACTCTACCGTACATCAAGGCCGCACGAAAATCCATCCTCCTCCTCCTCCTCCTTCGCCTCCTCATCTTTCTCCTCCTCCTCCTCCTCCTCCTCCTCCTCGGGTCGCCTACGGCCCCGGGGGAAACCGTGCAGCCGAAGCGCGGTGGGCCATGACCAGCGGAGCGACACGCCAAGCTAAAGCTCCTGATTCCATGACCTGGAAGAAGCAAAAACTGCACGAGCCTAAAATTTTGGCGCTCCGCGCCAAAAAAGTTTATGCTTATACAATGTTGTTCTTCTTCGATGACCGCAGCACCGTCTCAAGGCCACCCGTCCCCTCTCGGGCGTTGGCAGAACGATGTATACTGGGGGACGCTCCCCCCCGCCCCGTTCCATTAACCGGAACTGCCGTCACCCGAAAAAAACACCTGCTGCGGCAATCCTGGTTCAGTGACTCTAGCCAATTTAAGGGGCCCTGGGGCCCTATTGCTGTAACCGAGTCCCCTTACCTGGGGTCCTGACTATACCCGACCCGACCCTCGGCGGTGGACACAAACCTCCCTTTAGTAAACCTCCCTTCAGTGAAAGCGGCCTAGGACCGAAACCGAAGGACCTGGACCCGCAAAAATAACGGCCGCGACGCCCTCTCGCGAACCGAAAACGGCCAACCCGCTACTCGACGTGTCAGGGTGGGAGGCCTATCAGCCTCCGAGACCCGCGGGGATCTCCGCGGCTGACCTCCAGGCCGCTCCGGCGCGCGGCCGCGCCCCGCCCGCCGGCCGCGGCGGGGCGCCCCCCGCGAAGGACGCCGCGGCGGCCGCCGCGGCGAGCGCCGCCCAGGCGGCAGCGAGGCCCGCCAGGGGCGCCCGCCGGCCGCGCCCGCCGCGCCGCGGCGCGGCGCGCCGAGGCGCCGCGGCGGCGGCCATGGCGGCCAGGGATCGGCACGGCATGGCGGCGGGCGGGCGGGCCGCGCGGCGGCTCGCGTCGTGGAGCAGCTGGGGGGGGGAATGGGGATGGGGGTCAGGAGTGGGAGGAAGAAGAGGAGGAGGAGGAGGAGGAGGAGGAGGAGGAAGAGGAGGAGGAGGAAAAGGAGGAGGCGGAGGAGGAGGAGGAGGTCTTCTCTGTCGCTGCACTGAAAGACAGCAGAAAGAACCACACCAGCATACACTTTTGGCGCTCCGCGCGGATTTCTTGGATTCGCGCTGGACACCCCCCCCCTGGCGCGCGGAGCGCCCCCGGGGCGGCGCTGGAGGCGCCGCTGGGGGCCCAGGCGCGGATCCCAGAGATCCGCGCAGAGCGCCACAAGTTTATGCTTATGTGTTTTGGTTCGTCTTCGATTCAAGGTAGTTTCCTGACTCCGGACGCTGCCAGGCAACTGCACCTCGCCGAGGGCGTTCCCCGGGGGGCCCGGATCGTCCCGAACGGCCACCGAACACCCGAGGCAGCGAGGCCCCCTCGCGCCGTGAGAGAAGCACGACGCAGGGTCTTCAGCAGCTTCGGGCCTCTGGGAGCCCTGACTGGACCCCCGTCGAAACACGACCCAGGATCCCAGGCCCCCGACGTCCTGATGTTTGCATAACGTCGACCCCTTAAGAGACGTCGACCCCTTCCCCAGGACCGGCTTCTCCTCCCGAGTCACGTTCTGACGGTCCCGAGGCCCAAAACAGGGAGAACTCATTCTTCGAGCCAGATCGATCTGCGCGGGTCCTGGGGCCCAGGCCTGGGCGGAAACTACCTGGTGAGAAAAACATGCAACGCCAGGATCTCGGGGCAGGATGAGAAATCCGGACCCCCAACATCACGAGTTTTTCATGGCACGACCCGTTTCTTCATCATGTTCTTTGGCTGCCCGGCTGCGGCCCTCGCACGGCCCTCGAGAGCGTCCGGGCCCGCGGGCGCTCGGCCGTACTCCGTGTACCTCAGAAATTCTGGGCCCCCAGGCCAGAGAGAGCCCCCCACCAGAGTACAAGGGCCCCTGCAGGGCCACCCAGAAGAACCCGGACCCCGACGTCATGGATTTCTTATGACGCGACCCCCAGAGAGGTCCAGGCCCATTCCCGAGTCGTTTTTGAATGATCCCGAGGCCCAGTGAGGGCCCCCAGGGGCCGAAGGTTGCGAAAAACCTGCCGTCGTGTTTTTTCGCGACGCGTGGGGGTCTTCATGCGCTCTGGCTAACCCCCGTTATTGCATGAACCCCCGTCTCCAGGCTCCCGAAAAGGACAATACTTGGGCGATGTCGGAAACCCTGAACCCAAAAACGCTTTCATCTCTTGAAAGGCGTTTTTTACTTCCGCCGCCCTTCCGCCGGCCTCCGCCGGCGAAAACGGCCTCGTTCTACTTCCGCTGACCTTCCGCCGCCCTTCCGCCGGCCGACCTTCCGCGGCGGAAGAGATGACAACTCCTTTGATCCTCGAAGGCAAGGCTGGCATCCCGGGGCCGCCCAGAGCATGTGTTGGCATGTGTTGGCATCCCGGAGGCGGGCGCCGCGGGCCCGCGCAATGGAACGCCCCGCCCCGACGGCCTCGCCCCGTGAGGAGGGTCGCAGAAGCGGGCGGCTTCTGGGGGCCCTGCTCGGCCTTAAGGGGGCCCTCGCCTTGCCGCCGACGTGGTGCAATCCCGCGAGGACCTCCTGCGCTTTTAGAGGCCTCCTGGACGGGGTCGGAGCAGATGGGGTCGGAGGATCGCGCCGCATCGCCGATGCATCGGCGATGCACCGGCCATGCACTGGCGACGTCGGCCCGAAGAAACGTGGGCCCCACACTGAGCCGCATCGCTGGTGCATCGCCGATGCATCGGCGACGCGGCGCGATCCTCCGACACCATCTGCTCCGACCCCGTCCAGAAGACCTAGAGCTCATCCCCTGCATGTGGTGCAGTTTGGCGCGGAGCACTTCGGTGACGGTCGCGAGCGTGCCCACGTCACCGCCTCGGCCGCCGGCAAAGGGGCCCCGAGGGATCGCGACGTTTCAGCACTGGCAGAAGACTTCCAGTTGGCGGTGGACGAAACTCCCTTTAGTAAACCTCCCTTCAGTGAAAGCGGCCTAGGACCGAAACCGACGGACCTGGACCCACAAAAATGACGGCCGCGACGCCCTCTCGCGAACCGAAAACGGCCAATCCGCTAATCGACGTGTCAGGGTGCAAGAACCTCAGGAGATCGCGGGCGCCTAGCAATAGGTCGGGCGTGCCCCCCTGCAGGGGGATTTTGCATGGAAAATCAAAAATAGACTCAAGAACACTCCAAGAACACTTGAAAAACCGTCTCCATATTATTTTTGGGACAATGTTTGCATATTCCTCCTGTGGAGGGACAGGCCCGACGTAAGCCTAGCGAAGACGACTTCGGCGGCAAGGCCCTCGGCTTGCGGGGTCGCCGACGCCCCAGACCCCCGACGTCATAATTGTGCATCGTGGCGCGACCCCCAGGTGTCCAGACCCATTCCCCAGAACCAGCTTCTGAATCATTGTTTGACGATCCCGAGGCCCGGTGAGGGCCCCCAGAGGCCGAAACTAGCGAAGAACCTCCCGTCGGGATTGTTGGGTCATAGCCCCAGGGCGTCTGGGAACGAGGACGACTTCGGCGACGAGGCCCTCGGCTTCGGGGCCGCCGACGAGGGTGACATCGCCGAACAGATCTTCAGCACGGGAGCGTCGCGCAGACGTGTGGGGGCGGCGCTGGACCACCCCGCCCGCACCACTGTATGGCGTCGCCTCTGGAGGGGACAGCCGATGCGCTCCGTGCGCCAGGGAGGGGGGAGCAGGAGAGGGGGGCCCAAGAAAAACAAAGCGCGCGGCCCTTCGACTTCCGTGTTTGGAATACTGCGCGCGGCGCTAACACGAGAGCCACAGTTTGAAAACCAACTGTGCTCCATTCTGGTAGCTGCTCGAAAATTTCCCAGACCAAGGTCCGCAGCGCTCAAGGGAGAGCCACACTGTGACAAAACACCCGTCTGGAAACCGCTTGAACCGTTTAAAACCCAAGTTCGTTCTGCTAGATCAGCGAGAGATGCACTTTGAACACCATGCGTTCTCGAACTGTATAGCTGCGCCTCATCATCACAAGCGGCCGAGCCTCAGGCGGAATGCCTGGCCCACAATGCGAACACGTCTGGTAGGCGGCGAGGAGATCTTTCATAAGCAACTTGCCTGTGAGCCTCCAGAGACCTCTGCAAGCCTCCCGGGGCATCCTCGGAGGCCTCCGGAGACCTCCGGGGACGTCTGGGGACATCTGGGAAGGAGAAGAAGTCGAACACGAAGGACAACGGAGTAGCCATGAGATGGCAGGGTTCCGCGCGGATCTCTGAGGTGGGCGCTGGACCGCCCGCGGCCGCTCTTCGGGCTGCGTGGCGGCGATGGTCCACTGAAGCTGTGCTCGGGGTGTGCTCCCCGGCGGGCTGCGCTCGCTGGCTCGGCTGACGGCGGGATGCGCAGGAGGCACCAAGCAGCCGCCGCCGTGCCTGGCCGGGCCTGGCCTGGACCCTGGCCGGTGGCAGGGGCCCTCCTGGCAGGCCCGCGCTGGATCGCACCCCGAAGTCGGATCGGATCGAGTCCGAGTCGGCGGGGAATCGGATCGCGATCAGATCGTTGGGGATCGCCGCTCGGGCTCGGCCCCTGCCGGCCGGAGGGGGAATTGAATCGTGCCGGACCGAGATCGGAATCGAAGCCTGGGGATCGGACCGGATCGGGCCGTGAACCGCACTGCGGGGCCGAGGCCAGTAGGGCCCATGCGCCATCCTGAGGCCCAGGACCAGGACGAGGACAGCGTCATCGTGCGATTGGCCCAGGATGCGTTCTGGGAGCCCTGGAGTCTCTAGCAGCCCTCGGCCCTTCGTCGTCACCCAATTTGGAATTCGGCTCTTGCCGCGCGGAGCCCACAAGAAAACCTGGAAGTCTCGAAAACATGCAGCACTCACGCAGAAGGCATCTACACACCACCACCGTGTCTGGCCAGGGCCATCCTGGGCCCTTGCATGGCGTATATGCTGCCTCTGGCCAAGGCCAGGAGGCTCTAAACGCCACCGAGGAGCCCAGGAGGGCCCTCGCCAGCCGCGGTGGCGCTGTATAGGTGCCCTCTTCGGATCACTGCCATGGCCCGGCCAGGGAACGGTGGTTGTGCAGCTGGGGAAGCCACAAGGCACCGATACTGCTACTCGCCAGACCTCTCCTGGGGTGCGTTCTGATCAGCATTGCGAGGCGAATCCAGCGGTGGCGACGAGGGCCGCCCAGGAGGCCCTATAAGGGGGAAACGATGGGAGGGCAGCGGTATGGGTACCTTCCACTCCTCTGAGCAGCATATGGAACCCACAGAGGACGTGCGCGACCAACCACGTGCGTACATACAGCCCCCCAGTCCGCGAGACCAGCCTCGTGCTACGACCGCTCGCGCAATGCGTACTTTCGAAATCAACGTGGATTCATGTACGTGTACGTCCTTCTCCTTTCGCTCCTGGGCAGCTCCACCTGCGAGCAGCAGCGCAGAGAGGCCGCTCACAGGCCCCCAGGGCGACGCCTGCAGCCCAAACGTGCGGTCCGAAACGGCAGACTCGGTAGACTCGAACACTGTACACGTAGTACGTGTCCCACCCTTGGGGAGGCCAAGAGGTACCGATCTCCCTACTCCCTGGACCTCTCCCGGGCTGCCTTTTCCAAGCTCGGCGGTCGCCTGCACTGCGTGCGAGAGCGTGGCAGCCTGCGGCCACGGGCGCCTGCAGCCTCCCTCGCCGTGTTCGAGTCTGCCGTTTCGGACCGCACGTCTGGGCTGCAGGCGTCGCCCTGGGGGCCTGTGAGCGGCCTCGCTGCGCTGCTGCTCGCAGGTGGAGCTGCTCAGGAGCGAAAGGAGGACGTACACGTGTGCACCTCCTTGCCTCGGCTCCTGAGCAGCAGGTGCCCGCTGGCGCGGGCCAGGACGCGGGAGGCCGGGCGGCCCCGCAGCGGACGCTCAGCCCTGCCGGGGCTGGCCGCCCGGGCCCGCGGGCGCGGCGGCGCCCCGGGGAGGCTCCCCCGCGGCCAGCGGGAGGTAGGCAGAGGAGTAGAACAGGGCATAAGCATATACAGTCGGACCGAGGAGGAGGAGGAGGAGGAGGAGGAGGAGGTGGAGGAGGAGGAGGAGGAGGAGGAGGAGGACGACGACGAAGACGAAGACGAAGGAGGAGGACGAAGGAGGAGGAGGAGGAGGAGGACGACGACGAGGGAGACACGGCACAGCAGGTGGGCCCGCCCCCTCCCCCCAACGCCAGGCTGGGGTACGGCCGGACCCGGGACAGACGAGCATGCCTCAGGAGCATGAGGCCCTCCGCCGGCCCAGGCCGCACAGAACACCCGAGGGTGCCCATCCCCAGGATGCACAAGAGCATCCAACAAGCACGCGAAGAGCAGCAGGGTACACCCTGCGAAATGCTTAAGAAATCATGGGTTAAGAAATTCAGAGTCTCAGAAATTGAATAAAACCCAGAACTTCTATTAAAATCTTGGGATTTACATTGAAAAATTAAGAATAATCGAGACTCTGGACGAACAACTTAGGTTTTCTTAAGCATCGCCTAAGGTGTACCCTCCCCGCACCGACCTCGATCTTATACCTCGGTCCGGCTGTAGACTCTCGGAGGTCCCTGCAGACGTCTTGGATCTGCCCTGCAGCCCCCTCCCCAGGCGCGCGTCGCGCGCCCGGGGGGGCGCCAGAGGCGCCACGGGGGGGGGTCTAGCTCAGATCCAAGGAACCCGCGCGGACCGTTGAAACTTCATGTTTATGCCGTGTTTTCTTCCCCGAGGAAAGGGAGGGCGCCGTGCCAAGTGGCACCAGCCCCTCGCGCGCGTGGGCGCGCCCATGGCGTCGGCCCCGCGACCGACCTGCGCGTCCGCAGCAGGGGCACGTCAGTCTCAGGTGCAGGTAACACCCGAAAAAGACCGTCAGCGCTGCATACGCGATCTCCCAGTCGACGCACGTGTGAGCCATCGTCAGATGGTCGATAGACCAGTTGTCGCACGCCGCGACGATGCCGACACCGAGGAAGTTTTCGTAGAAGGAATACAGCCACACGATCAAGTACAAGACGACGACGAGATCGTGCCATATGATGTGTGCGAAACTCATCCTCACCACCTCGTCGAGATTTCCGCGAAGTTCAGGACAATCACCTGACAGAGATTTCACTTTCAGCTCGACTTGCACCTTCAAATAAACGACGAAGGCAACGTGGAAGATGGCCAGGACTAGATCGGTCTTGATCAGCCCAGAGAGGCGATCAGGGCATCCTTCCACCTCTTTTGACTTTATCGAGCTGATGGCAGCCCAGATGACAACCCCGTTGACAGTCGCAGTCAGGAGGAGGGCTCCGCCCAGAATGCCGCTTGCTGACCATAGCTCGCAAAACAGCTCGGCCAACATCTTCAGTGCGCCGCACAACCACTTGCACGCCTCGGATAGCGCGCCAGAGAGCGAGACGCACACATCGCCAGAACACTCTGGGATGACGCTGCAGACGGCGTTGGCCAGCCTACACGGCAACCGCAGGATGTGAATCATCGCCCCTGCTCTTGGGGGGGACCCAGAGGGCCAAGGACCGCGCGGGCGGCAGCGGAGGCGGGGCCAGCGCGAGTGCTGGCAACGAGGGCGGGCGGGGGGCGCCGACTTGCCTGAGCCAGCCTGCCGACAGGGGAGCCGGGCCGTCGTGCTTCCGGCCGCAACATGACCCGCCGGAGATCTCTGTCGAAGGATTGCAAAAAAAAAAAAAAAACAAAAAAAAAAAAAAACAGGATTGCAAAAAAAAACCCTTGTTGTTTTGCAATCCTTGTTTTTTTTTGCAATCCTTCGTTTTTTTGCAATCCTTCGTTTCTGGGAGCTGCGCTGGACCCCTCCCCTGGCGCGCGAGCGCGCCAGGGGAGGGCGCGGTGCCGTGGCAGCGCTGGTGCGAGGAGTCCGCGTGGACCTCCGAAGTGCGTGTGTGTGTTACACTCCTCGTGCTGCCAGAAAGGAGCGCCGACAGAGAGAGGCCAGGGGGCTGCTCTGGCCACGGGGCGCCTTCTGCTACGAAGACGGGCACCCCGGCCCGGGAAGGGTTTCAGAACCAGAGCCCCTCCTGAGCCCAGAGTGGTTCTCATTCACAGGGAAAGAAGAAACTGCATGAACTTCATCTTTCGGAGCTGCGCGCGGATTCCTTGGATCGGCGCTGGGCACCCTTCTCTGGCGCGCGGAGCGCGCCAGACGCCGGAGGCGCCGCCACGGGTGTCCAGCTCCGGTCGCAGAACTTTGCGCGGAGCTCCGACAACCCAATGCCTATTGTCCAAACAGTGCTTGCACTTAGGGGTTCTCACTGGTGCTCTAAGGAACTGCGCCTGTCTGCCGCTGTAGCGGCTATGTTGCCGCTGTCGCCGCCCCGTCGCCGCCTCGTCGCTGTCCGTCGTCTGGGACTGTCTGCCGCTCTGGCGGCTACGTTGCCACCGTCGCCGCCCCGTCGTCGCCTCGTCGCCGCACCACATAGATTGTACCACGTAAATTGCGCAAGGTAGAGTGTACAACATATATTCTCCTTTCTAAGAGAAGAATAGACTCTACCCCCCCGCCCCAACGTTATCGCTACCCCTTTTCGGGTATGTAAATCATTTATGATTCTGACCACATGTCCATCCTAAGTATGAAATCGCAATGCCCCAGGCCAGCCGGGTTACCCCCTGAGGTTCCCTTGTAAAAAACACTATGCGGTGACATGTGTTGTTCTAACATGGCATTTGTTCACGAATCCCTTGCAACAAAATATGACGAAATTCGCACGCGCGCGTCGTCGCGCGCGTGCCGAAATCCTTCAAAAACCTTCGGTGTCGGAAGGATTTCGCAATCGAGTTCCAAAAAAACATACGAAGCACAGGGTTTCGTAACACTGATTTGCTAAGAAAGCTTACGCGCGAGTTTTTGCGAAATCTTAAGACAACCATAGGTTTTTCAATATTTTCACAACGTGCTACCAAACGGGCGTCGCGCGCGCGCATGTCGAAATCTGTCGAGCGCCCTTGCGCGTGTGCCGTCGCGAGAATCCTCTGCAAAAAATGAACCGAAGTGCAGACGCGCGCGTCGTCGCGCGCGTACGCCGAAATCATTCAAAACCCATAGGTTTCGGAAGGATTTCAAAATTGCGCGTCCAAGAACCTACAACAACACAAGGTTTCGCAACACAGATTATCAACAAAAGCGTGCGCGCGCGCTCTTGCGGCGTCGTCGTCGTCGTCGTCGTCGTCGTCGTCGCCGTCCTCCCTCCTCCCGCGTCGTCGTCGTCGTCGCCTACGTCGCCCTGTGTCTTTCCTTGTGTTCGTCGTCGTCGTCGTTCTCTTTGGCGTCGTGGTCGTTTCCGTCGTCGTTGTCGCCTTGGTCGTCCTTCCTCCTCCTCTCTTGTCGTCGTCGTCGTCGTCGTCCGTCGTCGGCGTCTCGTCGTCGTCCCTCCTATTTCGTCGCCGTCGTCGTCGTCGTCGTCGTTGTCGTCGTCGTCTCGTCGTCGTCTTCCCTCCTCCCTCGTCGTTGTCGTCGTCGGCGTCGCCGTCCTTCCTCCTTTTTCGTCGTTCGCGTCGTCGCCGTCCTCCGTCCTCCCTCGTTGTCGTCGTTGCCGTCGTTGTCGTCGTTGTCGCCGTCGTCGTCCTCCCTCCTCCCTCGTCGTCGTCTTCGTTGGCGACGTCGTCGTCGTCTTCGTCGTCGTCGGCGTCGGCGTCGTCTTCGTCGTCGTCGTCGACGTCGGCGTCGGCGTCGTCGTCGTCGCCGCCGTCGTCGTCGTCGTCGTCGGCCGTCTTGCTTCTCCGGCCTTCTTGGGGCGCTCTTGAGACGCCCCCGAAGGCTCCAAGACGACCCCGGAGCGATATCGGTGCTCGGTCCCGCATGGGCTTTGCAAACCAAGTTGCGGGTGGGTTGGTGGGATGATTGCGCGAGCAGTGGAGTTGACAACTTGAAGTTCGGCAAATGAATTGCACCACCTAGATTGCACCACGTCGTTTGCACATTATAGGTTGCTCACTACATATAGTGCACCACATTTAATCTTCTGTCTTAAAAAAGAATTCACTCCACCCCGACCCCTGGATTATCTGTTCCCTTTGTTTCCATGTTGCAACTTGCAAATGGTTCTGCCCCATCGCCCATCCTTAACATGAGCTCGTAACATCCCAGGGGAACGGGTATCGACACCCCCCCATCACCCAGTGCCAAAAATACTGTGCGCGCGCACTTGTGTATCAAAAATCAACAGTTTACAAGCATCATTCGCGAAAAACGGGGCGAAGTTCACACGCGCGCGTCGTCGCGCGCGCATGCCGAAATCACTCAAAAACCTGAAATTTCGTAAAGCTGTCAGAATCGAGTGCCCATGAAACATGCAACATCACATGGTTTCGCAACACTAGCTGTCGAAATAAACTTGCGCGAGCTCCTGCGAATTATTAGCAAACCGACGGTATAATTTCACATGTTCGCAACATGCCACCAAACTCGCATGTCGAAAGCGTTCGAACGCCCTTGCGCGCGTGCCGTTTCGATCATTGTTTGCAACGAATGGGACGAAGTGCGCGCGCGCGTCGTCGCGCGCGCCTGCCGCAATCCGTCAAAAACGTTGGGCGTTGTAGAGATTTCAAAACCGAGTGTCCTGAAAACGTTTAAAACACATGGTTTCGCAACATCTGTTTTCAAAAATGCCCGTGCTCGCGCTTTTGCGAATTATCGGGGAACCAATAGGAGATCCAATCAATATGTTCATGGAATTCTGCCTAGCGGGCCTCTCGCGCCGCATGGCGAAATCACTCGAACGCCCCTGCGCGCATGCCGGGGGGGGGGGACAATCCGCGTAAAATACAACCGCGCGGTCACTCTCGCGAGCCGGCCGCGCGCGCATGTCAAACTCTTTCCAACGCGTTCATCACGGACGCGAAGTCGCCTTCATCGTCGTCGGCGCGATCACCATCGGCGCCGTCACTGCCCGCGCCGTCGTTGCTGTCAACATCGTCACCAGCACCGCTACCATTATCATCGCGCCTACTTGCCATGCATTCGCGCCCGCCCAAGTCGCCGACTTGCATTGAAGTGCCCGCTGGGATGCGCCCAACGGTTAGCGCCACCGCGGGCGCGTCGGCCCCGCCAAACTAGCTGGCCGCCGCGCGCGCGCATGCGCGAGCTGGCGCGACCGCAGATGCACCAGCCAGCGCCGAGCACTTATCGAAATCGCCACCGCATGGGTTTTGCAAACCAAATTGCGCGTGGGTGGGCGGGATGGTTGCGCGGGCAGTGGAGTTGACAACTGCGAGTTCCACACATGAATTAAACCACATAGATCAAGGGACATTGCGCGACATATGTTGCCAAACATCGATTGCGCCACATCGATCCCTCGAGAAATATTGCGCCACGCAGATTCATCTTTCCCAACAAATATTCAGCTCCCCCCCCCCCTCCCCCGAATTAGTTGCACCCCTTTTCGCATTGTAATTTGCAAGCGATTCCGCCCCGTCGTCAATCCTGCATTTGAACCCGTGCCATCCCAGGCGGGCCGGCATCCGCCCCCCCCAAAGTCGCGGACTCGCACTGAAATGCCCGCTGGGATGTGCCCAGCGGTCAGCGCAACCGCGGCCGCGTCGGCAGCGCCAAACTAGCTGGCCGCTGCGCAAGCGAGCATTCGCGGGGCAGCGCGGCCGCGGAGATGCACCAGCCAACTCCCAGCACCCATCGCAATCGCCGCCGCATGGGTTTTGCAAACCCAGTTGCGCGCGGGCGGGTGGGATCATTGCGCGAGCAGCGGGGTGGGCAACTCACTGCGAACAGAAATTATTTGCACAACAATACTGCACCACCTAGACTCTATTTTCTTTTAAAAGGAAAGCTGATTCCCCCCTGGGATTATCCCTGCCCTTTTCGCATTGCAATATGCGCATGGTTCTGCCCCGTCGTCCATCCAAAATATGAGCTCATACCATCTCTGCCAGGCCGGCGCGCCCCCCCCCCCCCCCCCCCTCCCCCAGTCACCCCGCGCGCGAGCTGTTATATGCGCGCACTCGTTTATCACAAAACCCCTTGCAACGAATATAAGGAAGCGCGCGCACGCGCGCGCCGTCGCGCGCGCATGCCGATATCATCCAAAAATCTTCAGTTCCGCCAAGACGTCAAAACCGAGTGCCCGACAACAGATCAAAACACATCGCCTCGCAGAGAGGATGATCAAAGAAAGCTCGCGCGCACTCTTGCGAATTCTCCAAACAGCCTTCGGTTTTCAAAGTTCTCATAAACAGAATATCAAGCGGGCTCCGCGCACGCGAATGCCCAAACCGTCCGAAAGCCCCCGTGTGCGTGCTGTCGCAAGAACCCTTTTGCAAAAGCTGGGGCGAATTGCACGCGCGCGCGTCGTCGCCCACGCATCTCGCTTCCCGTCGAGAACCTAAGGTGTCGTCAGGGTTTCACAACCGAGTGTACAAAAAATCACATTAAAACAATTGTGTTCGCAACGCCAGTTCTCCCCATTCCAAAAAATGCACTCGCGCTCTTGCGAATCCTTGAGAGAACCATCGGCGTTTCAACATGCCCATGCAATTCTGCCAAGCGGGCCTCTCGCGCCAAATGCCGAAATCATTTGAACGCCCTTGCGCGCGCTGCCGAACTCCCGTCCACGCCCACTCGCGTCACGCGGGCCACTCGGGCGCGTCGGCTGCGCGCGCGCGCCGAACTCCCGCCGAATCATTCACCGCCGACGCGAAGGCGTCGTCATCGTCGTCGGCGTGATCAGCATCGGCGCCGTCACTGGCCGTGCCGTCACCGCTGTCATCATCGCCACCAGCACCGCTACAAGCATGATCGCGTCTACCGTGGCCCGCGCGGCTGGCCATGAGACCGCGCCTGCCCAAGTCGCCGACCCGCAGTGGAGTGCCCGCTGGGACGCGCCCCGCGGTCAGCGCCACCGCGGCCGCGTCGGCCGCGCCAAACTAGCTGGCCGCTGCGCAAGCGAGCATGCGCGGGCTAGCGCGGTCGTAGAGATGCACCAGCCCACGCGCAGCGCCCATCGCAATCGCCACCACATGGGCCTTGCAACCCCAGTTGCGCGCAGATGGGTGGGATGATTGCGCGAGCTGTGGAGTGGGCAACTCACTGCGACCCACAATTACTTCCACGCAGTGGACCCTTCTTTCTAAAGAAAACAAATTCTGCGACCCTCCCCGCGGACTTATTGATCCCCCAGGGACCCATGCATTGCGCGCATGGTTCTGACCCAAGGTCCATCCTATCCCAGCCAGGCAGGCATCGCCCCGCCCCCCATCGCCCCCCTGCAAAAGAATTACGCGCGCACACTCGTTTATCAAGAACAACAGGTTTTCATCGCGCACGCGTCGTCGCGCGGGCACGCCGAAATTCGTTAAAAACCTGTGGTTCTGGAAAGATAAACCAAGTGCCCACAATTTGTATAAAAAGCTCTCGCAACACGGACGTTCGACAAGGTCGTGCGCGCGCGCCCTTGCGAATTCTTGAGAGCATCACTAGCTTTTCATCATCTTCATAAAATGCTACCATATGGTCTTCGCGCGCGCATGTCTATTCGTTCGGACGCCCTTGCGCGCGTGCAGGGGTGGCACGACCAGTGTCAAATAATACAATGCGAACCACTCCCGCGCGCCTGCCGCGCGCGCGTTTCCAAGTCCTTCCAGAACCTTCATCACCGACGCGAAGACGCCGTAATCGTCAGCGGCGTGACCAGAATCGACGCCGTCACTGGCCGCCCCGTCGTCGCTGTCAGCATCGCCACCAACATCGCTACTATCATCATCGTGTCTACCGTTGTCGACGTTGCCATGATTCCGCGACCGCTCAAGTGTCGCCGACTCGCATTGAAAAACCCGCTGGGATGCGCCCCGCGGTCAGCGCCACCGAGTTCGCGTCGGTCGCGCCAAACTAGCTTTCCGCTGCGCGCACGAGCATGCGCGGGCTAGGGCGGCCGTAGAGATGCACCAGCCAACTCCAAGCACCCATCGCAATCGCCGCCGCATGGGCTTTGCAAAACCAAGTTGCAGGTGGGCGGGTGGGATGATTGCGCGAGAAGTGGAGTGGACAACTCACTGCGGACAACAATTAATTCTACGCTGTAGATGTCGCTGCCGTCGTCGGCGTCGGTGTGCCTGCCATGTGCAGTGCGGTTCCTACCGTTACGGTCTTAAGAGGTCTTGCGACCAAGTTGTGGGTAGGAGGATGGGATGTTTGCACGAGGAGTGGAGAGGACAGCTTCAAGTCGAGCAAATGGTCGGTAGCAGGCTGTAGATTCTCCTTTCTAAAAACACAATAGGATCTACCCCCTTCCCCCCAGCGTTATCGGTCCTCCTTTCGGGTGTGTAAATCGTATATGGTTCTGACCATATGTCCATCCTAAAAATGAAATCACAATGTCCCAGGCCAGCCGGTATCCCCCCCTGAGGTTTCCTTCTAAAAACACTAGGCGGTGACATTTTTTGTTCTAGAATAGCATTTGTTCACGAACCCCTTCCAAAAAATTTGACGAAGTGCGCACTTGCGCGTCGTCGTGCGTCGTCGCGCGCGCATGCCGAAATCCTTCAAAAACCTTTGGTGCCGGAAGGATTTCGCAATCGAATTTCCAAAAAACATACAACAACACAAGGTTTCGTAACACTGATTTGCTAAAAAGGCTTACGCGCGGGCTCTTGCAAAATCTTCAGAAAGCCATGGGTGTTTCAAGATTTTTACAAAATGCTACCAAACGGGCTTCGCGCGCGCGCATGCCGAAATCTGTCGAACGCCCTTGCGCGTGTGCCGTCGCGAGAATCCTCTGCAAAAAACAGGACGAAATGCAGACGCGCGCGTCGTCGCGCGCGAATGCGGAAATCCTTCAAAACCCATCGGTTTCGGAAGGATTTCAAAATCGTCTCCAAAAAACCTACAACATCACAAGGTTTCGCAACACGGATGTTCAACAAAAGCGTGCGCGCGCGCTCTTGCGTCGTCGTCGTCGTCGTCGCCGTCCTCCCTCCTCCCGCGTCGTCGTCGTCGTCGTCGCTTACGTCGTCCTCTGTCTTTCCTCGTGTTCGTCGTCGTCGTCCTCTTTGGCGTCGTGGTCGTTTCCGTCGTCGTTGTCGCCGTGGTCGTCGTTCCTCCTCCTCCCTCGTCGTCGTCGTCGTCGTCCGTCGTCGGCGTCTCGTCGTCGTCCCTCCTATCGCGACGTCGTCGTCGTCGTCGTGGTCGGCGTCGCCGTCCTTCCTCCTTCTTTGTCTTTCGCGTCATCGCCGTCCTCCCTCCTCCCTCGTCGTTGTCATCGTTGTCGTCGTTGTCGCCGTCGTCGTCCTTCCTCCTCCCTCGTCGTCGTCTTCGTTGGTGACGTCGTCGTCGTCTTCGTCGTCGTCGTCGGCGTCGGCGTCGTCGTCGTCTTCGTCGTCGCCGACGTCGGCGTCGTCGTCGTCGCCGCCGTCGTCGTCGTCGTCGTCGTCGTCGTGGGCGTCATTGACGTCGTCGTCGTCGGTGTCGTCGTTGTCGTCGTCGTCGGCGTCGTCATCGTCGTCGTCGTGGGCTTTGCAAACCAAGCTGCGGGTGGGTGGGTGGGATGTTTGCAAGAGCGCGGGATGTGTCAACTCGTTTGTTAAAACCAATTGCACCACGTAGAACGCTCCACATAGATTGCACAACATAGGTTGCTAGAAACACACTGCTTGGGATCCACGCTGGCTGACAGTACATCGTTTTGCTTCAATTGTCAGCGGTTTGACTGGTGTCCTCCAGGTGCGGCAGCTCTTCCTCTTTCTCCCATCCCATCAGTGAGGGGGCCCAGGGGCACACGAAAAAGTAGACACAAATCCCCAGATCCCCCATATGGTTTAGATTTTCTGGATGCCCGTCTCCCCTTCCACTCCCATATTTTCAATATTTTCCCTAGGATCGGCGATTATCTGTGTCTGTGTGCTTTCTCCCTCCTGACTCCCCCCCTCCCCCCAGCCAGACCTCGGGCGCATCCTCGGCGTCCGCCTCCGCGGCTTCTGCCGGGGGCTCCGCGAGGGCCTGCCGAGCCAGAGGAGGAGGAGGAGGGACGAGGGAGGAAAGAGGCGAGAAAGGAGAGAGGAGGTAGGGCGGAGGAGGCAGGGGGGCATGGGGGAGGGGAGGAGACTTCTCAGAATGCGCGCCTCCAAGGATGGGCGGAGGAGGGAGAGGAGCATAGAAGCAATACGGTGAGGAAGGAGGAGGGAGGAAGCATGAGGGATGAGCGGTCGGAGGACCTCCCGTCGATCCTCATCCTCTCAGGGCGGTTGAAAGACCCCAGGGCTTGGGAATCGGGACTGGCTTGCCTGGAGCCCAAGCGAGCCACAGAAGGACGATATTGATACACAACCCGTCAACCATCCCCGAACACCGCTTATCTACGAGGGGCTCCTGCAAATCGGCAGACCCGGTACTCCTTCCCGTTGGCGCGGCCCTGGGGCGGCGCCTTCGGCGATGCCCGACCCTGAATATACCCATTGCGGTGCCGCTGAATCCTCCTCCTGCTCCACCCTGCCGAGATTGAGAGAAAGGGTGTCGAGACGAGGCCCCAGGCTCAGCAAGGTATACAGGTGCGAACCTGAAATGTCTGGCTGCTGCCACGCAGTGACCACCACCACACCAGCCGGTCCCAACAAACCTCATACCCTGAGACCCGACGTCGCAAAACAATACAACATGGTTAGAAATCACGGCCAGAACCCTGAATCCTAACTTTCTGCTGCATCTCTCGCGATGGATCGGTAAGGGAAGGCCCTGGGGCCCGATTCCCAGTGAAAACGCCTAGTGTGATAAAACTGAAACGCCAGGACCTACGGGCAAGGCACCCTCGTGGGCGTGATGCACGTTGCTCTGTTCAGGCCTTGCTTCCACTTTGTGGCGGCGCGCACAAACAAGGGTGGCGCGACGGCGCCTTCGAGAGCAGGCTTAGGTCGGGTGTGTCCCCCTACAGGCGGATTTTGAACGAAAACCAAGAATACCCCGAACATGCTCCAACATAGCCAACAAATGCTCACATAATCGTCCCGATAGTATTTCTTGATTACTTTTGAATTTTCCTCCTGTAGAGGGACAGGCCCAACTTAAGAGCAGGCGCCTTCTCATCAAAGCCGCGGGGGCCTGTCGTCCCCCCTGACCTGTCACTGCCCGATGAGGCTTGGCTCGCTTATGAACACCGCCGCCCCCTGCTCCGGAAGTCCCCAGGCGCCTCTTCAGCGCCCTCCTCGGCGGCCTCCGCCGGGGCCTCCTCCGCGCTGCACAGGGTGGGGCACAGGAGGACATACCAGTACTGTGCGCCCCCCGAGGAAGCGCGAGCATCTAGTAAAAGCATCTTGTGGTATACCGCTGCATCGGCGACATGGCCAGACGGCGCCCGCTACCAAGCCTATGTTAGAAGATGTATCGCCGCACGCGCATCGTCCCTGGGGGGGACGACTCAAACACAGTAGAAAGGTAAACGTACAGTGGAGGCCAGTCCACAAGACACCTTCCACAAGAAACCCAACCCTGAGACCCCAGGATGTTCATCGATCCTTGGTGTGAGAACGTCACGCCTTCCAGAGCACGACCCCAAGAACCCAGGGCTTCCTGGAGACAAGCAAGCAATTTCTTGGCATGGGCATCCACTGTACATTTTGAGCAGGGGCCGACCATCCCGGCATTTCTATAGGCCTACCACGATTTGTTCTTGGAACCCGAAAATGTTCTAAGAACAAAAACAATGTTCTTAGAACATGAACCCGATGTGCTAAAAACAGACAACCCCAGCCAGAAAGGTTCTAAGAACATTTCGTGCAGACACAAAAGGTTCTCAGAGCATTGTTTGGTAGACCTATAGGCACACCAGGACGCTTCGCCACTGCTTGAATGTTTGGGTGATGCCGATTGGAGGGCGGGAGGGGGGGGCTGGCGAGGGGGGAAACACGAGCGAGGCGGGAGGAGGCAGGGCGGAGAAGGAATGGGGGAGATGGGCGAGGAGGCAGGAAACCCGCTGCGACAGCCGCGCCCTCGCTCAAGCGGCCAGCGCCAATGCGCCGGCAGGGGGCGGGTCATGAGCGCTGGCCTGGCTGCGACAGCGACAACGATAACAACGATAACAGCGATCAACGATCACCACGATAACGATAACAACGGTCGTTATCGTTGTCGTTGTTACCTCTGTCATCGCTGTTAACGTTGGCTTCTGGGCACCAGTCCTGAGCTCCCAGCCGAAGCAGGCGGCGGCAACCTCCGAAAGGGTGGCTGAGGGTGGGCTAACGCCGCCGCGGCGCTCATTTCAGTGATCCGCGCGAGGCGGCCAAGGTCCCCCTCCTCCTCCCCCTCCCCCTCCCCCTCCTCCTCCTCCTCCTGCTCCTCACTTCGGGGACGCGGCCTTGGCTGACGCCGCTCCTGTCCGGGAGCACGGCGTGCCAGAGGCCCCTATCAGGGAACTTGGCGGCCAGAGGTCCCTGTCAGGGGACTTGGCCCACTTGTCGGGGAGCTCTCGGCCTGGAGCTGGAAGCTTCGGCAAGACTCGTCTGGAGAGCACCACGAGCCCACCAGCGAGCGCGAACACTCCTCTTCCCAAGAGCGCGCGAACACTGCGGAGCTGCTGCGAGCGCGCTGATCCCCTCACGGAGCGCACAGAGACCTCTCGTCACGAGCGCCGAGCAGGTCTCGCCAAAGACCTGCGTCGAGCTTTCTTCGCCGGCTCGGCAGAAACCACACGGCCGCAAGGAAAGTGAAGAGGCGTGGAGGCCACGAGGAAACAGTGCAAGGACATGTTCCTGATGAGTATCCTGATGCATGACAAGGTAATGCAGTACGGACGCGGCTACAAGAAACGGTTACAATAAGCCCAGCCCTGAATATCTGCGCGCGACATGCACTTGGGAGGAACCCAGGGCATCCCCCACTCAGGAGCTTACCGCGCAACGCGCGGAGCAAAGAAGCCCGAGGTACTCCTGACGGAATGCATCCAATTGCATGATGTGCATGCCGATTGCAGGAGGAGGCAGGAAGGAAAAGGAAGGAGGCCAGAAAGAGCGGACGATCCCTGGCAGCTCCTCCTCCTCCTTCTCCTCCTCCTGACGAAGGAGGTATCCTCATCGGAGCCCGCGAAGGAAAGGTTTGCGACGCGCTGGCAGGAGGGGGCTCATCCACAACTTTCATCCTCCACCACCTCCTCTTCCTCCTGTTCCTCCTGCTTCATCCTTCTGATCCTCGATCTCCTCCTCCTCCTCCTTCTCCTCCTCCTTCTCATCCTCCTCCTACTCCCCCTCCTCCTCCTCCTCCTGCTCTGTTTCGTCTCACTTCGAACCTGCACCCACCCCCCTCGCTGCCCTCTGCGCTGCTGTCTCCCTCCGTCCTTGTCGTCGTCTCCTCTCCCCCCTGCCTCTTCTTCTCCTGGCTCCGTGGCCTCGCTCGCTCCTCTCGTGGGGTGGCATCCCGCCTCTTCCCCCTCCCTCCGTCGTTCCTGCTCCCTGGGGGGTGCAGGTGGGAGGGATTGTGCGTGAGAGAGCGGAAGGGTAGCGCACGCGACGGCCCCCCCACGCGCGACGGCGCATCGGGGAGAAGCTGTACCAGGCACCGCCCACCTCTCCTCCTCCTCCTCCCCTTTCCTTCCCCTGTGGTTCGCAGCACTGCCTGGGTGGCATGGAGAAAAAAAACGTTTTCGTTTTTTTCGCTCTGTGGTTCATGGTGTCCCCTGTTTGAGCCGAGGGGGAGACTCCCGAATGCTTTTGACAACGTGGGGTGCACAATGCAGCACTCGCGCACACCGATCCTAAGCCTTGCAACCGTACGTCAGGACCTGGATCACATGATGAGACCGCCGCCGCCAGGCCTCCTCCTCCTCCTCCTCCTTCTGCTTTAAACCCTGCTCGGACTTCCTCCTCCTCCTCCTCCTCCTGGTCCTCCTTCCTTCCCCTCCCCCTGCACTTCCTTCTCCACTTCCTCCTCCCTCTCCTCCTCCTCCTCCCCCTTCTCCTTCCCCTCCTCCTCCTCCTCCAACCCCTCCAACTGCTCCTCTTGCTCCTCCTCCTCAACCTGCTCCTCCTTCACCTCCTCTTCCTCCTCCTCCACCTCCTCCACCTCCTCCCCCTCGTCCTCCGTCTCCTCCATTCTTGTTCTCACAGATAGATCAGCCCTGTCGCACCCCGAGGCAGGTCGAATGGACGGGCCCGGTCGTTTCGCCTGAGACTTCCTCACCACGTATGACCCTGATGCTTAAAGCATGGCAACAGGTTCACACTTGGAGGGCAGGCGGTTTTCAAAAGTTGGCTCTCGCCTTAGCGCCCAACGCATTCGTTCTTGCAAACATTTAAGAATTTCACGGGTTGACGGCGGGTGGTTTTCAACATGTGGCTCTCGCCTTAGCGCCGCGCACTTTCGCTTTTCTAGAAAATCCAAAGGCCTCACGGATTGAGGGCGGGTGGTTTTCAAAATGTGGCTCTCGCCTTAGAGTCGCGCACATTCGTTGTTCTACAAATTCTGAAGAGTTTCACGGATTGAGGGCGGCTCGTTTACAAATGTGGCTCTCGCCTGAGCGCCGCGCACATTCGTTTGGAATACTTGCAAAAGTGTCACTGGTTCCTATGGTTAACGTACCAGACAGACATGGTGTTCTCGAGCAGTTCGGCACTGTCAGGCCGCGACAGTGAAAATGATTCGCGGTGTTGAAGTCCAAGGAATGGTGTTCAGGCGCGATTCTGGTTCGCCAAGACGTAACTGTCAGGTCAACCCGTGGCGTTGAAGTCCCGAGAACTGCGTATTTGGCTCGCTTCAAGATGTTCACACGATTGTCTCCCAGCGGGGCAAATTCCTCTGTGGAAATGACCCCATGCAGGGGCCTATGACAAGGGATCTCGGAGGGAGGGTGTATTTCAACATCTTTGGTGAATCTTGGGTTTACATTTGTCATCCTCCTCCCCCCCCTCCTCCTCCTTCTCCTCCTCCTCCTCCTCCGCCTCCTTCTTCTCCTCCTCCTCCTCCTCCTCCTCCTCCTCCTCCTCCCCAAAATCAGCCACCTCGTGCCGCGAGAGAAGTCACAAACAAAAAGTTTCGAATAGATTTCGCGACCCTCGTTGGCCTGGGACCGCCCAAAGACGGCTCGGGATGAACTACACCAGAGAAAAACCCCAATCAGTGGATGGTTTGTAAGCTACTCATATGGATATGAAGATCGATTGTGAGATCGATCGTGGAATCGATAGTGATGACGATCGTAAGGTCCATCGTGAGACCGATAGTGAAATCTATTTAATGAGATCGATCGTGAGATCGATCGTGGGATCGCTCGTGCGACCTATATTGAAATCGCTTGTGAGATCCAGTGTGAGATCCATTGTGAAGTCGATCGTGAGATCGACAAAACGGTGGGTAATGAGATCGATGATGAGACCGATCGCCAAGAAAATCGACCAAGAACTCGGGAACCCGGGAACCCCGCCGCCCACCGAAATCGGCCTGGAACCCGGAAACGGGAACCTGGGAACCCGGAAGCGGGAACCCGGGAATCCGGCCGCCTACCGAAGTCGGCACGGAACTTTCGCCAAATCCTTCAATATCCGCTAGGACCCCCTTCAGTGCAAGCACTGATAAGGGAAAAACAGGTCTATGGGGAAATGGCGAGATGATTGGCGGCCTTAAGTAATTGGTGGAAGCAGCAACGGCCTCGGGTCGCTTGGCTCCGCCTGCCGCTTCCCCCCCCGTCCAATAAATCTGCCGGCGACTGGCGCAGCCAACACAGGGCACGCTCACGTGCCGCCCAGCGCAGCCAACACAGGGCAGGCATGTGTCAGACTTGCCGCACGCCTCCAGCGATGCACGGGTGAGGCGCGACATGGACGATCCCTCGTCGATGCTCGCTCCCCGAATGGCCTCCTGCGGGTCCTGAGGCGCCTCCTCGGCTCCCTCCTCAGCGGCCGCTGCGGGGGCCTTCTCCCTTCTCCCGAGGTGGGCGGGGGGGGCGTAGATGAGGGCGGGGGGGGGCATAGCGGAGAGCGGAGCTCGAAGCCCACAACGCCACAGGGCGGGCAGGCTTCAGACTTGACGCGTGCTCCACGAGAGAGATGCACAGGTGATTTGCGACATGGACGATCCCTCGTCGACACTCCCGCTCCCTACCACACCCCTTTCCTGCGGGTCCTGGGGCGCGCCCTCGGCCTCCTCCTCCTCGGCGGCCGCTGCCGGGGCCTCCTCCCGGCGGAGGGGGGGTGGGCGGGGGGGGGGGGGCCAGAGCGGAGTGCGACGTGGGCGGGGGCCTCAACGTTTCTCGTACATGCAATTGCCGCCCGCCCGCCTGCACCCTCGCCACCCTCGCCTGCTTCCCAAACGCGGTTTCCACGTTTTCACGTTCACACCAATGTTCTCCAATACCACGTGCATCCCTCCAGCTCGTCCGTTAATAGCACAACAGGGCTGTCAACTCATGTCCTGACCATGGCGAGCGGCTTGCAGCCTTCGTTACCATCCCCCTTCCGCACCCCTCCCTTCTCCACTTCATCCTCGTCCTCATCCCTTCAACCCATACTCCACATCCTCCCGTGATGCTCTCTGGGCCTGCTCCTCCTCCCCCCTCCTCTTCCATTCCTTTTACTTGTACATAACTTCTCCCTGTCGCACCCCGAGGCAAGTTTTTAGGGCGCTCCTGGCGTTCCGCCTGAGACTTCATCACAACTTATGACTCTGAAGCTTAAACGTTGGCAACAGTTGCACAGATGGAGGGCGGGTGGTTTTCAAACTGTGGCTCTCGCCTTGGCGCGGCGCTCATTCGTTATAACAAACTCAAGAGCTTGACGGATTTAGGGCAGGTGGTTTTCAAAATGTGGCGCTCGCCCTAGCGCGGTGCACATTCATTTTAATAATTTGTAAACGTTTCACGGGTTGAGGGCGGCCGTGTTCAAAATGTGGCTCTCGCCTGAGCGCCGCACACATCTGTTTTAAAACTTTGCAAGAGTTTCACTGAGCCCCATCATCAGCGTACCAGACGTTGTGTTTGGGATGGGTTCAGGGCAATGCGGGTGCAACAGTTACGTTGGTTCTCTCTGCTGAAGACCCAGGAATGGCGTTCTGATGCGATTCAAGATCGTCAAGACGCAACAGTCATGTTTATCAGTGGCGTTGGAATCCCGAGAGCAATGGTTTGGCATGCTTCAGAGACTTCAAACGTGTGCCTTCCAACGAGGCAGTTCCACCAATGGAAATGAACCGTTGTAGGGGCCTATGAAGAGGGAGCTTGTAGGGAGGATTTACTCCAACATCGTTGGTGACTCTTGGGTTTGCACTGGTCCTCCTCCTCCGTGTCCTTGTCCTCCTCCGCTTCTTCCTCTTCCTCCTCCTCCTCCTACTCCTGTTCCTCCTCCTCCTCCATTTCCTCATCCTCCATCTCTTCCTCTCCTCCGCCTCCTCCTGCTCCTCCTTCACCACCTCCAATCCTTTCCGTTTATCCGTCACCGAGCCGCTTGGCACGTTGAGGAAGAATGCCAAGGGCTGCCTGGTAGGGTTTGTATTTGAATTATATGAGGGGCTCCCCCTTCCTCCCGGCAACAGACACTTGCATGCACCCTCCTTCCTCTCCGAGGCCACTTCCCTCGTGCCCGCTACAGGATGGCGCACTCCCAGCATGGCAGCTAATGCCTAAACCATCATTCCACGCGTGCCCGCTCTAGGATGGTGCACTTCCCGCATGAAAGCTAACGCTTGTACCCTCAGTCCATGCGCGCCCGCCCGAGGATTGCGCACTTCCCGCACACCTGCTAACTCCTAGGCCCCTCATCCCATGCGCACCCGCTCGAGGAGGACCGTGTACCTTCGCAATCCTAGGCGCTGCTCCTAAGCGCTCCAGGGACTCTCGAGCCACGACCTCTTGTAAAAAACGAGGGGCATGCGTCCCGAGCTTCCAAGACGGCCCTGTGCAGGCAACCAAGGACAGCAAGATGGCCCAAGATGCCTCGGAGACAGTCCAAGATGGCCCCAAGCCGGCCGAATATTCATTCAAGACGGCCCAAGGTGCCACAAGAGGGCCTGAAAGGGCCACATGAGGGACTCCAACAATGGCTTTTGAATGAGATTCGCATTCTCGCCTTTTCGGACTGCTGTCAGCTCAAGACTGCCACTGAGGACTCATGCCTACGACGGCTCGAGAGGGCCTCCCGTAGAATCCAAGACGGCCCTAGAAGGTCAGTCGACGGCACAAGACGGCGCCAAGACGGCCCCAAAGCACCCACCATACGGCCAAGAAGGCCCCAAGACAGCCACGAGAGCCTCAACCCGGCGTAAGAAGGGCCCCAGAACGGTCCAAGAGGGCCCCAAGGGACCCTCAAGTTTGCCTTTCAGCAGGCCAGAACAGCCCCAAGACGGCCGACACGAGTCCCATCCTCCTCCTCCTCCTCCTCCTCCTCCTCCTCCTCCTCCTCCTCCTCCTCCTTCTCCTCCTCCTCCTCCTCCTCCTCCGCATCCTCCTTCTCATCAGCAGCAGCATCATCATCAGCACTAACAGCATCAGCATCAGCACCATCGTCATCATCATCAGCGTCAGCATCACCACCACCACCACCACCACCTTCATCATCATCATCATCATCATCATCATCATCATCATCATCATCATCAGCATCATCATCATCAGCATCGCCATCGCCATCAGCATAAAAATCACCTTCATCATCAACATCACCAGCATACTCATCATACTGATCATCATCAACATCATCATCATCATCATCATCAACATCATCAACATCATCATAATCATCGTCGGAATCGTCATCGTCATCGTCGTCATCAGCATCATCACCCTTAGCATTACCATCACCATTATCATCAGCATCATTGGCAGCATCACCATCATCATCGTCGTCACCATCATCACCATCATCACCATCATCGCCATCATCATCAGCATCACCACCACTATCGTCATCACCGTCCTCATCGTGATCGTCATCAGCATCGTAATTACCACCATCACCACCATCATCAGCAGCATCAGCATCGTCATCGTCAGCATCATCATCAGCATCCGAATCGCCAACACCAACAACAACATACACAGCGTCATCACCCCCATCAGATATGAGAAACAGGTCTATGGGGAGAGGGCAAGATGTTTGGCGGCCTTAACTAATTGGTGGAAGCAGCAACGGCCTCGGGTCGCTTGGCTCCGCCTCCCGCCCCCGCCCGTCCACTAAATCTGCCGGCGACTGGCGGCTCTGCAAGCTCACGTGCCGCCCAGCGCAGCCAACACAGGGCAGGCATGTGTCAGACTTGCCGCACGCTTCCAGCGATGCACGGGCGAGGAGCAGTGTGGACGATCCCTCGTCGATGCTCGCTCCCCGACTGGCCTCCTGCGGGTCCTGAGGCGCCTCCTCGGCTCCCTCCTCGGTGGCCGCTGCGGGGACCTTCTCCCCTCTCCCGAAGTGGGCCGGGGGGGGGAGGGCGTAGCTGCGGGGGGGGGGAAGCGTAGCGGAGAGCGGAGTTGGGACATGGACGATCCCTCGTCGACACTCGCGCTCCCTACCACACCCCTTTCCTGCGGGTCCTGGGGCGCGTCCTCGGCCTCCTCCTCGGCGGCCGCTGCGGGGGCCTCCTCCCAGCGGGAAGGGGGGGGGGGGGGCGGGGGGGGGGGGGGGGGGGCAGAGCGGAGTGTGAAGCTTGAAATCCAGAATGCCTGGGGCGACGGGCTCAACGCTTCTCGTACATGCAATTGCCGCCCGCCCGCCTGCACCCTACCCTCGCCACCCGCGCCTGCTTCCCAAACGCGGGTTTCCACGTTCTCACGTTCACACTACTGTTCTCCAATACCGCGTGCACCCCTCCAGCCTGGGTCGTTACTCGCGCAACACGGCTGTCAACTCATGTCCTGACCATGGCGAGCGGCCTGCAGCCTGCGTTACCATCCCCCTTCCGCACCCCTCCCTTCTCCACTTCATCCTCGTCCTCACCCCTTCAACCCACACTCTACATCCTCCCGTGATGCTCTCTCGGCCTGCTCCTCCTCCCCCCCTCCTCTTCCATTCCTTTTACTTGTACATAACTTCTCCCTGTCGCACCCCGAGGCAAGTTTTTAGGGCGCTCCAGGCGTTCCGCCTGAGACTTCATCACAACTTATGACTCTGAAGCTTAAACGTTGGCAACAGTTGCACAGATGGAAGGCATGTGGTTTTCGAATTGTGGCTCCCGCCCTGGCGCGGCGCACATTCGTTATAAAAAGCTCAAGGGCTTCACGGATTGATGGCGGTTGGTTTTCAATATGTGACTCTCGCCCTAGCGCGGTGCACATTCGGGTTAGTAACTTGTAAACGTTTCACGGGTTGAGGGCGGCCGTGTTCAAAATGTGACTCTCGCCTGAGCGCCGCACACATCGGTTCGAAACCATTGCAAGAGTTTCACGGAGTCCCGTTATCAGCGTACCAGACATTGTGTTTGGGAAGGATTCAGGGCAATGCGGGTGCAACAGTTACGTTGGTTCTCTCTGCTGAAGACCCAGGAGTAGCGTTCTGGCACGATTCAGGACCGTCAAGACGCAGCAGTCAGGTTTAGCGGTGGCGTTGGAATCCCGAGAACAATGTGTTGGCATGCTTCAGAGACTTCAAGCGTGTCTTCCAACGAGGCAGTTCCACCCATGGAAATGAACCGTTGTAGGGGCCTATGAAGAGGGAGCTTGGAGGGAGGGTTTACTCCAACATCGTTGGTGACCCGTGGGTTTACACTGGTCCTCCTCCTCCTCCTTGTCCGTGTCCTCCTCCTGCGCTTCTTCTTCCTCCTCCTCCTACTCCTGTTCCTCCTCATCTTCCTCCTCCTCCTCCAACTCCTCATCCTCAATCTCTTCCTCTCCTCCGCCTCCTCCTGCTCCTCCTTCACCACCTCCAACCCGTTCTCTTATCCGTCACCGTCCTGCTTGGCACGATGAGTTGAGGAAGAATGCCAAGGGCTGCCTGGTAGGGTTTGCATTTGAATTATATGAGGGGCTCCCCCTTCCTCCCGGCAACAGACACTTGCATGCACCGTCCTTCCTCTCCGAGGCCACTTCCCTCGTGCCCGCTACAGGATGGCGCACTCCCAGCATGGCAGCTAATGCCTAAACCATCATTCCACGCGTGCCCGCTCTAGGATGGTGCACTTCCCGCATGAAAGCTAACGCTTGTACCCTCAGTCCATGCGCGCCCGCCCGAGGATTGCGCACTTCCCGCACACCTGCTAACTCCTAGGCCCCTCATCCCATGCGCACCCGCTCGAGGAGGACCGTGCACCTTCGCAATCCTAGGCGCTGCTCCCAAGCGCTCCAGGGCCTCTCGTGCCACGACCTCTTGTAAAAAACGATGGGCCTGCGTCCCGAGCTTCCAAGACGGCCCTGTGCAGGCAACCAAGGACAGCAAGATGGCCCAAGATGCCTCGGAGACAGTCCAAGATGGCCCCAAGGCGGCCGAATAGTCATTCAAGACGGCCCAAGGTGCCACAAGAGGGCCTGAAAGGGCCACATGAGGGACTCCAACAATGGCTTGTGAATGAGATTCGCATTCTCGCCGTTTCGGACTGCTGTCAGCTCAAGACTGCCATAGAGGACTCGTGCCTACGACGGCTCGAGAGGGCCTCCCGTAGAATCCAAGACGGCCCTAGAAGGTCAGTCGACGGCACAAGACGGCGCCAAGACGGCCCCAAAGCACCCACCATACGGCCAAGAGGGCCCCAAGACAGCCACGAGAGCCTCAATCCAGCGTAAGAAGGGCCCCAGAACGTTCCAAGAGGGCCCTAAGGGACCCTCAAGTTTGCCTTTCAGGAGGCCAGGACATCCCCAAGACGGCCGAAACAAGTCCCCTCCTCCTCCTCCTCCTCCTCCTCCTCCTCCTCCGCATCCTCCTTCTCATCAGCAGCAGCATCATCATCAGCAACAGCAGCATCAGTATCATCATGATGATCATCATCCTCATCATCCTCATCATCCTCATCATCCTCATCATCCTCATCATCCTCATCATCATCATCATCATCATCATCATCATCATCATCATCATCATCATCATCATCATCATCATCGTCATCGTCATCGTCATCATCAGCATCAGCATCAGCATCAGCATCAGCATCATCACCACCACCATCATCATCATCATCAGCATCATCAGCATCATCATCATGATCATAATCACCATCAACATCATGATCGGCATCAGCATCATCATCATCATCATCAGCATCAGCATCATCACCATCATCATCATTACCATCATCATCAGCATAATAATCACCATCAGCATAATACTCCTCATAATCAGCATCAGCAGCATCATCATAAGCATCATCGAAATCGTCATCGTCGTCGTCGTCATCATCACCCTCAGCAGTATCGTCACCATTATCATCATCTTCATCATCATCATCATCATCATCATCATCATCATCATCATTCTCAGCATCATTGGCAGCATCACCATCATCGTCGTCACCATCATCACCATCACCATCATCGCCATCATCATCAGCATCACCACCACTATCGTCATCACCGTCCTCATCGTAATCGTCATCAGCATCGTCATTACCACCACCACCATCATCACCAGCACCATCGTCATCATCAGCATCCGAATCGCCAACATCAACAACAACATACACAGCATCATCACCCCATCAGATATGAGAAACAGGTATATGGGGAAAGGCAAGATGATTGGCGGCCTTAAATAATTGGTGGAAGCAGCAACGGCCTCGGGTCGCTTGGCTCCGCCTGCCGCGTTCCCCCCCGTCCAATAAATCTGCCGGCGACTGGCGGCTTTGCAAGCTCACGTGCCGCCCAGCGCAGCCAACACAGGGCAGGCATGTGTCAGACTTGCCGCACGCCTCCAGCGATGCACGGGTGAGGCGCAGTGTGGACGATCCCTCGTCGATTCTCGCTCCCCGACTGGCCTCCTGCGGGTCCTGAGGCGCCTCCTCGGCTCCCTCCTCGGCGGCCGCTGTGGGGACCTTCTCCCTTCTCTCGAGGTGGGCGGGGGGGGGGGCGTAGCTGCGGGGGGGGGAAGCGTAGCGGAGAGCGGAGTTCGAAGCCCATAACGCCACAGGGCGGGCAGGCTTCAGACGTGACGCGTGCTCCACGAGAGAGATGCACAGGTGATTTGCTACATGGGCGAGCCCTCGTCGACACTCCCGCTCCCTACCACACCCCTTTCCTGCGGGTCCTGGGGCGCGTCCTCGGCCTCCTCCTCGGCGGCCGCTGCGGGGGTCTCCTCCCAGCGGGAAGGGGGGGGGGGGGCGGGGGAGGGAGGGGGGGGCAGAGCGGAGTGTGAAGCTTGAAATCCAGAATGCCTGGGGCGACGGGCTCAACGCTTCTCGTACATGCAATTGCCGCCCGCCCGCCTGCACCCTACCCTCGCCACCCGCGCCTGCTTCCCAAACGCGGGTTTCCACGTTCTCACGTTCACACTACTGTTCTCCAATACCGCGTGCACCCCTCCAGCCTGGGTCGTTACTCGCGCAACACGGCTGTCAACTCATGTCCTGACCATGGCGAGCGGCCTGCAGCCTGCGTTACCATCCCCCTTCCGCACCCCTCCCTTCTCCACTTCATCCTCGTCCTCATCCCCTCCATATCCTTCCGTGATAGTCTCTCGACCTGCTCCTCCTCCTCCTTTTCTCCCTCTTCCTCCTCCTCCTCCTCCTCCTCTTCCTCCTCCTCCTCCGTCTCCTCCTCCCCCTCCTCACACTCCTCATACTCCCTTTCTTCCTCTCCTTCGCCTACCGCCTCCTGCTGCTCCTCCTTCACCACCTGCAGTCCGTTCCCTTAACCGCCACCGTCCCCCCTGGCACGTTGAGGCGTTGAAGAATGCCAGCGGTTGCCTGGTAGGGTGTGTTTTGGACTATATGAGGGAGAGTTGTCCCTTTCATCCCGGCAGCGGATTCTTGCATGCACCGTCCTTCCTCTCCGAGGCCACTTCCCTCGTGCCCGCTAGAGAAGGGCGCACTCCCAGCATGGCAGCTAACACCTAAACCATCATTCCACGCGTGCCCGCTCTAGGATGGTGCACTTCCCGCATGAAAGCTAACGCCTGTACCCTCATTCCATGCGCGCCCGCCCGAGGATTGCGCACTTCCCGCACAGCTGCTAACTCCTAGGTCCCTCATCCCACGCGCACACGCTCGAGGAGGATCGTGCACCTACCGCAATCCTGGGCGCTGCTCCCAAGCGCTCCAGGGCCTCTCGAGCCACGATCTCTTGTAAAAAACGATGGGCCTGCGTCCCGAGCTTCCAAGACGGCCCTGTGCAGGCAACCAAGGACAGCAAGATGTCCCAATATGCCTCGGAGACGGTCCAAGATGGCCCCAAGGCGGCCGAATATTCATTCAAGACGGCCCAAGATGCCACGAGAGGGCCTGAAAGGGCCGCAAGAGGGCCTCCAACTATAGCTTTTGAATGACATTCGCATTCTCGCCGTTTCGGGCTGCCGTCAGCTCAAGACGGCCCAAGAGGACGCATGGCCCAAGAGGCATCCAAGATAGGCCCACGACGGCTCGAGAGGGCCGCCCGTAGAATCCAAGACGGCCCTAGAAGGTCTGTCGACGGCACAAGACGGCGCAAAGACGGCCCCACGACGGCGCCCAGGTACCCACCATACTGCCAAGATGGCCCCAAGACAGCCCAAGAGAGCCTCAAGCCAGCGAAAGAGGGCCAAGACAGCCCAAGAGGGCCCCAAGGGACCCCCAATTTTGCATTTCAGCAGGCCGAGGCAGACAAAAGACGGCCGAAACGAGTTCCATCATCAGCAGCATCATCATCATTTTCAGCATCAGCGTCAGCATCATCATCATCATCATCATCATCATCATCATCATCATCATCATCATCATCATCATCATCATCATCAGCATCATCATCATCATCATCGTCATCGTCATCGTCATCATCATCATCAGCATAATCGTCATCACCACCATCATCACCACCATCGCCACTGCCAGCCGCATCAGCACAATCATCATCATCATCATCATCATCATCATCATCATCATCAGTATCATCAGCATCATCAGCAACATCACCATCATCATCAGCAACCTCATCATTATCATCATCAATATCAGCAACAGCATCACCACCAGCACCGACATCATCATCAGCAGCAGCATCATCATCATGATCATCACCATTACCATCATCATCACCGCCACCATCACCACCATCATCAGCATCATCATCACCATCGCCATCATAACCAGTTCCATCCTCCTCCCCCTCCCCCTCCCCCTCCCCATCATCATCACCACCACCATCATCATCACCATCGTCATCGTCACCATCAGCGCCACCAGCATTACCATCGTCACCACCACCACCATCATCATCATCATCACCAGCATCATCAACAACATCAACATCATCTCCATCACCATCATCATCGTGTCCACAACCACCATCAACACCAACATCATCACCCAACATCACCAACCTCAACACCAACAACAAGTTCACCACCATCAGCATGACCACCACTACCGTTATTATCACCACCAGCATCCTCACCACCACCACCACCGTGGCCATCCTCATCAGCAGAACCATCATCACCATCGTCATCAGCGTCATGATCGTCACCATCCTCGTCCACCTGATAACCACCAGCATCCTCACATGGCGTTCCAATGCATGGGAACGAGGTATCACACGTGACGGCCTCCCGTGCCCCCTGGAACAATCGCCACCCAGGATGCTGGGCTGGCACGGTGGCGGGACGTGCTGCAAGAAACTGGATGACTCCTCCGGGCGAGCCTGTCGTTTCGCTCGGCATTTCCTCAAATAAATGACCCCGAAACCGTAAAACAAATTCGGTGGCTTCACGGATGGAGAGGGGGGTCGTGTTCAAAATGTGGCTCTCGCCTTAGAGCAGCTCACGGATGGTGGGTGGGTCGGTTTCAAAATGTAAATTCCGCCCTAGCGTTGCGCCTATTCACCTGAAACGCTTGCTAGAGCTTCTGGCTTATTTTCTAAATGCGGCTATCACCTCAGCGCCGCGCACATTCGCCGTCGAAGCTTGCAAGGGCTTCGCAGATGAAGAGCGGGGCGTTTTCAAAATGTGGCTCTCGCAACAGCGCCGCGCACATTGGTTTTCAAAGTTTGCAAAGGTTCCACGATTGGGGGGTATTGCGGTTTCCAAAGATGGCGCTCGCCTGGGCACCGCACTCATTCGTGCTAAAAGCTTGCAGGAACTTCACGAATGGTGGGCGGGTCGTTTTCAAGATGTGGGTCTCGCCTCAGCGCCGTGCATACTCACCTTAAGCGCTTGCTAGAACTTAACGGATTGAGGGCGGCTCATTTTCTAAATGTGGCTCTCACCACAGCGCCGCGCACATTCGTCTTCACGGATGGAGGGCGGGATGTTTCCAAAGTGTGGGTCCAGCCTTGGCGCGCAGTTTGGCCTTAAAAGCTTGCAAGGTTCCAACGGATGGAGGGAGTGGCGTTTCCAAAGTGTGGCTCTCGCCTTCACGCCACGCACATTCGTTTCAAAACTTCGCAAAGGCTTCACGGATGGAGGGCGGCTCGTCTTCAAAATGTAGGTCTCAAATTAGCGCCGCGCACATCCGTCTTAAAAGTGTGCTGGGGCTTCACGGATGGACGGGGGAATCGTTTTCAAAACGTGGCGCTCGCCTTTGCGCCGCGCACAATCGCGTTGAAAACTTGCAAAAGCTTGAAGATTGAGGGCGCTTCCTTTCCATCGTGTAAGTCTCGCCTGAGACCCGTGCACATTCGTCTTGATAGCCTGCTAAAGCTTCAGGGGTAGAGGCCGGGCGGGTTTCAAAAAGTGGTCCTCGTCTTAGCGCCACACGCAATCACAACGACGTGTACAACGATTTCAAGGATTCCTATGGATGACGTCCCAGGAACGGTGCCAGGGCGCCGCAGTCACCTTGATTCGCGGTGTTGCAGTCCAGCAACGGCGTTATGGCACGATGCAGGATCGCTTGGAGGCGACAGTGACGTTGATTCGAGGCGGTGAAATCCAAGGAGTGATGCTTTGGCACGAGAAGGGATTCTAGGACGGTTGTCTTCCAACGGGACACTTCCAGCAGTGATAACAAGTGCTGCAGGGCGCTATGAAGAGAGAACTTGGAGAGAGAGTTGATTGCAACATCGTTGACGCATCTTGGGTCAGCCTTGGGTTTACACTGGTCCTCCTCCTTCTCCTCCCTCGCCGTCCTCCCTCCCCGTCGTTCCTCGTCCGTCTCCTCCTGCTCCTCCTGCTATTCCACCCACACATTCTGGTTTCCTCATGTTTCTGCCTATCCCTCCTCCGTTTCCTCCATCATCGCCCTCCTCACCTGATGATCCTCCCCTTTCTTTTTCTCTCCCTCCTCTTTCTCAACCTCCTCCTCCCCCCCTCTCCTCTTCTCTCCTGTCCTACTCCCTCCTCCCCCACCCCACCCAACTCCCCCGCGCCGCCTCCTCGGTGGCTTCCTCGGCGGCCGCTGCCAGGGACTCGTCCTGGGCCTTGCCAGTATCGTTATCCTGCTGCACGTCCTCCGACGTCTCCCCTCGGCGGTCATCCTCCTCCACGGGGAGCTCAGGGCGGATGTTAACAAGAACTGAATCGCGTCGCCATCCGCACCATCACAATCCACATCGCCATCACGATCATCATCCTGAGTACCCTCGTCGTCACCATCACAACGGTTACGTCACTCGTCATGCTCGTCATCATCAGCACCCCCAGCATGCACAACAACGCCTCGTCGAACTCGTCATGATCAGTATCATTCCCACCACTGCATGGCAAACCTAGTACTCGATACATAGACATGTGATCATATACCATATGCGTATGTCTCTCTGTCCCTCTCGTTCTGTATCTGTCTCTCTGTTTCTCTCCCTCTCTGTCTGCTCTCTCACTGTCTCTCTCTATACATCTATATATATGTACCTCTCTGACTCACTCTATCTCCATCTCTCTCTCTCTCTCGCTCTTTCTCTATACATCTCTCTCTCGTACTCTCTCTCTCTCTCTCCCTATCGCACTTTCTCTCTCCCTCTCTCTCTATCTCTCTCTCTCTCTTTCACTCCACCCCTCTATTTAGCATAGACGCACAGAATCGCCAGACCCTAGCCGTGTCAGGCCCTGGCTCTCAGCGGATGTTCTCGGTGTACGCGTAGCAGAATGGTTGCTCGTGCGCAGCGCACATCGAATAGAGTCCGCTCTGGAGCACCATGTCGTCTAGCCCCGTGGCCACCGGACAGACGCGATTCAGCTCCTTCTTGAAGGGCTCCACCCAGGCGCAGTAGGTGGACTGGCCGTATTTCTGGTCGCCCATCGGGCAAGGCATGTCGTAGAATAGGGGGTCCCTCGCCCGTATGTCAGTGTGGATGCCGTCGCACTGGAGCCCGCGGTAACGGTTTGTGATCTGCCACCGCTTCGTGGTGGGAATCTCAATGCCCTGATTGAAAAGCTCTCTCTCGGTGCCGAATTCGTTTGAGCCTATCGCCCTCCGAATCTTCCGCTGAGCGATGGAATTCAAGGTCAAGGGGATCTCGGTGGTACGGCTGCGTCCAGCGTTGTGGGTCGTCGTGGCGGCCATCAGGACCTCGTCGTGGAAGGCCGGCGAATCCCACACCATCTTGACCTTCAGCTGGTGAAGCTTATTGACGGCATCGAGAAGGGAGGCCATCCTGTGCCTGGCGGGGATGAAGTTCGAGCCAACCCAGACGATGACGGTATCCCCGTCGGAAGGGTCAACGGCGCTCAGCTCCATCTCCTCTCACGAGCGACACGGACATCCGTATCCATGCCCTCGCGGTCTGGACTCCTCCACCGCGATCCCGTGGATGCGTGCACGCTGCGCCGCTGCTCGACGCGAATGCCTCAAACGGGGCGTGCCACCATTCGTGTCGTGACGGTGTGGGCCTTGGTTTCTGACACAACGTGCATCGCACAACCTTGAACGACCGAGGCTTCCCTGTAGCGCGTATTGTTCGGTACCGCTTGACTCTGGACCACCGGCGGCGTTCAACCTAGAACGCCCGCGTTGAGCTCGCCGCCCCAACGACACGACACGAACCTGCCGAATCCATGGCATCGCGGATAGATACCGAGACCGCCAGGTCATCGGTATGGACGTGCATTGTCGGTCGTGGTCCTTCTTGATTGCCTCGACGGGCAGCTGGTGTTCGGCCCACGCGTCCCAGTGGACGAATGATGCGATGCCCTCCTCTGTGCAGCCTTCGGGAAGCTTCGTGTACGGGACCATCTGTGGGCGGGAGTGGAACCTGGCCCTGCTCTTCGCCTTCAGCCGGTCCTCCTCATTCTTGGCCTTGCCATTCCTCGGCGGCGCGCCAAGTGGGGCCGGGGCGAAGAGAAGAGGTGGGGAGCCTCTAAGAAGGCATGGTGGCCTCTTGTAGATGGTCAGAACCCTTCGTGGACGGATTCTCAGAAAGCAGCAAGACTTTAGGAAGAAGACCCCTGCGTTTTAGGAAGATCGCCCCTCTCATGCCACCCCCTTCAGCGCGCCACCCGATTCCTCTGCACAGTCCGCATCATGGCGTCAAGGTCCTCCGCGGAATGGTTCGCAAACCAAATCTCAGGGCACCTGTTGAGACGGTGAAACGCATTACGGAGGGCCATCATTTGAGAGTCGCCCACAAAGATGTGCTTCATTTTGCCTATGAATCTCTCCTTCATGCAGTCAGCCTTCAGAACGGCTCTGTCTGGACCGGTCATCTGCAAGGCATCCTCGGCATACCCTGCCCCCTGCAGCTGCTGGAAATACGCCTCCGCGCTCCAGTCGACAGCCTTCATCATCTCGAACGTGGGGATCGGGAAGCCCTTTGCGCCAATGTCCAAACAGAACTCCTCGCTGTATTCGGAATGGCCATAGGTGTCGTCGTGTTCAGCGACGCCTGTGTCGGAGAAGCCCAGCTCCTCGGGCGTCTGGCGAACGGCGACATGCGCCCTAGAACTTCGGCTCGACCGCTCCACGTCCGAAGCAATGTCCAACGCCGAGGCACCGACGAACACGAGGCTGGCCGCAAGAGCCCGTGGATGCATGAGCGCGACCATTCTTTCAACGGTCGAGTAGAGACATGGATCTGGTAGTGTGGACCTGCGAGCAATTTGAGCCACAAAGAACACGGAGCCCACCTGCTGCTCCTGGAAGCGACGAGTGCGGAATGTCAACGCCCCTAAAGCGGGGACTCCACTAACGGGTACGTTGGCCAGTGACCCGGCGAATCCAGTCCTCCCCAGTGTGGGCAACGCTGCAATGCCAGAAAGAGACTGTAAAATGGCAATTCGGCAATTTTGCAACGTACCCGCTAATGAATACCCGTTACGGTACCGCTGAGAATGACTTCCGCGCGCTCCACCGGCCGCAGCCAGATCGCGGCATGAGTACGCACCCACGGTGAGGAGGCAGGCGCCGGGAAGGAGAAGAGAGACATGGCAAGGTTGCGGAAGATGAGGGCAATGAAGGAGGGGTTGAGGAAGAGGATGCGACGTCACAAATGGGCGATTTCGGAAACCCTGAACCCAAAAACATGTTCATCTCTTGGGGGCGCATCTTTTACCTCCGCCGCCTTCCGCCAACCTTCCGCCGGCTTCCGCCCGCTTCCGCCGGCGGAGGCGGCCTCGTTTTACTTCCGCCGACCTTCCGCCGTCCTTCCGCCGCCTTCCGCCGAGGAAGAGATGGCAACTCCTTCGATCCTCGAAGGCAAGGCGATTTCTGGAACGCCTCACATGGAGGTTCCTTGCAACGGGAGGAGGGTACCGACCGACAGTGTTCTGCAGAAGAAGAAAACCATAATCATAATTTGTTTGGCGCTCCGCGTGGACTTCTTGGATCTACGCATAATGCCAAGGACACGTGCAATCGCTTCACCTTCTCTCCGAATGCTTTCATGTGGTCTTCTGCGGATCGCTGCCTCTTTTCCACGGCTGACAATTTGGACTCGATCTGCCTGCTGAGGTTGGTACAAGATGAGTGTACTGAGGTCGCCATCTCTCCCACTGTTTTGTGTTTCAATTTCCGAATCTATGCCATGATAGTCTCTGGTGCCGTCAACCTAGTTGCCGATGTCGGCGTCGCCGTTGGGAGGAGGAGGATCTGCATCATCACCACGGGAGTGGCTACGGTCATCATTCGCACTCGACACGCCTCGCCGTGGACGTGCTGGTGTGCCTGAACCGCCAGGAGCCTCGGGTCCACCTCCATGGATGGGTCGGCGAGCGGCTTCCTGCGACGGGAAGGTGGGCGCGTCCCCGAGAGCCCGAAAGAGTGCTTCGTGCTCTGCGCTCGATCCCCCGGGCCGGGCCATCGTCGCCCGACTACGCTGGTAGTGGGCGCCCACACAAGACCTGCTGGAGGGAGAACAGGCGACCCCCTGAGGATCGGAATTGCACTCGAGAAAAGCCTACGGAGAGGCCGCAAAGCTAATCGCTGATGCTCGGGCGTCTATAGCCCTTCACAACGGTTAGCCTTGAGCCAAAATGGCTACGGACCTCCTCCTCCTCCTCCTCCTCCTCCTCACCCTCTGCCTCGCTCCTCTCCTCCTCCGCGTCCTGCCCCGACCCTCGGCGGGCTGGGCATGCCCTCTGGGCCTCGGCCTGGGGGCGGCCATCGGCCATAGGTTTCTGCCCTTCTTCGAATGTGCTCCGCCGATCCTCAGCGGCCGCGGCGGGCGCCCGCCCGGCCGGGGCCCCCGCGGCCGCCGCGGCGCCACGGTCGCCCCGCGCGCGGGCGGCCGCGGCGGCGGGCGGCCGCCCCGCCGGGGCCTCCTCCGCGCGACGCGGGCACGCCGTGGACACGCCGAAGGGAGGAGGAGGAGGAGGAGGAGGAGGAGGAGGAGGAGGAGGAGGAGGAGGGGGCCCTCCGCTGGCCCAAACTTGAGTGCACAAGAGCATCCAACAAGCACAGAAAACATCATTAGGGCAGCCTCCCCGGAGCGACCTCGATCTCGTGCCTCGGTCCGACCTGTATGGGCCCGACCACACGCAGGAGTGACCCCAGGCCGGAGCGTGAGACGAAGCCAGAGCGAGGAGGGAATCGGGTGATGAGGAGCCAGGGCCCGACTACACGCAGGAGGAGCGACTCGAGGCCTCCCATGGGGTCCGAGCAGGTGGGGCCGCAGGACCGCACCGTATCGCCGATGCATCGCCGATGCATCGGCGACGCCTCGGCCATGCATCGGCGACGTCGGCGACGCATCCGCGACGTCGGCGTGGGGCACATCGGGCTCCACATCGAGCCGCATCTAGGAGGCCTAGAGTGACCCTAGGCTGGAGTGCGAGGCGAAGCCAGACCGAGGAGAAAATCGGGTGAAGATGAATTCAGAATCTCTGAGATCCGGCGGCTCCGAAGGATGTATCGGGCGTCGCGGCCTTCTCAGAGGTTTCCGTAACTCGCTGAGAGCGTTTTAGACCGCTCTGGAACGAATCTGTCCTCGTCCTGGCCCTGTCCGATACCACACGTAGGAGTGACACCCTGCTAGAGTGACCTTTCGTGCGCGGCTTCAGGGGCGCCCGTGGGCGCGCCACTCACCCGGGCAAGCCAGTGCTGCCGCGCCGCATCAGCGACCGGCGAGACGCCACTGGGAGTCCGGGCCCTGGGCTCGGACTCCCAGGGAACCGACGCTCCAACAAAAATCGGAGCGACAAGCTGTTGGCCGCTTCTGGCCTCCAGGGGCCCCAACGCTGGGCCTCGGGACCGTCCGAAAGACGACTCGGGACGAAAAATCAGCCCTGTAGGGTTGTGGATGCCACGACAATGGACACCCTAACAGTCCCATGATCGAATTAAACATGTGCTTAAAATGTCGACAAATATTACGAGCATGTTTTAAACATGTTTTATACACGTGTAAGACATGTTTAACACATGTTGTAGACATCTGGTGATTATTGGGCAACCTGTTTCCTCTCCATTGATCGTCCTCCACAACTATAGGGAAGTTGGGGAAACCAAAAGGTACCGATACCGCTACTCCCCGGACCTCTCCAGGGGTGCGTTCTGACCAGAGTTTCGAGGCGAATCCAGCGGTGGCGACGAGGGCTTCCGAGGAGGCCCAGGGAGGGGGTAAAACGAGGGACAAGGCAAAGGTGGGGGTGCCGCCTCCTCCCCTGAGAAGTGGCCCAGACCTCCAGGGCCCACGCATCCAGGAAATTCAAGGGCTCCCAACTTCGCGCTTCGCGCTGCGCGAAGCGCGAAGTGCGAATAACTTCGCGCTCTCGCGCCACCCCCCCAAAGGGAGAAAAGGAGGACAAGGAGGAGGAGGAGAAGGAACGAGGACCGCGAAGCGCGAAGCGCGAATAACTTCGCACCCTCGTGGGAGCCCTTGGAAATTGGAGCGGCCAGATGTCTGGGCTCAGCGGGGGGCTCAGACTGAGGCTCCGCGGGCTCTCTCTTTCTCGGCCTCGCCCCGAGCTCGGCCTCGTTCGGGCTCGGGCTTGGGCTTCGGGGCCCGGGCTCGGGCCGCGGGCTCGGGCTTCGGCTCGGGCGCGGAGCGGGGAGGGGGGGGGGCAAACGGTAGCGATACCGCTACTCTTAGGTCGGGCCTGTCCCTCTATATGAGGAAAACTCAAAAATAGTCAAAACATAGTCTAGGAGCGATGTTTTTTTGGATGTTTGGCGTATTGGCTTGACTATGTCTGATTTTTCGTCCGAAATCCCCCTGTATAAGGACATGCCCAACTTAACGCTACTCCACTGACCTCTCCTGGGGTGCGTTCTGACCAGAGCCTCGAGGAGAATCCAGCGGTGGCGGTGAGGTCTTTCCAGGATGAGCAGCGGCTATTCCTCCTCTAAGGGGAAGAATAGATCACCAACGGCACAGGGCATTGTAAAATAGCATCAGTCGAGCAACGCAGACGGTAACGCATCCAGCATCAAGCATCGAGCATCGGGCATCGAGCATCGAGCATCCAGCAGCAAGCATAGCACTGCAGGTCTCCAGCGTGTTGAGAACAACCCCGGCGGCGGTGTCCTCCGATTTTTGTTCGGCCTCTTCAGTCCGAAGCTCCAAGCTAGAAGTTACTACCACGGTGCGCAAGACCTCGGCTCTATTTACCAAGCTTTGCTAAATGCTAGAAGCCGCGTAAACCTAGCCTTGACTTTGTTCGACCAAGGTGCAAGTTGTTCGACCAGTTGAGCTTGGCCGACTGCATCCAGATCTGCTCGAAACCTTTCGACGCGAGGTCCGCCCGCCTGAGCACCTCGCCCGTGGAGGTCCTTGCCTCGCCCTGCGCGTGCAGCTTCAGCCACTGCACGAACGCCCTCGCGTACTGCACGCCCATATCATAGGAGCACGGGCTGCGGGTCACCACGAGGCTGAACTGGACCGGGTCGACCATCAGCAGGTCGGAGTCGGTGGCGGCCGTCAGCGCGCCCTTGTGCTCCCAGGCGTTCACCCACAGCACCGGCTCGGCCACCCAGCCTTCCTCAGCCTTTGGGAAACCAAAGGTGCTGATACCGATACTCCCCGGACCTCTGCCGGGGTGCAGTCTGACCAGGATTCCGAGGCGAATCCAGCGGTGGCGACGTGGGCCTCCCGAGGAGGTCAAAAAAGGGAAAAACGGGTGAAGGATAGGGGTATGGGTACCTTTTGCTCCTCTGAAGCCTGGCTCACCATCGTGCCCTGCTGATCCCCGTTGGGCTGGTACCAGAGCTTGCCGGACACTCGGAAGATCATGTTCACGGCGGGCTCGCTGGGCACGAAGAGCAAGTCGTGGCGCGCCGCCTTGTTCTCCTGGATGGCCGAGTGCGCGATGCGCTGCATGGTGAGCGGGCTGGCCTCGCTGAGGTTCAGGAGGAGCGGGTGCACCTTCAGGCTGGGCATGTAGATCTCCAGGTTAAGCTCCCGGCTGAGTGGCTCCGAGAGCATTGCCAGCAACCGCACCCTGTTCGAGTGGATACCCTTCTGCTGCCGAGCCCACGCGTGCTCCAAGTACTTTTCGATCCGGAGCGCCAGCGTGGGCTGCACGCGGAAGTGGGTCAGGTAACGGCGCAGGTCCCAAAACATCTTCGCACTCCCCTCCGATAGGCTGCGGAGCTGCGTCAGCGACCCAGTGATGCTGCCGACGATGTAGGCGAAGCCCACCAGCGCGAAGACCACCACACAGATGGCCGTGACCCGCTCAGCCATGTTCTTCGGGGCGATGTCGTTCGTCGATGGGGTGAACTGCGTGATGGACCAGTGAAACGCGAGCGCATACTGGTAAGACCAGTGCTCCTCGTCGTAGCCGTGCACGTTCACCCAGGTTGGCTTCCCGTCCTGCGTGTCGCTGACGAGAAACCACATGCACCCGATCATGTGGCAAAATGCCAGCACGACCGCTATCATTTGCACGATGTGAATCAGAATGCTGACGTATTCGCTCTCGATTGCGTAGTATAAGTTCTGGAGGAACCTCTTCAACTTCATCAGGCGCATCAGCCGTGCCATGCGGCTCAGACGCAGAACGCGCACCATCCCAGTGTGGTTCTGGCCGACCGAGTCTTCGTCCTGGCCTCCTCTACTGTGGCAACCCGTGGGAGCATCCCATACTATCTTGTTGGCTCTTGCATCGACCATAGTCGACGCTAAATCGACGCTAATCGACGCTAGCCGACGCTAAATCGGCGCCATCTCATTGACTCACAGACGCTAATTGACGCTAAAGACGGAATTGCGAGGGTATACCAGGAGGGTCTACCAGGCTCCCATGATTTGCTACAGAACTCCTCCGTTGATGATGATGAACGTCCAATCTGGCACGAGGATGAGGACATCCAGGATGAACCAGGTCTTCAAATAGTGCAGCAGGATCCTCCGCATGTCCATCACCATTTGCCCATGGGCCACATAGCCAACGCACAGGGAGGCTGGCATGTTGATCGTCCAGAAGATCAGCGTGATCCAGTCCATCGACATCACTAAGTCGTTCCTCGGGAACTTGAAGGCCGCCAGCGGCAGCATGACGACGTCGTAGATCACCAACATGGCCGCTGCGCAGTCCCAGAGGATGCGCGACTGGCTGTTTGGATACTGCGGGAACCACTTCGTGGAGCCTTTGTGGGACACCATGTCCTCCGAGTCCGGCTCCTCCGTCGCCCTGATCCAGATGGAGTGCATCCCCATGTACGACGCCTCATTGGCGACAGACCTGGTAGACTGATCCTTCGAGTGCGCCGGCTTCAGCCAGTGGGCCTGGAGCGTGCACTCCTGCTCGGACATGGCGTGGTGCTCCCTGCTACCCACGAGCTCCGACGCCCGTGAGCCCTCCTCGTGCCCATCGCCCGAGGAGTAGCGGCGCTCGTCGTCGTCCTCGGAGACCATGTCCAGCACCGGGGTCCCGGCGGTGGGGTTCGCGTGCGGCTCTACCATGGCCACCGTCACCGCGGGTCCGGTGCCCTCTTGGCTGCTGCTGGAGGCAGCCAAGCCCCTGACACCGACCGTGGAGCGGCACGCAGGGCTGCCAGGGAGCGCCGTGTGGTTCGCTGCGGCCGGGGCCTTGCTCCGCGCCCCGAGCGTCGCTCGCAGGGTGGCGTGGTCTCTGCGGAGCGCGCGCAGCTCCTCCACCTCCGAGTCGTGCACCGACGCGAGGCGCTGCAGGAGCTCGTGGAAGCCCTGCGAGCCGGGGTCGCTGGAGAGCGGGGCCTTGGCCTTGTCCTGCAGGCCCGCGGGATCCTGCCACGCCACCTGGCGGAGGCCCGCCTCCTGCGGCCTCAGCGCCTGCCTCGGGGGCTGGAACCCGTCGAAGAGGCCGTCCTCCGTGTCCGCCTCCGGCTCCTTCAGGAAGTCCTTGAACTTCCTGATCATCTGTGCGCCGCGGATCTTCACCATGACCCTCTGGCGCGAGCCCCCCGTGCCCTGCCCGGCGCTGCTCTCGGGCCGGGCGAAAGGGGGGGATACAGCAAAGGGGGGGCTTGAGAAGCAGCCCACGTAGCTGATTTTCCCGGCGCCTCCCAGCACCGGGAGGCGCCCGTGTACCGAGGAATAGGCCCGGCGGCGGGGCCGCAACCAGCTGCATGCAGCAGACCTCGTAGCCCCCCCTTTCCCTATCCCCCCCTGTCGTCCGGCCCGATGCTCCGCGGCTGCGCCGACGGCCGCACCGCCACGCCGTGCTGCGCCTCCGGGTCTTGGGGCTCGGCGCTGCGCCTGTGAAGGGGCCCTGGGACACACAAACAAATACACACAGATAACAGGATCCCCTGCATTTTTCAGTATCTTCTTGGATTTTTGTCTTCCCCCCCACATCCCATACTTTTGCATATTTTCCTGGGAACCGACGATTCATTGTGTCTGTGTGTTTCTTCCCTCCCGCGCCTGGGCTCCTCCCCCGGCGCGCTCCAGGCGCCGCGCCCGCCGCCAGCGGCCAGCGCCGCCTGCAGGGTCGGCGGCAGGGCGGAGGGCGGCATGGCCCGCGCCATGGCGCGAAAGCGCACGCCTCGGGGGCGCGCAAACACGGATTCGCGATCCACGGATCACGAGGCGCGCGGTCGCCAAATCCATGGGCCGAGGGAGGTGCCCTCCCCGACATGCGGCCGGTGCCGCCTCACTCGGCGGCAGGCATCCGCGATTTCCAATGGAAACAAGACCCGTCGCTAATCCGAAGGATTGCAAAAAAACCAAGGATTGCAAAAGGGTTTCAACAAAAACCCTTCGTTAAAGGTTTTGTTGCAATCCTTGCAAAAGGATTTGCAATCCTTCGTTAGAGGTTTTTTTTGCCATCCTTCGACCAAGGGTTTTTTTGCAATCCTTCGTTCAAGGGTTTTTTTGCAAAGCCCCCTTCATCCATGTTTGCGATCGCCCGAACACCGCTGCCGAGGAAAAACGCCGCCCTAGCCGCGGCCCCCGTGCCCCGACGCGCCGGAAAATCCCGCCGCGCGCGCGCGCGGGGGAGGGGGCGCGTGGGCGCGGGAACGCGCGGGGGCGGACGCGCGGGGGCGGGCGCTGCTTGGGCCAGAATCCGCGGCCCGTTCCTGGGTGCGTGGGCCGGCTCTTGTGGGACGCACATGGACATACTAGTACTATATGTCCTCCTCGGAGGCGCGCGTCCGACCCGAACATATAGTATACCCATCTTGTAGTATATCGTTTCCCGAGCTGTGTGGCCAGAAAGCGCCCGCCACGACGCGTCGCCCCTGGGGGGGCGACGCACATATAGTATAAGTATGTTGGGGTGTTGCCGATCTTGGTGTCCGGAGAGGGGGGATGCGCAAGCTTGAGATACAGACCGGATGCGTAGTCGTCCACTTGGCAACGTTGTCTTGCAGCGGTTCCGTCTCACTTGCCCTCGCCATCACGCTCGGCGTGCGCAGCTTGTCGTCCTCAGCCTTGCTGCGGGCCCGTGCGCGCCGAGGGGTGCTCTGGCGCCTGCTTGGCCGGACGGTGCCGTCGGCAGAGCTTGGCCGGGCCTCTGCTTCCCGACGACAGTTCTCTCCGGACGGGGCTCGATGCAGCCACTGCCCGCCGTGGAGGGCGGGGCACACGGTGCACCAAACAAAAATGCCGATTGGCCTCTGGGGGCCCTCGCCGGGCCGAGGGCGCCGTCAAAGAAGAAGAGCGGCTCGGGATGAAGCAGCGGCCGGGGACCGCGCATGTTCGGTGGCAGCTCATGGGAGCCTCCAGTACCATCTTGCCAGCTCTTGCGAATCGACGCTGATCGACGCTAACCGACGCTACATCGACGCGAATCGATGATAAGTCGGCGCTATCTCCTCGACTCCCATACACTCATCGACGCTGAGCAACGCCGAAATCGGAATCAAGATGGTATACGAGGCTCCCATGATTTGCTACCGAACGCATGGAAGGACTCAAAGACATCGGATGTGGGTCAGGGGGAGGGGGGAATGGACTCGAGTCGGCGATGCCTCGCCGTTAGCTCGGCGCCAGGCCCTCGACAGCGAGGCCTCGCGCTCCCCGGCCTCGCCCAGACGACCTCGCGCAGTGAACAGACATGCCGGGCGGGTCGGATCCGGCCGCGCCGACACGGAGTCGGTGCGACGAGGATTATCCTCAGACATGCACGCGTCCTGAAAAAAACATGGCAGAAAATGTATGAAAATGTCTGGCCGTTTGGGGCCGTCCGCAAACGACTCGGGAGGAACAACTGGTCCCGGGGAAAGGGTCGGGACTTCCAGGGGCCCCTCAAGAGGAATGAGGGCATGGCATGTCTGGGTCCATAGCCACCGCCTACTGGATCGATTTTCGGGGGGACATCGGCAGGCGGTGGATATCGATATGAGTTGCCCCTCCCCCAGGGCCCAAATGCGTCCACAGACGCTGCCTGCCGAGGTCCCAAGTTATACAACTATTGCGTTCCGCGCGAGAGCTACTGGAATTCCATCATAGAAGATCGCCTGCACGTCCCAGCATCGGCGTCGGGGTCACATCGGTTCGGCTGCGCCACGATGTACAGCTGCGAGCGCGGTGCAAGCCGAAGGCCGCACATAGAAGAAGAACAAAAGCAAATTAACATAAACTTGTGGCGCTCCGCGCGGATTTGTTGGATTCGCGCTGGACCCCCCTCCCTGGCGCGCGGAGCGCGCCAGGGGCGGCGCCGGAGGCGCCGCCGAGGGGCCCAGGCGCGGATCCGAGAAATCCGCGCGGAGCGCCAAGTTTATGTTTACGCGGCTTTTTTTATTCGAGCACAGGATCGTTCGAAGATCGGAACCGAGCCGAAGTTGACACCGAGCCGGGTCGACGGACCGAAAAAGCGACGACACTGCGAGGTCGAGAGCTCTCGGCGGGGGGGGGCACGCCAGCGCCGGTCCTGGGGCTGAAAGTAGCAGGAGCTGGAGGACTCCCCCTCCTCCTCCTCTTCCTCCTCCTCCTCCTCCTCTTCCTCCTCCTCCTCCTCCTCCACTTTCTCCTCCTCCTCCTCCTCCTCCTCCTCCTCCTCCTCCTCCTCCTCCTCCTCCTCCCCACCTCCTGCTCAACCTCCACCTCCTCCCTTCACTCCCCCTCCTCCTCCTCCTCCTCCTCCCTCCTCCTCCTCCTTCCTCATCCCCCTCCTCCTGCTCCTCCTCCTCCTCCTCCTCCTCATCCTCCTCCTCCTCATCCTCCTCCTCCTCCTCCTCCCCCACCTCCTTCTCCTCCTTCTCCTCCTCCTCCTCCTCCTCCTTGTGGTGGTCCAGTGGTCTACTAGGCTCGAAGCCTCTTTGGGGCCAGCCGACTGTGTTCATGTTTGGTGTGTGCTCAGCCCGCCACCAGCTTCTTCACGAAGAGGGTGGCATCCTCCTCCAGCGCCAGGGCCCCAGCGAGAAACGAAGAGATTGGCGTGGAGATGAACGTCCCAGATATTGCCAGCACGCTGTGCTGCCACATGCCATCGATCGGACTGCCAACTTCTACGACCCAGCCGGTGGCCGAGCACGAACCTGCACGCGTACCGCCATCTGAACGCACCACCAAATTTCAATCGCTGGTACTGCGTATCGAAGCTGGGAGGTCGAAGTGTTTTGACCAAGTTGATATGGTATCCATCGTCTTGTCGACGAGGAAGTCTGCCACTAGATTCTCCTCGCGTCGGCGCCAGATTACTGGGTCATCCCACGCCTTCGGTGGAGCCCAACCTGCTCCAAAGATCGACCCGACATTGGTGCAGACTTCTTCGAAGACCGGCTGGGCGGCAACATCACGCAGCGGAGCAATGCCTGCGCAGACGCGCTGGACAGAGTGACGGCCCACCACGAACAAACACCTACGTCTCGAGCATTCCCAATCAATTGGCGCGTTGCCGAAGCCCGCGCGCGTCTCTGGCATCATGGACAGGTTATTTACCTTGCGCCGTTTCGCCGAAGGTTCGGGCGCAGCGGCGCGTGGACACTCATCAGCGAAATGAGCCATAACCTCTCCTGGTAAGGTCGGCAAACGCCACTTCACACAAATTGAATTGGTAAAGTGGTTAAGATTAGATTTTCAATCTGCCGCAGTCTTGAATGTGTTTCTGGACCGATTTGCGCCATTGCGTGCGGTAGACCTCGCACAACGCATGCTCCCATTCGGCTGGATGTCCACTGGTGCCCTGTACCATGGCGGCCTTTCGCCGATCCTTCCGCGGTATCTGTCGTACACCGTCCCACCAGGCTCGCGAACGGTACCCGAGAAGTTTGCGCAAGTGGTCCTGGAAACCCTGGTCTGGCAGATGGTTCTCGCGCCATCCCTGCATGAACGCGGCCCTCAAGACCCAGTGACGAAGTAATGGAATGCCATGCTTCTGCGACCAGGTTCATATCACAAGTGCAGCTCGCTGGTTGTACTCCATGTGGCATTCTCCTGGTGTGCGTCTCATCTGGAAGATTTTCTTGGACAAATGGAATTCCCAACGCTTGGTCTCAGACAGCGTCTTTTCGCAAACGTTCCAAGTGCCAACACCGAGCAAACATGAAGCAGAAGGGCCAGCCTGCCACGAGCGGAGCTTGCACGCGACCGCCCCGCGACCCTTGAAAGAGCTCGCATACGCCCAGTCGCATCTTTCAGCTCTGTGCTTCCTGAGGTCCAGACTGCATGTCGTCGAGCCCCTTGCGTTCATCATGTTGCCCAATATCTCCACCTCGTGGGCACGCCGAAATACGACCGGCACGTCGTCGAGGCCTCTTACGTCAAGTTCCATGGACTCGCCGAGCTCCTCGAATGGACTGCCAACACAGAGGAATTCCAAAGACGAGTGCTTCGATGCCAACATGTGCGTATTGAGGGCGATGGCAAGCTCCGTCGCCATATCCGTAAACTGACAAGGCGTTGCGGCGAATATGAAGATATTGTCTGCCCACGCCAAATGCGTTAAGGAAGGTACCCCATCGAGAAGCCGTATCCTGTGCGCAGCCAGTCGTCTGCCAGTGGCCCCACTATCACTTCCACAAGGATGTTGAACTCGTCAGGCGTCTCGACAGCTCCTCGCCCCCCCCGGCGTTAAAAATCGAACCTCTCAGTGGCGCCAGCTCCCGGCAGGTTCAGCTTTAGCGCGGAAGCCGGACAGCTCCCCGATCAGGCACCCGATTAGCATGGGATGGATTTTTCGCTTGAGGAGTGCACGCATGAAAATGTCATGATCCATGGTGTCGAACGCAATGGCTACGTCAGAAGCGCCCTAAAGAGATGGTCGAGCCCATCTACGTGCAGCATTCAAACATGCTCTGACCATCATGTCCAAATCATCGCAGCAAAAACCAGGCGTGAAACCAATGCTGTAGACAGTGGAAGTTTGCAAATAGGACCGGACCACTTGCAGAACACTTCTTATGGACCGCTTCTGCACGCTATCAGCTTTAGACAGCCATCGTAATGTATCAAAATATTCGGAACTTATATCTTTAGGCAACCCGGTGCAGTCGATGAACTTACACAGCGGGGCCTCCTCTGACGACAGGTTTGTGAGTCGTTATTGGAAGAGCTCCCATATGTTGACAACGAGGCAAAATTGTAGCGCCAGGTATTCTTCAGGTGGGCAGCCATCAGCGCCAGCAGAAGTGCCAAGCTTGAAATTGGATCTCCCCGAAAGCACATGCAATACATAGAGTCGCGGCATTTGTCGGCCATCAAGGCGCTCGCAATTTGCAATGGCCTGCAGCATCTCCAGCCGAGCCGCCTGAACCTCCAGGTGATTCGAAGCGTTGCGCTCCACGAAGCCACGCGCTGCGATCACTTGACAATTCGCCTCTCACGCGATAAGACATGGGAAGGGGTGTTGTGGTCGATCAGCCCGCACCGATCCCAGTCGTAGTTCATTCTTGGCGAGCTTGGCGTCGCGCTGGCTTCGACGAAGATGCGTGACCGCTGAAGCACGAGCCTCACCAGAGCAAGACGCGACTGCAAGTCGAGCAAGCTTCACATACCTGTTGGCACCGTGCCGAATTGCCTGTTGCCGATGACGCTTCGTGGTAAGTGACGTGTCCAAGGCTGTCAGCAGCACCCCAAGCTGCAGAGATGAGAATGAACAAACATAAATATCCATACAACGCGTGCGAAAATCGTCCAAGCTCGCTGAATCCGTCGGAGTCCACCCTGTGAGGTTACGCACATGCGTTCCACTCTCTTCATCATCCCTCTGAACGGCTACTCCTCTCTCTTCCTTGTTTGTCCCATGCCCCTCCCAAGCTCGCAGTATGCCAACCAGCGGTCTGTGATCAGAACGATTGAAGACCTTGGTATCAATGCTCCTAGGGCGTACCTGCCCAGATACAGTGTGTGACGCTGCTATCAAATCGATTTGGGTACGCCTTGCCATTGTCCTCCGCCGCCCGAACGTCCATAGGTCAGCGGGCTCCCCAGGCAAATCAGCTCCAGATGAAAGACCGTAGGTGTTCAGAGCCCTGACTCCCAAAGCCTCAAACCAGACTAATATGGCACCTGCCATGGCTAGTGTATGGGACGAAGCCGGTTGAAGAACACAGTCGCCAGTAAGAGCTTCACGCATTCCGGGCAGAGTAACATGACATCGGCGTCCACTCTCAAAACAAGATCAAGACTGCCTCCAGAAAAAGTGCGTCGCACGTGCTGCACAGATTCGAGAGATTCTTGAATTACTTGTTGACCCCTCCCATCCTCAAGAAGATGGTTTAAAACGTGCGCTGATATAAAAATCATCCGGCCTACCACGCAAGCGGACCAGTACAAACGCCCCCCAGAGGCCCTGGGGCCCCCCAAGACGCCGCCAAGTAGCCTCAAGAGACTCCGAAGAGGTCCCGAAGAGGCCCTAAAGAGGACTCCAAGGCTGGTGGAATGAGCGAAGCGATTAAATAAAAATCATCCAGCCTACCACGCAAGCGGACCAGTACGGACGGTAATACTCAGATCGCACAACTGGCAGCCATCGTCTAAGAAAGCCGCAGTCCGAGCACGCTCTGCACAGGACAACATGGCTGTGGTATGTGAAGCTGGCGCTAATCCCCCAAGCTGGAATTTCTCGTAGCAGGATCGCCGTGTCCCCAAATCGCTCCCGCACCACTTTGGCGATTTTCGAAATTGCGGACCGCCCATTCTTGCAAGTGTTCCAGCTGCTAATCGAACAATCACCTAATTCAGTAGCGGCCCCCCTGCCGCTTCACTCTTTGAAACTGGTAAGTCCTTGCTGTATTTGGGCCGCAGTCTGCTGGATATGCTGCTGGCAAGCCACGTCATCCCACTCGATCGTGCCGGTCGGGCCCACGACTCCAATGACCGCCTCCGCTTGCCCATTGGTGATGGTAAGCTTCCAATCGGGCTCCCGTGAACACTCTGCCGAATCTCCCGCTGCTGTCACCTTGCTGCGCAGGAAAGCGAAGTCGTCCCGGATTCCAAACGTTTCAGGCGAGCATCGTGGTCATCGAGGCGTGTATGGGCTTCCTCTGTCATCCTTTCGTTCTTCGCGATTCTCTCCTTGACTTCATTGATGAGTGGGGGCACTTTTTCATCGACGATTCCACGAATCGCCTGCAGAAGCTAAGACTGGTCCCCCCACGTCACTGCTCCTCCTCCTCCTCCTCATCCTTCCCCCTCACCTCCTCCCTCATCCGCCTCCTCCACCCTTCCTCTTCTCCCCCCCACTCCTCCTCTTCCTCCGCCTCCTGGCTCCTCCCGCTCGTGTTCATCTTCGTCGTCTTCAGGGTCGGCGACACCGGCCGCAAGGCCTTCGCAATAGCAGGAGAAGGAGGGATCAGAGCCACGGCGCAGGCGCAGCAAAGCTGGTCCCACGTTGATCCAGCGTCGATCCTGCCCACCTCCAGCAACGACCGACAGACGAACTCACGAGCGACGACGAGCATTTCCACATCCGTGCCCTCACTGTGTGGACACGCCGATGCGAGATCCCATGGGCGCTCCCATGAAAGCGTCCCGCGCGGCGGAGGAGTCCGCGGCACGAGGCAGTGCATATGTGGAACATACGGTTCCCACCCGCTCAGGTGGAGGCCTCCCAAATGGGGTCCGAGCACATGGGGTCGGACATTCGCAACCGCATCGCCGACTGGCGATGCAAAGACGACGCCGGCGGTGCATCGGCGACGCTGGCGTGGAGAGCAGCGGGCTCCATATCGAGCCGCAACGCCGATGCATCGGCGATGCGGCGCAATCCTCCGACCCCATCTGCTCGGACTCCATACGTGGGAGGCCCCGAGCATAGCAGCAGTGAGGGGGAACGACGAGGAGGGCCCAGCCGACGGGAGAAAACGTCAACCTGGAACCAGCGATCCGTCGCCGATGGGTGGCGATATGCCTCACATGGTGAGAATCCTCGCGCCCCCGGGCGGGGTGGGCTGTCGGCCCCCCACTCGGCGACGGATGAGCGATTGGAGGTCGATGAGTGCCCCCCTGAGACTCCTCATTGTCCTCCTCCTCCTCCCCCTCCTCCTCCTCCCTCTCCCTCCTCCTCCTCCTCCTCCTCCTCCTCCTCCTCCTCCTCATTCTCCTCCTTCTCCTGAGCCTCCCCTTCCCGAAAGGTACCGCTGAAAGATGAGGAGGGGTTGACCAACAGCAGATGCTGTCCACAACGCACAGCGGCCACTGCCCGGCAGGCGACTTTTTCTGACAGCCAGTCCCGTTTCGATCGTACGGGGCCCCCATCGGCGATGAGCGGACGATCGGGGGCCGATGCGTTCCCCCCTGAGCCTCCTGCCCCCCAACGTGGCCTCCTGGCTTTCGGGTCATCGCTCAGCTCTCCGGCGGCCGTTCGGGACGATCCAAGCACCCGCAGAACGCTCTCGGCGAGGCCCACCTGCTAGAAAACGATTATTCCGAGGCCGGAAGCCCGCCGAGAACCGGAAGAGAACGTCCGAAAACCGCTGGCCCCGAAACCCGAACCCGAGCGTGTCACCCCGTAAACTTGCCCCTGGCGGAGGAGACGGCGGATCCCGGCCCGCGCACCACCGTCCCAAGAGTCGGCGCGCGTCCGCCGCGCAGCCCAACCGCCCTACACTGGCAGTCGGCACGCATCGTCGGCGCCCCCGCCGAGGAGAGCGCCCCACGCGGCGCGCCCAACACAGGGCCGAGCGGGCGCCGGGCGGGCCAGCAGCATTGCGCGCAATGCTCGAAACATCGGGGGAGCGGGGGGAGGCCAACCGACCCAGACCTCCAACGCACTGAACAGGAACAACCTACGCGATGATATAGTCATCGTGCTATCACAAGGAGCGCAGAGTGAGGAACGGAGGAGCTCTTGTGGCCAGGGCGAACGGGCTCCCCAGCCCAGATCTAGCAAACGGCCCGAATACCGGAGCCCCTCCTGAGCCAAAAGTGGCCCGCATCTCCTCGTCTTCACTGCATCAGCTTCTCTCCGTTTCTAGCCTCCGGGGGCCCTCGCTGGGCCCCAGGGCCGTCAAGGGACGACTCAAGATGAGCGGTCGGCCCCCGGCTACCCATAACCCCCATGTCATGATGTGTTTATAACGTCGACCCCCAGAGGTCTCGACCCATTTCCGGGTACCAGTGAGAGCGGGGGATAATGGGGTGGCGGTCTGGTCTGTGCCTCGGCAGCATTTTGCACTCTCACATCCGCGCCGCGCATATTGTTTTCAAACATGATTTTCTCGCCCAGGCGCCGAGCACATGTTTGGCAGCATCCAGATAGCGATAAAAGTTCGTTGGGATTGTGGAGGTCGGCAGGGCCAGCGCGCGGCGTCCGCCGGGTCAGTCAGGGTCGGCAGGGCCTGCGCGCGGCTTCCGCCGTCTCCAAGGACTCTTTAATACATATTCCTTAGTAGGGATTCCCTAGCAAGGATTCCTGAGTAAACAATCCTTTAAAACATTCCCGTAATACCGATTCCATTGCGCATCATCATTTTATGAAGAATTCCTGAATCGAGATTCCTGAAAAAAGATTCCGTAATCAGGGTTCATCAATTCATATTCCTTTGTAAATGATTCCTCGCTGATGATTCCTTAATGAAGTTTCCTGAATACAAACTCCTCACTACGGATTTTGTGCTAGGGGTTCTTGAAATAATATTCCTTCTTGCAACTTCCTAGATAAATGTTCCTTCATACAGATTCCTTACTACTGATTCCTCACTACGGATTCCTTAATGAGAATTCTTCAGCGAAGACTCCTGAGAGGATTCCTTAGACCGGATTCCTTCATGCATATTCCTTGAGGAGAACTCCTGAATAAGGATCAGAAAAAATGATCCCTTGACATAGATTCTTGAGCAAGGGTTATATAATACATATTCCTTACTACGGACTCCTTATTCAGAATTCCATCGCATGGGTTCCTTGGTGACTATTCCGTACTAAGGATGCCTGAATAAGGATTCCTTCGCAAGGGTTCCTTACTAAGGATACGTTACGAAATATTCCTGGATACGTACTCCATATCACAAGTTCCTTAATACATACCCCTTAATCAATATTCCGTATCAGAGATTCCTTAATCCATTTTCCTCAATACAGATCATTAATGCAGATTTCTGAATCCATACTCCTTACTGCATACTCTTTAGTAGCGAATCTTGAATAACGTTTCCTTCGTGCAGATTCCTTATCTAAGATTCCTAAGAATTCCGGAGTAAGGATTCCTTACCAACGATTCTTCCGTACAAATTCCTTACCAAGGATTATTTGGTACATATTTTTTGGTAGTACGAGTGGCAAGAGCAGGACCACTCATTGCCAAGCACCGGCAAACACGACTAATCAATGCAAATCAATGGCAAGCACGACCGAACAATACCAGTCACCTCGGACTAATGCCAAGCAGTGCCAAGCATGACCACACAATCCCAAGCAACGCAAAGCACGACCAACCAATGCCAAGCACGACCATTAAATGCCAAGCATCACCCACCTATGCCAGGCAGTGGCAAGACCAGGACCACTCATTGCCAAACACCGCCGAACATGACCAACCAAAGCCAAGCAATGTCAAGCAAAACCATTCAATGCCATGCACGACCAAGCAACGCCAAGCATAACCAACCAATGCCACGCACTGCCAAGCACGATTGCCCAATGCCGCACACGACCAAGCAATGCCACGCAATGCTAAGTTCGACCATTCAGTGCCACGCGCAACCACGCAATGCTGAGAAATGCCAATCATGAGTAACCAATGCGAAGCAAAACCGAGCACGACAATTCAATGCCAAACACAACCACGCGATGCCAAGCGCAACCAACCAATGCCAAGCAGGAGCATTCATTGGCAAACACTTCCAAGCATGACCAACCAATGCCAAGTAATGCCTCGCCCATCACCGAAGCACCCCAGAAATATACAGGGCATCATACTGGGGCTCTTCCATAGGAACCACCAGTCTGAAACAGATGCCGTCAGGGCCACCGCAAGCGCGCCGCCGTCGACGAACGAACGGACGAACGGACCAGACGACGAGGAGCGCTTCTGGGGGGGGGGGGGGGGCAAAAAAAATAAAAAACAAAAAAAATGCTAGGGAAGGAGTCTGGCAGATTGTTCGTTTGCTTTTGTTTATCCCCCCCCCCAGGCGGCGCCGCGGGCGGTAGGGGGGGCGTTCTGGCCTCTCGCCCTTTCCTCCCTCTCCCTCTCCCTCCCTCTCCCCTCCCCCCTACCGCACCGCTCCCGCACTTTGTTCTCTCTCTTTCTCTCTCTCTCTCTGGCTCTCTCTCTCTCTCTCTTTCTCTCTCTCTCTCTCTCTCCGACCCTCCCTCCCTCCCTCCCTCTCTCCCGCTCTCTCTCGATCTACCAGGCCCTCCTCCTCACCCCCACCCGCGCTGCAACGCGCACCTCGGAAATCAATCGTGCCGCGCGTCGGCCCCCCAGACCGCCACCCCAGAATCCCCCGTTCTCGGTGTCTCAACCTGAATCGTGTTTTGACGCTCCCAAGGGCATGTAAGGGCCCCCAGAGGCCGAACATCTAGAAAAGCCGCCCGTCGTGATTTGTACACTGCTCGAGAGGGGATCTGGGTGAGGTGCTTCCGGGGACCACGTGACGAAACACAGAGCGTCGGATCTCTGGGAATACACCGCGCAGGCACTGGCCAGGCCCATCCAGGATCCTCGGGGTGGGCCTGGCCAGGACCGGCCGCAGCGCATTGGGAGAGAGCGTTGCGAGAAAACCACGGGCGTTGCCCTGGAAGAGAGCATCCGGAGCACCTCCAGTCGTCGAGAGAAAATCACGGCGGGCGCCTCTTTCCAGTCTCCAGGCCCCAGGGCGGCCGGCGACGAGGCGCTGGTCGCGGCGGTGGGGTCGCGAGTTCTGGGGCACGTCGGCGGAGGCCAGGGGA
>CAUYUJ010015656.1:0-82500 GCA_963575745.1 Prorocentrum cordatum
AGACCTCGCCATCCCTGGGGGGGTGCGATCTGTGAAACTGTCGCCATTTTCGAGGCCTGCTGGGGGGCCCAGCACAGTGACGCCACGGGCAGATTCAAATTAGACCTCGCCATCCCTGGGGGGGCTGCGATCTGTGAAACTGTCGCCATTTTCGAGGCCTGCTGGGGGGCTCAGCACAGTGAGGGCGACGCGCAGATTCAAATTAGACCTCGCCATCCCTGGGGGGCTGCGATCTGAGAAACTGTCGCCATTTTCGAGGCCTGCTGGGGGGCCCAGCACAGTGAGGGCGACGCGCGGATTCAAATTAGACCTCGCCATCCCTGGGGGGCTGCGATCTGTGAAACTGCCGCCATTTTCGAGGCCTGCTGGGGGGCCCAGCACAGTGAGGGCCACGGGCAGATTCAAATGAGACCTCGCCATCCCTGGGGGGGCTGCGATCTGTGAAACTGTCGCCATTTTCGAGGCCTGCTGGGGGGCCCTGCACAGTGAGGGCACGCGCGGATTCAAATGAGACCTCGCCATCCCTAGGGGGGTGCGATCTGTGAAACTGTCGCCATGTTCGAGGCCTGCTGGGGGGCCCAGCACAGTGAGGGCCACGGGCAAATTCAAATGAGACATCGCCATACTGGGGGGTACGATCTGTGAAACTGTCTCCACTTTCGAGGCCTGCTGGGGGGCCCAGCATAGTGACGCCACGGGCAGATTCAAATGAGACCTCGCCATCCCTGGGGGGCTGCGATCTGTGAAACTGTCGCCATTTTCGAGGCCTGGTGGGGGGCCAAGCACAGTGAGGGCCACGCGCGGATTCAAATTAGACCTCGCCATCTCTGGGGGGGCTGCGATCTGTGAAACTGTCGCCACTTTCGAGGCCTGCTGGGGGGCCCTGCACAGTTACGCCGCGGGCATATTCAAACGAGACCTCGCCATCCCTGGGGGGCTGCGATCTGTGAAACTGCCGCCACGTTCGAGGCCTGCTGGGGGGCCCAGCGCAGTGACGCCACGGGCAGATTCAAATGAGACCTCGCCATCCCCTGGAGGCTGCGATCTGTGAAACTGTCGCCACTTTCGAGGCCTGCTGGGGGGCCCAGCCAGCACAGTGACGCCACGCGCGGACCCAAATTAGACCTCGCCATCCCTGCGGGGCTGCGATCTGTGAAACTGTCGCCACTTTCGAGGCCTGCTGTGATCCCCGTTTTCGAAGTGGCTAGGAGTGCTCAGGAAGTGTAACTCATCAGCTTTATCAAGCCCTTTTCCTGTAGCCAGTGTCCTGCGAGTCTCCCGAATTCCGTCTGCAGACATATGTAACCCTCGCTCCGTCACTGTCCCCTTGTAAAATATCCTAAACTATTTGCGCCCCGCTTTTGCGCAGGGGTTGGGTACGTCGCCAGGGTAAGTATTATTCTTCTTCTTCTTCTTCTGATCATGACCACTATCATCACCCCCCAGCATCCCCTGCCTTCTCCTCCTCGCCCTCTTCTCCGTCTCGATGCTCCATCCTGCTGCCGCTCCTCCTGCCCCACAAGAGAGGCGCCAGGCAGACCTCGTCGTGGGGTTCGCCGCGGGCGCATCCCCTGAGGAGAGGGGCGTCCAGGGGGGGGATGGGCAGGAGGAGGAGGACGACGAGGAGGAGGAGGAGGAGGAGGAGGAGGAGGACGGCAAGGAGGGGGAGGAGTGGGAAGAGAAGGAGGGGAGGAGGACGGGGAGGGGGAGGGGGCGGAGGGAGAGGAGGAAGATGAGAAGGATGGGCAAGTAAGCGGATGGGGGGAGGGAAGAGGGCGAGCAAAAAGGCTAACGGAGAGCGGACTCCCGCCGCCCGGGCACTCGGCTCTGGTGGGAAGGAGGAGGAGGCGGAGGAGGAGGAGGAGGCGGAGGCGGAGGAGGAGGCGGAGGAGGAGGAGGAGGAGGAGGAGGAGGAGGAGGAGGAGGAGGAGGAGGAGCGCTGCCTTGGCGGGGCCAGGGGCCGCACTTCTCGTGCCCCTCCTGGCACCGTCGCGGGCTGCCCTGGCTCCGCCTTGGCCGTCTCGGGCCCGGGCTTGCGGGGGGGGGGGGGGCCACCCTTGCGGCCCGGGGCGCGGCAGGAAGAGCCGGGAGCCCGCCGCTGCTGCGCCCCGGGGAGCGGGCCCCGCTCGGGGGCCCGTGCGCGTGCCCCGCGGAGGCCTCCGCGGAGGCCTCCGCGGAGGGCCCCGATCGACGCTGCCGTTGCCGCCGCTGCACCACAGTTCCGCTGGCGGCAAGGCGCATCCAAGGCGCACCGAAGCCTCTGGAGAGGGAGCGGCTTTGTGAACCCGCCGCAGAAGGGGCTGGAGGAGGAGGAGGAGGATCAGTCGGCGGAAGATGGGACGGAGCAGGAGGAGGACGACGCTGGGGAGGATGAAGGGAGCGACGATGGGAGCAAGAGAAGCCGCGAGGAGGCGAGGAGACGAAGAGGCTGTGCGAGAACCGCTTCTGAGGCAGATCTCTCTTTAGGAGGGGGGGGCGAGCCCTCCTGAAGCCAATGGCGGACCCCGAGGGGCCCGAGCAGGGGCCGTGCACGACACGCCGAGGGGCTCCGCGCCTCAAGCGAGGACGCCCGTTCTGCCTCCTTCTGCCTGTCTGCCTGTCTCTCTCTCGCTCTCTCTCTCTCCTCCTCTTCCTCCTCCTCCTCCTCCTCCTCCTCCCCAAGCCCCCCTCGGGCAATGAAGAAAACATGACGGAAGGTTCTTCCATATGTTCGGCCTCTGGAGGCCTTCACCGGCCATCGGGACCGTGAAGAGACGACTCAGGATGAGAAACCGGTCCCGGGCAGTGGGTCGAGACCTCTCAGCGCCGACGCTATGAAAAAATCGCGGCGTCGGGTGTCTGGGTCTGGGTCTGAGTCTGGGTCTGTCTGTCTGCCTCTGTCTGCCTGTCTCTGCCTGTCTCTCGCTCTCTCTGTCGCTGCTCGCGCGCCTGCCCGTCCGACTGTCGTGCGCCCACGGGTCGCGCGCCGAGAACGCCGTTAGGACCCTCGAGCAACGCCGGCTAGGATCCTCGAGTAACGCCCGCCCTGGTCGCAAGGGGTCAACGTGTGCGCGGCACGAACGGCCGCGGCGGCAGGACCACGCGTGATTGTTTCTCTGTCGGTGTATGCTGTATGTGAATTGGTCCCACGGTGTCTTGTTGGCTGATTTTCTCTCGCTCCCCTTCTCGCTCTCCCACATTCTCTCTTTCTATGAACACACATATAAATATACATGTATATGTATATGTGTACACTATATATATAAATATAGATGTGCAGATCGTGATCTCTACATGTTGGTTTGCTTGATTGTTTCTCTCTCTCTCTCTCTATCTCGCTCTCTCCCTCTCGCTATAATTCCACATACACATATACATATATACATATATATATATGAATATGAATATACGTATATTATAATATGTATTATATATATATGTGTGTGTGTGTGTGTGAATCCCTCTCCTTCAGCAGAGACGGGCCAGCAAGCAGCAGCAGCAGCAGCAGCAGCAGCAGCAGCAGCACCGGGCGAGAATGCCCGGCCCACGACCAACCACGCACCACGCTGTGCCTGCCCAGCCGCCCAGCCCCGCTGCGCCCTGCCGGCCTCCCGCCCTGGTGAGGGGGGCGGGAGGCTCGCGCACTCCTTAGGTCCCCGGGCGGCCTCCTCCTCCTCCTCCTTCTGCTCCTCCGGCTCCTCCTGCTCCTTCTGCTCCTCCTCCTCCTCCTCCTCCTCCTGCTCCTGCTCCTGCTCCTCCTGCTTCTCCTGCTCCTCTTCCTCCTCCTCCTCCTCCTCCTCCTCCTCCTCCCACCCCGAAGCCGCGGTGCCTCAGCAGGCCGTTGTGTGCTGCGATTTTCCAGGCGGGATCGGCCTGCACCTGTCCCTGCGGGGGATTCGGGTTCAGGGCCCCCCTTGTGCTACACGCACATCCGTGTCCAGAACTGGGACGCACAGAGACGTACTGATACTACATGTCCTCCTCGGAGGCGCGCGTCCGACCCGAACATGCAGTACACCCGTCTTGTAGTATATCGTGTTCCGAGCGGTGCGGGCAGAGAGCGCCCGCCACGACGTATGTACTATGAGGTTGCTCGGTGCGCGCGTCGCCCCTGGGGGGGGTATGTTTAGGTATGGTGAGTTGACGCATAGAGCATACATAGTATAGGTATGTTGAGTTGACGCCGAAGAGCCTCTGCCCGCCTCGCCCGCTCCTCCTGCCGCCGCCGCCCGCGGGGCTGGCCTGCAGCAGGCCGTGAACGGCAAGCCCTGCGGGTCCAAGCCTGGCGCTCGCTCCCTCGCAGCCTCCGGCTGCTGTTGCTCTGAGAGCTCCTTCCCTTCGTGCCCCTTTCGCTCCTCGCTCCTCCTCCTCCTCCTCCTCCTCGCTCCTCCTCCTCCTCGTCCTCCTCCTCCTCGCTCCTCGCTCCTCCTCCTCCTCCTCCTCCTCGCTCCTCTCCTCTTCCTAATAGGAAGCTCCGCATCAACGCGCGCGCGCCAACTCGCGTAAACTAGTGCGGCCGCCCTCCAGTCCGCGAGAGCAGCCTAGTGATACGCGAACGTTCGCACCATGCGCACTGTCGAAACCAACATGGGCTCATGTATGTGTACGTGCCTTTTTCGCTCCCGATCTTCCACCCATCCCCCGTTGGCCCTCCCCTCCCCTTGGGACACCACGACGTACCCATACCGCTCCTCCCCGGGCCTCCCGAGATGCGTTCTGACCAGGATTTCGAAGCGAGTCCAGCGGTGGCGACGAGGACCTCCCAGGAGGCCGAAGAAGGGGTTAACAGGCGAAGGGTAGCGGTATGGGTATCCTCCTCCTCCTTCTCCCCCTCCCCCTCCTGTCGGGTGTTGGCAGAACTGGGTTTAGTGGACCTGGTTTAGGGATGTGTACTGAGGGGCGCCCCCCAAGCCGTTCCAATAACCGGAACTGCCGTTGCCCGGAAAACACCAGCTACGGCAAACCTGGTTTAGTGCTTCTGGCCAATTTACGGGCTCTAGGGCCCTACTACTAACCGTTGAGCAGGGACCGACCGTCCCGGCATTCCTATAGTCCTACCACGACATGTTCTTAGAACCCAGACATGTTCTAAGAACAAGCCAGTGTTCTTAGGACATGAACCTGATGTGTTAAACCAAGACAGTCCCAGCCAGAAATGTTCTACGAACATCTCGTGGAAACCACGAAAGGATCTTAGAACATCCTTTGGTAGGGCTATGGGCGAGCCGGGACGCTTCGCCACTGCTTGAAACCGGGTCCCCTTATCCGGGGTCCTTGCTGTACCCGATCCTGCCGCCGCAGCGCGCCCCCGCGCGCCCCCGAATACCCGCAGCCGCCCCACGCGCATCCAGCTGAGCGCGCCGCGGGCGGGGAGAGCGGGGGGCCCCCGAATCCACCGGGGGCGGCCTCTCCTCCTTCACAGTGGCACAACATGAATACTCTTGAGTCGGGCCTGTCCCTCTACAGGAGGAATACCCAAAAATCGTAACAAAATAGTCTGGGGATGATGATTTGAATACTTTTTGACCACCTTGGGGTTATTTTTGAATAGTTGCATTTTTCGCCCAAAATCCGCCTGTAGGGGGACATGCCCGACCTAAGAATACTCCTCTCCTCTCTCCCCTGGTGAATCACTACACTGACACAATGTGGAGCGATGTCGTGTTTTGCACGGCGCGTCGCTGTTGCATCGCCGCGCCACCAGCAGTCTTGTTTCAACACTTTGGCAATGCACCTTTGACGTGCACGGCTTCCCTCTCTCTCTCTCTCTGCAGACGTCCGGGAAATATCCGGCCCCCCTGACGGTCCGAGCAGATGGGGTCGGAGGATCGCGCCGCATCGACGTCGGCGATGTAGCGGCGACGCCGGCGTGGAGAAAATCGGGCTCCACATCGTGCCGCATCCCCGATGAATCTCCGATGCGGCGCGATCCTCCGACCTCATCTACTCGGATCCCATCTAGGAAGCCTAGACTTAGGTCGGACATGTCCCCCTACACGCGGATTTTGGGCGAAAAATGGAACTACCCAAATCATGCCCCAACATCGTCAAACCATACTTTCAAAACAAGTCCTCAGACTATTCTTTGGCTTTATTTTATTTTCCTCCTGTAGAGGGACAGGCCCGATTCAAGCCTAGACTTGCTCATCTGACGAATCTGGAAGCGGGGGTGAGGCAGGGAAGGAGAGGGCGCCCGGCCATTCTTCGCCTGCGTGTGGGGGGGGCTGCGGGCATGTGGGTGTCGGCGTCAGCAGAGAGCAGGCTGCGAGAATACGTTCTGACGGGAATGTTGGCCCGTGGAAAGAGCTTCCACAGAAATCGCAATACGCAAAAGGGCCCTGGGACACACAAATGAATAGACACACATCCAAGTATTCCCCATACTTCCGCGTATTTTCCGGGTTTTCGTCTTCCCCCGTACTTCCCATATTTTCCAATACTTTCCTGGGGCCCGACGATTCCATGTGTCTGTGATTTTTGTTCACCTCTGAAGGCTGCGAGACGCATGTGTTCTGATGGTGATGCTGGCCCGTGGCAAGGCCTCCCGCACACATCGCACGGAGGAGAAGCAGCACAGTGATCCAAGCAGGTGCGGCCTCGAGCAAGGGCCTCCTCCTCCTCCTTCTTCCCCTCCTCCCACCTCCTCCTTTTCCTCCTCCTCCTCCTCCTCCTCCTCCTCCTCCTTCTCCTCCTCCTCCTCCCCCGCAGGACTTGCGGACCCCCCTTCGCAGGCGCAGGACGCCAGCTCCAGCCCCGCTTGGCCAGCGCGCTGAGCGGGCGGGGCGCGCCACGGCGCGGATGCCACTGCGCCCGCCGTCCCAGACCCCCGACGTCATGACTCGTCCATGACCTCGGCCCTCCGAGGCCTCGACCCCTTCCCCAGGACCCGGGTCTCATGCCGAGTCGTTCTGCTGACGGTCCGAGGGCCGGGGAGGGCTCCCAGAGGCCGAACAGATGGAGCAGCCTCCCGTCGTGCTTCGATTTCGTTGCCCGAGGGGGGACTGGGATGGCCACAGCCTCGTGGCGGCGAGGGCTGCTGCCACGGCAGCTGCCAGGTGGGCGGGCGGCGTGCGGGTGCGCCAGGCGCTCGAGAGCCCGAAGAACGGCCAGGGCGAGCACACGTCGCGTCGCCCCGCGCGAGCCAGAGGCCGGACCCCCGACCTGCACCAGCACCAGCCGATGAGGGAGGTGGGGGGGAACGGGGCATCCGCTCGGCTTCGCAAGCCCGACCGCGCTCAGTCCCTCTCTTCTACTTCTTCTTCTTATTATTCTTCTTCTTATTCTTCTTGTCACTCTTAGATGTATTACTCGTAGTAATTATTGTATGATTGGGACAACATGTGTCAATCAAATGATACTGATAATAATAATACTGATGGTAAATATGAGGATTACGATGCATCGTAATAATGATATTATTTCATTCGCTCACCCTACCAGATGGGCGCTGGTCTTGGCGATACTGTCCATCGCTGTGCCGACCACTTCGTGCGCGTCGCGCTCGTCGGCCTGTGTGTCCACGGACGCGTCGCCCTCCCCGCCGCCGTCGCCCTCCTCACAGATCGTGTCGCCCCTGGCCACGGGCTCGTAGTCCACATCGGCCTCCCGCATAGCCTCCGGGACGCAGAAGTCCAGCTGCAGGCGACGGCGACGGGGAGAATGTAGGCCAGGAGGCGCCAGCCTTAGCGAGTCTGGCATCTCAGGGAGTGGCGCCTCGGAGTTGAAGGCGCAGCTGGTGGAAGTGCTAGCCGCAGTCGCGGCATCCCCCCTGCTCTACGCCGCGGTCGTGGACGCTAACGAGTCGCCGTTGGCACCCTCGCAATTGTGAGCGGTTTTCTGCTGCGCCAGTGCCTCTTTGGCTCGCGGACGGGAGGCACGCTGTGCCTCACGTCCGCAGCGCCGGCGCACCGTGCCCGCAGGGCTGTGCGCCACGACCTCGCACGCGCACCCGTGGCCCCAACGCGCGCGTACGCGCGCACAGCAGTTGTCGTTCCGCTCGCTGAGGAGCGAGCCCTCGCCTCAGAGCTGAGCGGGTGCTTGCAAAGTCGGCGGCCTGCTTGGCCGGCCCCTGGGGCGTCGAGGAGCCGCGCGGCGGCGTGCCCGTCGTTCTCGGCCCCTGCTTCCTGGTGGCGAAGGCTTCGTCGCTCGCCGTCCTCGTAGGTTCGGCCACGTCGGCTTGCGGCGAGGATAGGTACGCGCAGGGCTCGCCGTGCTGGTCGTGCCTAGCGTCTGCTGCGCCCCTGTAGCACCTCCGTCCCAGAAGACTGCCCGCGATGCGTGGTGCTCATGCCTGGTGGCGGCGAGGCTCGGCGCGACGAGAAGCTGTGGTCGACGCCGCACCCACAATGACTGGTACGTCAGGTTCGTGTCGTGCCGACTTCGGCGTTGGGTTCTGACACCGCGGGGATCCTTCAACCTTGAACGATCGGCCGTTTCCGAAACGTCCAAATCGTTGCACATCAAACGACTCTGGGTCGCCCGCGGCGCTCAAAGTCGAACGCCGCTGGCGGGGTCGCCGCCGGTCGACACGACACGGGCCTACCGTACCTGCCGCCGTACCAGTGGCGCCTGTAGCCGTCACCGAAAGTGGCCGTCGTGCTCGTGGTCTCCGTCGTTCTCGCCGCCGGGCCCCCGCTCGCGCCGTGCCAGCCAGCCGCACACGCAAGGGGGCACCCAACGTGCTTGCAGGGCCCGTCGTGCTCGCCGTGCCTGCTCGCTGCCGCGACCACTTCCTAGAGTTGAATCGGGCATGCCCCTCTACAGGAGGAGTATTCAAAAATAGTCAGAAAATAGTCAGGGGACGATTTTTGTAAAATATTGGTGGGCTATTTGGGAATGTGTTGGGTCGACTGTTCTTGATGTTTCGTCCAACATCCGCCTGTAGGGGGACATGCCCGACCTAATCCTAGAGTTTGGTTGCTCCCATCGCACTTCAGGGCCACATCTCAGAAATAAGCCCGAGCGCCCAGAAAAGTAGCCAAACAGTGTCGAACGAGTATCACCTCCCAGGGCCCGAAACGTGGAAACCCTCAGGTTTCGGTAGTTTCTTGGTGCTCGAAATTGTTCCTTGTGATCCAGATGGGGTCGGAGTAGATGGGGTCGACGGATCGCGCCGCATCGCCGATACATCGGCGTGCATCGGGGATGTATCTGCGATGCATCAGCGATGCATCGGCGCCATCCGCGAGGCATCGGCGCCATCGGCGTGGAGAACATCGGGCTCTGCATCGAGCCGCATCGCCCTGCATCGGCGATGCGGCGCGGTCCTCCGAATCCATCTGCTCGGACCCCACCGAGGAGGCCCAGAGTGCCCCCGCTCACGCGGTGCCAGCCGGCACCGCACCCTGCAGGCGGCACCCGACGTGCTTGCAGAGCCCGTCGTGCTCGCCGTGCCCAGGAGAACAGACCACCGACAGACCACAAACCTCCGACGGTCCGCGCGGAATGTTTGGACCTGCGCCGCCGAAGCGCTGCCAGGGGGGCCCAGCGCGGACCCGAGAACTCCGCGCAGAGCACTAACAGTTTATGTTTGTGCCGATCTTTATTCTGTCCTCTTCTTCTTCTTCTCCTCCGAGTGCCTGCTCGCTGCCGCGACCACTTCCTCGGCGCCGCTTCCTCCCGAACGAGAGTATGCCGCCCTGCGGGCTGCAGCACGTGGTCAAACAAGCGCGTTCCACTGCTCGCAAACGTACCTACTCGCAGATGGCCTGGATCCGCCGCGGGGGATCTACGATCCACTGTACATCGAGACGCGTGTTTTTTACGTTCACGAGGTTGTCCTTTGCAAGTAGTGGAACGCGCTCGGTGAGTGGTCTCGCGCCGCCTTGGATGGCCATGGCAGACAGAAGGAGGAGGAGGAGGAGGAGGAGGAGGAGGAGGAGGAGGAGGAGGAGGAGAGGAGGACGGAGGAGGAGGAGGATGAGGAGGAGGAGGAGGAGGAGGAAGGAGGAGGAGGAAGGAGGAAGGAGGGGAGGAGGAGGAGGAGGAGGAGGAGGAGGAGGAGGAGGAGGAGGAGGAGGAGGAGGAGGAGGGGAGGAGGTAGGGACGGAGGAGGAGGAGGAGGAGGAGGAGGACGGGTCGCCCTGTTTTTCCAAATAAGTCTACCTCGCGGCCTGCTCCGCGAAACGAAACAGCGCCCCTGGGGGGGGGTGGGGGGGGGGGGGGGCGCTCGGGGCTGGCCCAGAGCCCCCGGCGTGCGGGGCGGGGCCCAGGCCGGCGCCGACGATGTGGCCCTCCCCCCCCTCCTCCTCCTCCTCATCCTCCTCCTCTCCTCCTCCTCCATCCTCCTCCTCCTCCTGCTCCTCCTCGCCTCCTTTCGCCCCTTCCCGTCCTCGTCGTTCTCGTCCCCCGTCGTCGTCGTCGCCCGAACCCTGCTTCCCGTCAGGACCATCTCCCCCAAACCTTCCTCCACCATCCACTTACAATTCGAAGCGGAGTGGTGAGGATGGTGCGATGCACGCTGGGAAAATAGGGAAGGTCAAGAGCGATCGGGAAAAAGGCAGCGCAAATGTCCTCGTGGAATGCACCTGGGATGATTACGATAGCCCAGCACGGTCTAGGCCCAGAACCCTCCACCCCAAGCCACCGCCAGACCACAAGCGGCAACACGAGGGACGGGACGAGAGAGATAGAAGGGGAGAGTCGGGGTGACACCCACACGAAACCCACCGCAATCTGGGCACCGTTTCCACCTCATCCCTCTTGTGCTCCCTCTTCCTGCTTCTCGTCATCCTTCAGCCTCCCCCCTCCTGCTCCTCCTCCTGCTGCTGCTGCTGCTCCTCCTTCTCCTCCTCCTCCCCCCAAACCTCCTCCCCCTCCTCCCTGATCCCTCTCCTCTCTTATCCTCCTCCCCCTCCTCCTCCTATCCCCTTCTTTTTCCTCCCCCCCTCCCTCCTCTCTCCTCCTCTCCCCTCCTCTCTCTTCTCTCCAATCTCCTCCCACGACGACAGCGACCAGAAGGCCACGGCCAGAACGACAACCTCGCCGACGACCCCGACGACGACCGCGACGGCAACGGCGTCGCCGGACTGCGACGGCGACGGCGACCACGACGACGACGACGGCGACGGCGACGACGACGACGAGGACGACGACGCGGCGGCGACGGCGACGACGACGACGACAGGCGCGGCCGCTCGAAGCCTGGGGCGCAGGGCAGGCCGCACTCCTTGCGGCACAGCCGGCTGTCGTGCAGCGCCTGGCGGGGCCACTGCGAGGGCGGCAGCGATAGTGGGGGGGGGGGGACTGGCATAGGGGGGGATGCATCGGCCTGGAATCGGCGATACATCGCCGACAGATCGGAGAGAGGCCCCCGATCGTGAATCCGCACCTTCGTGGGCAGGCTGGGGCTACCGGGCCCCCTACTGGCGATCAATGGGCGATTGGGGGTCGATGCACCCCCCCCCCGTGGTCCAAGAATTCTCGCGACTCAGACGGCCCCCGCCCCGCGCTGCCAGCCGACGCAGCGAACTGAGCGCTCTGGAGCTGCGCCCAACGCTGGGACCTCGCCGCCTGGAGGCACGCAGCAGGGTGCTCCGCCGCGCTGCCGCCCGCTTCTGACGCCGCGCGCGCCTCCTCCAGGCGGCCTCGAAGGATCGCCTCCCCCCGGGTCGTTGCCCCTGAGCTGCGAGAGCGCGGGGGGGGGGGTGCGCGCTCCCAGCGGGCTCCCAGGAAGGGTCCGCGCAGCCGGAGGTCGAAGGACCCGTGCCCCCTCGAGCAGTGGCAAAACCCATGTCGAGGACGGCGAGGAGGTCTGGCTCGAGAGGGGTGATTTCGACGGCTGCTGGGGCGCCTCAGGTCGTGCTGGAGTGCCGAAGGTCGGGCTGGAGGGATCTCGAGTCCAGCGCAACCAGCCTTGTCCAACGGACCCTTCTGGCAGCCTCCGATCATGACGGGAAGCGTCTCCGTCTTTTCGGCCTCTGGGGGCCCTTGCCGGCCCTCGGGACCGTACACAAAACGACGCAGGAGGAAAGCCTGGTCCAGGGGAATGGGTCGAAACCTCTGCGGGTCGACGATCTGAACAGTCATGACGTCGGGAGTCGAAGGATCGCGTCGCATCGCCGATACATCGCCAAGACAAACAGTATTGTTTACGAGATCATGTTTGTGTAAGATGTAGTTGGGGGTGTTGTCGATGTATCGCGCGCGCGAAGAAAGCAAGCAGTGGTGGAAATTTTCAGACGGTCGTCGATACATCGGAGAAGTCGGCAGCGCGCGGCGACGCTGGCGCGGAGAAGACCGAGCTCGACATCGAGCCGCGCAGAGGCGGTGCGGGTCCGGTCCTCCGACCCCGTCTGCTCCGACCACCTCGGAGCTCTGGCGAGGGCGGCGGGGGCGACAGGAGGCAACTCCTGGGAGGCCTCGGTGAGAACGCTCAGGCAGGGGGCCACATGCGAACCCTACCCCTACCCGCCACGATTTTTGAGGGGGAGGGTGGGGTTCACTTCGTTCGGGAGCTCCCGAGCGAAGTGAGCCCCACCCTCCCCCTCAAAAATCGTGGGGGGTAGGGGTAGGGTTCGCATGTGGCCCCCTATTAGGGGCTTTGAAGCCAGCTTGAAGGCCATCGAGCAATATTGATTCAGGTTGAACTCAGGATTGAACCCGACTGAGCCAGAGTAGACAACATGAGGCATAATTGAGCGGGGCTATGCTGGATCGGGCGGCTTTCGACCACGGATATATCAGCGCCGATGCCGAATGAACCCTCCCAGGAGTTGCATCCGAAAGGGGAGACCCACGGTCATTCGAAAGTATAGTCAAAACTGACAGCAGCGATGCGCGATAAGGATGCAAGATCCTTGGACGCCCACTATCTAAGCTCTGCGAGCAGGGCCGGCCATCGAAAGGGGCTGAGGATGGGCCGAGGAGGCGAGGATGCGAGGATGAGAGAAGGAGGAGGAGGAGGAGGAGGAGGAGGAGTAGGAGGAGGCGGAGGAGGAGGCAGAGGGAGGCGGAGGAGGAGGAGGAGGGGGAGGAAGAGGCGGAGGAGGAGGAGGATGTCGAGGGAAGGGTATCCATCTGTTCATAGCGATTTCGACTGGACGTGCCCGTGCTGCCTCCCCCCCCCGATGAGGAAGGGAGGGCGACGAGGGGCCCCGGACGGGGATGCGTGGGACACGTCTGGGGTCCACCGCTTCCCCCCTGAGCACGCTGACGCTGGCCTGTGGCCGAGAAGTGCCACGAGAGACTCCCTCTTCCTCCGCCTCCCCCCTTCCTCCTCCTCCGCCTCCTCCTCCTCGTCCTCGTCCTCGTCCTCAAACTCCTGCTTCTCCTCCTCCTCCTCCTCTTCCTCCTCCTCCTCCTCCTCCTCCTCCTCCTCCTCCTCTCCCTCGGGTAAGCGAAAACTACTCAATCCATTTACAGCCGGCACGTATCATAAGGATGCGGACAAGGGTGCAAGGGCCTCGGAAGGCCATTTCGAAGCTTTTCGAGCGGGGCGCGGCCAACGAAAGTGGCCACGGATGGACCGAAGAGGCAAAGATGCAAGGGTACCCTTGGGAATGTTGCACATCCTTAGCATGCGGGTTGACTGCATCCCTCGAGTAAGAGAAAACTGCTCAATACATTTACCTACCCAAATTGATCCTTTCTTCGAACCTACCAAGATTCCGCAGAATGTACTGTAGATCTACATCGGATTATGCGCATTCCTTCGCAGACTCGACGCAAGAGTCAAGTAGGGAGTGAATGAATTCTGCGGTCGACTTCCTGCTCGAATCCCCCCTACCGTTGCCCCTCAGCCAGCCTCAGACCGCCTCGGGTAAGGAACAAGTCACGACGGGAGGCTTTTACCGACTTTCGGCCTCCAGGGGCCCTCGCTGGGTCCCAGGACCCTCAAAATTCGACTCGGGATGCGCAAAACGATCCCTGGGAACGGGTCGAGACCGCTGGGGGTTCACGTCATGCGACAGTTAAGTCGGGCGTGTCCCCCTACAGGGGGATTTTCGACGAAAAAACAAACTCAAAAAAATACTCCCAAATGGCCAGAAAATACTCAAAACAAATCCCCAGACTATTTTCCCCCCTGTAGAGGGACAGGCCCGACTTGATGCGACAGTCATAACGTCGGGGTCTGGGGAGGGACGAAGGCAGCACTGGCCAGACGCAGGAGATAGACCCTTGGCGTCAGGTCGGGCATGCCCTCCTACAGGCGGATTTTGAAGCACAAGTTAAACATAGCCCCAACATATTCAAACGTACTATGTTCAATGAAAAAAATATCGAAAATAATCCCCGGACAACCCCCCGGACAAGCCCCGGACAAGCCCGGACAAGCCCGGACAAGCCCCGGACACCCCCTCCGGACAACACCCTTGGACAAGCCTCCCCAATATTTTTTCCATTGGACATAGAAGTAGGAAAAATGGTAAAACCCCCACAAATCATCGTCCTCAGACTATTCTTGGACTGTTGTTGAATCTCCCTCCTGTAGGGGGACGCGCCCGACCCAAAGACGAAGACCGCACTGGCCAGCCGCAGGAGACATGACACCCTTGGCAGGCGCGGCCTCTGGTGGGCGGCCTCCGGGGCCATGTCGGGCCAGGCTCAAGTCGGGCGTGTCCCCCTACGGGCGAATTTCGGACGAAAAATAAAAAATACACCAAAAATACGCAAAAGATTCCTGCGGTCCGCGGCCCGAGTGCTCCCCCGACCCAGAGAAGGCCTTGTGCGAAGAGTCGCTGCCATCGAGACGTTCAGCCCCGTCTCATTTTTTATTTTTTCTGTTCTGCAGTCCGCGCCCCGAGAGCCTCCGACCCCTCCCCAGGACTCGTTGATGAGTCTTGGATTTGCACTGGTCCTCGTCCTCCTCCTCCGCCTCCGCCTCCTCGTCTTCCTCCTCCTCCTCCTCCTCCTCCTCCGCCTCCTCCTCTCCTCCTCCTCCTCCTCCTCCTCCTCCTCCTCCTCCTCCTCCTCCTCCTCCTCCTCCTCCTCTCCTCCTCCTCCTCCTCCTCCTCCTCCTCCTCCTCCTCCTCCTCCTCCTCCTCCTCCTCCTCCTCCTCCTCCCCCCCCCCCCCCGAATTACTTCTGATCGCCCCGGGGCCGGACAGCGGGCCCTATATATACATATGTCTATATATATATAGACATATTTATATATATATATATATTAATAAATCTATACATACATACACACATATATGTATACACATCCATATCTATATATATATATAAACACATATATATATATATATATATACACATCTATATATATATATATATGTATGTAACGAGGCCCAGACCGAAGGCAGAAGCGCCAGGACTGAAAATGAGCACGTTGTCGGAGATCTCCTCCTCCTCGTCCTCCTTGTACCCCTCCTCCTCCTCCTCCTCCTCCCTCCTCCTCCTCCTCCTCCTCCTCCTCCTCCTCCTGCTCCCCCGTGTGGCAGAATGACTCATTATCATAGCCGGGCGCTGGTCCTCCTCCCCCTCCCCAGACCCCCGACGTCGTGATTTTTCCAGAACGTCCACCCTCAGGAGGTCTGGACCCCCTCCCCTGGACCGGACTGTCATCCTGAGTCGTTTCTTGACGGTCCCGAGGGCCGGTAAGGGCCTCTGGAAACCGGAAATTTGGACAAACCTCCCGTCATGATTTGTTCATTGCCCGAGGAGGTCTAGGAATTTGGAGTCCCGAACCGGTGCGGTGACAGACCGTGCGGTGACCTCGAAATCCCCTGAGACCTCACCGCACGGTCCATCAACGCATGGCTTTGGGACCTCTGATGCCCCAGTCGCCCGAGACGTCCTCGGAGAACGACCCGAGTCCCGAAACCGTGCGGTGACCCCGAATCCCCACCAAATCACCACACGGTGTGGTCACCACCCCGTTCCGTTTGGGGGCCCCCGAGGGAACGTCGGCCCCCCAAAAGGTCCTCGACCCCTTCCGCGGGGCCGGTTTTTCACTCCGGCTCGTTCTCGTCGCGGTCCCAGGGCCAGGCGCAGGGGCCTCTGCCGGCGGCGAAAAGCACCCGTCTCGACATTTGAAGACGCTGGCTCACAGGGGAAGGTAAACTGGGACGCGCAGAGATATACTAGTGTCAGGTCGGGAGTGTCCCCCTACGAAAAATAAAGAACAGCCAGAACAGATTCAAACAATGTTCAAACATAGTCCAGAAATAATCCCCTGACTATGTTTTGACTGTTTTTGAATATTCCTCCTGTCGAGGGGCATGCCCGACTTCATACTAGTACTACATGTCCTCCTTGGAGACGCGCGTCCGATCCGAACATATAGCATACCCATCATGTCGCAGATCGTTTCCCTAGCGGTGTGGCCAGAACACGCCCGTCACGACGCACATAATATCAGATTTCTCGGTGCGCGCGGCGCCCCAAGGAGGGCGATGCACACACAGTACTAGTATGTTGGGGTGACGCCGATAAACGCCCGTTGTGCATCGTCAGAGATCTGGGCCTGTCGCGTAGCCGATCCACTCCCTGGCAAGCGGACCCCACGCTGGCAGACCCCAGACGCCATGATTTGTTCATAGCGTGGGCCCCTGGAGGTCTCGACCCAGTCTCGGGGGCCCGCTTTTCATCCTGGGTCTCGGGGGCAACGATGGGGGCGAATAGCCCGGAGAAGAGCAATACACGTATCCAGGGGTGCCGATGGTCCATGCCGTTGGCGAGATTCCACGAAGGATGCGTGGAACCACAGGATGCGTGATCCCCCCCCGTGATTCTCTCGGCGGGAAATGAAGCCCGCCCATCCTCCTAATCCTCCTGCTCCTGCTCCTGCTGCTGCTCCTGCTGCTGCTGCTGCTGCTGCTGCTGCTCCTCCTCCTCCTCTGCTTCGTAGTCGTACCGTGGCCGTAGTTGCCGCCGTCGTTGTTGCCTGGCGGGTGCCGCGGAGCGACACAAACATGTTCCACGATTGGTGGGGCCCCAGTCCGTCAGAACGGGCGTCGGAAGGAAAGCTCGTTCCAGCTCCTCGGTGAATGCCCGCCCCTGTCGTCGTCTCTCGGGGGCGACGATGGGGGCGAATAGCCCAGGGCAGGGCACTGCATGTACCTGTACCCAGGGGCGCCGATGGTCCATGCCGTCGGCGAGGCTCCGAGGCGAATGCGCGTGATGCCCGCCCCTGGACTGTTCTCCAGACTTCCGGCTGCCCCAATTTTTCCGATGCGTGGACCCAGGAGGTCCTGACCACGGCCTTCCTCCTGACCTTCGCCGCCCCGATACGCAGCGCGCAGCCCGTTGCGTGCCGATACGGAGCTCAACACGTGGACTGAAGACGTAGCTCTGACGCGGTGCGCTCGCCAAAACACGTGGGCCAATACGTTGCGAGGAGGAGCCCGGCGAGGGCCCCAGAGAGGCCGAGGGGAGCGCAACATCGCCCGTCGTGTTGCTTCCATGTCTCAAGGGGGTCTGGGTGGGAGGGGGAAGGGAGGGGGAGGAGGAGGAGGAGGAGGAGGAGGAGGAGGAGGAGGAGGAGGAGGAGGAGGAGGCCAGGAGCAGGAGGAGGACGAGGAGGAGGAGGAGGAGGAGGAGGAGGAGGAGGAGGAACACCTGGAGGAGGGGGGAGGAACAGGAGAAGACGAACGCGTCCCACGACTCGCAATTGGCCTGGATCCGCCGCGGGGGATCTACGATAAATCTCATCAGAGCGAACCCATGGTTTCTTTTTGAACATTTTTCGAATCGGCACTTTGCGCGTCGTGGAACGCGCTTGATGAAGGAGGGCCGGGAGGGGCTGGATGGACTGGAACATCCGGCGGCCGCCAGCCTTGCGCAACGCCAGCTCTTCATTGAACTGTTCCTCGTTGGCGGCGGCGCGGGGGTGCGGCGCGGCCTGCGGGGTAGAGGCGCAGCGCGGACGAGAAAGAGGGGCGAGGAGGGGGAGGAAGGGGGAGAGGGTGGAGTGGGAGGAAGGTGGAGTGGGAGGGGGGAGGCGGAGGGAGAGGGTGGAGAGGGAGGAGGGCGAGGGGGGGAGGAGGAGGGGGCGGCGGAGGAGGAGGAGGAGGAGGAGGAGGAGGAGGAGGAGGGGCTGGCCGAGGAGGCAGGGATGCAAGGGCACCCTCGGGAAGCCGACCATCCTTACTGTGAGGGTTGACTGCGTCCCGTCGGGAACTTTTGCATAGGGTGTCGCCGCGGCAGCCACGGCGACACGCTATGCCTCGCGAGCGGACGTGTCGCTCCGCTCCGCAGGGAGGGAGGCCTCGAAAGGCTCGGGACGTGGACGCTTGAGAATGGGGACGCGGACCCAGACCCCCGACGTCCAGCTTTTCTCACAACGTCGACCCTGAGAGGTCTCGCCCCCTCACCCACCCCTTCCTCAGAGCGTGTTTGACGGCCCCAAGGCCCGGTGAGGGCCTCCGAAGGCTGAACATACAGGGCATGTTTTAATACATCGGATTTGAAACATATATGTTTTTTTCATACATGACTAATGTAGGAATGAACTTATGCATGAACTCCTCCTTGCTTTTAATACTAAATCCGTACATTTTTCATACATGATCCGCACGCGGAGCATGTATTGAACACGGCACTGTACAGCAAAACGTCCCGCCGTGATGCTTTCGTTGCCCGACGGGGTCCGGGGATAGCGCCTCTCGCGCCGAAGCGCGGCGTGCCAAAAGCCGCGGAGGAGACGCGCGGAGCCCAAGCGCCCGACGTCTGACGGCAGAGGCGCTCGACGAGGACGCCACGGGAGGCCCACAAGAGACGCCCAAACACAGCCGATGCTCGAGCATCGCATCGAGGACCCCGTCCTCGTCCTCCTCCTCCTCCTCGTCCTCCTCCTCCTCCTCCTCGTCCTCCTCCTCGTCCTCCTCGTCCTCCTCGCCCGCGCGGAGCCCGAGCTGCTGACGGCAGAGGCGCTCGACGTCTCGCCTCCGAACGCCCGGCGGGGGAGCCGAGGTCCCCCGAGGGCGGTGGCCCGTCGTGGCCCCCCGCTCTTGCCCTCCAGTGCAATGGTTTTTCGGCGGTGGACTTTTTTTTTTAGTAGACCTCCTCCCCCTCCATTTTTCTTAGACCTCCATTTTTAGTAGACCTCCATTTTTAGTAAGCCTCCTTTTTAGTTAACCTCCATGTCGTGAGAACGGCCCAGGGCCGAAACCGACGGACCTGGACCCGCACAGATGACGGCCACGGCCACTGCCACTGCCACGGCCACGGCCACGGCCACGGCCACGGCCACAGCCACGGCCACGGCCACGGCGACTGTGACGGCCACGGCCACGGCCACGGCCACGGTCACGGCCACGGCCACGGCCACGGCCACGGCCACGGCCACGGCCACGGCCACGGCCACGGCCACGGCCACGGCCGCGACGCCCTCTCGCGAACCGAAAGCGGCCACTTCGCTAGTTTAACCTCCGAGCTTTCCTGACGAATACACCGTTGTTCTCAGCTACACTGTCTTTCTCTTGCATACAGTGGGGGCCCGACCACCAGAAACCGTCCACAAGAAACCCAACCCTGAGACCCCCGGACGTTCCTTGATTTTTGGCGTGGGAGCGTCACGCTATCCATAGCAAAGCCATCGAAACCCAGGAAACCCAGGACACCCTGGAGGGGAGCACGGTGTTTCTTGGCATGGGCCCCCATTGTGCACTGATTTTCCTCCGCCGCACTGCTCTTCACTTGCGTGCACTGCTTTTTCGTGACCCACGTCGGAGTTACGTCGGATCCACGTCGGATTTACGTTGGGCACACGTCGGACTGCGTCGGCTTCACATCGGCTTCACGGCGGACTGACTCCGGAGCATCGCCGCGCGAGCGTCGGCCCGGCCCATAGCTTACGGAACTGACAGGTGGACTAGATCATGCTACTATTACGCGCCGCGCGAGGCCTCCAGGATTTTACTCATACAGTCGGACTTGATTGGACAAGACACGCGAGAGGACACAAGACCCTTCCGAGGGCCACACTGCCACAGGAATGCAGGAGGCACGGGTCGCGAGGCACAGGACACGAGGGTACCCTTGATTTGGCAAGGTCGACCTACTACTCCGGGCCGACTGTGACAACACTGTTTTTTGGGGGGCGCGCCAACATGGATCAACGATCCATGGATTAGGCGCGCGGTCCCCAGATCCATGGATCGGGGGAGGTGCCCTCCCCAAAGTGCGGCCGGTGCCACCTCGCTCGGCGGCGGAGATCCGCGAATTTCACACGGAAACGGGGGCCCATCGCTAATCCACCCCCCCGTTGATCCATGTTTGCGATCGCCCGAGGGTAGATCGCTCCTCTAGCCGATCCCCTGCCCCATCTGTGGGAGAGGGGGGGCAGCACCCAGGTCGTCGCAGGGCGCGGCCGTCGACCGCGCGCTCGCGCCGACCCCCCAGCGGAGAGCAGCAGCCTCTCTCTCTCTCTCTCTCTCTCTCCCTCGGGCCTCCCCAGGGGGGCTGCGGGCGAGGACGGGGGGACCCCCAAACTTGATCCATGTCTGCGATCGCCTGATTTTTCTCCTTCGTGCACTGTTTTTCCGTGACCGCGCTGCCGCGCCGCGCCCCCCCCCCCCCCTCGTGCCCCCCAACCCCCGTCGTGAGCTGTTGAGAGCTGTGTACGGGCGGTAGCTTTAGGTCGAGCATGTCCCCCTGCAGGCAGATTTTGGGCGAAACATGACAAATAGTCAAAACATCCCCAACCATGGTAAACAAATAATCGAAACATCGTCCCCAGATCGTCCCCAGATTTCCTTCTCTCTTTTTTTTAGAGGGGCAGGCCCGACTTGACGGTAGCTTTGTGCGGCGTCGGCGCGCGAGGAAGGGTTCTTGACACCGCGTCGATCGTGCAATCTGTAATCGATCGCGGCCCCGATCGTTCAAGGTCGAATCCAGTCGGGCTCAGCGGCGTTACCATTTCCATTGGTGCCCCCGCGTCGCAGAAGTCAATCTTGAACGCCTTGATCGGCGCGCCAACGCCGCACGAACCTACCGTAGCGCGTTCCTGGCTCGAGGAGTGTTGGGAAGGCTCGAGGCGCCACGCTGCTTCGGCCACTCAGCCAAGCTCCGACGCCATGCAGATCTCCGTCGAGACGCTGGCTGGCAAGACGATCACGCAGGGAGGATGATGAGGAGGCGGCTCAAGCGAAAGCGGAGCAGCAGGAGGAGCGGGCCCAAGCATGCGACGTCCAGTTGTTTTTTGTATCAATGGTCCCAAGGAGTCCCCATCCCAAATGTTTCATCGCGAGCCCTTGCTTGACGGTCCTGGGGCCTGGCGAGGGAGGCCGGAAACGGCCAAAGACCTGCCGTCGTTCTCTTTGCACGACGCGAGCATGCCTGCGTGAGCAGGATCGTCCGAACCGATCCCCCGATCACTGCGCCCGAGGGCCCGTGGGGATCGAGATGGTAAGGCTTCGGGTTGCGCGCAGACAGCCACCCTCATATGGTGCAAGCGGGCCTCACGAGGCACACCGAGCAACTCCAGCTGGCCTCAACACGCACGCAAGCACGCAAGAGCCCTGCCCTGACGGCGCATCGGCAGAGCACTGAATGCTGTAGAAATCATGCAAGGAGGAGGAAGAGGAGGATGAAGGACAGAGCCGCCGCGGGCCTCAGTTTGCAGAGCGGGTTCAGGAAACGGCCCCCCCGAGAAGCCCGAGGTGGTCTCAACACCTCAACCCTGGGGCGCGGAGCGTGTTGAGATCGCAGGGACAACCTGGGGGGGCTGTCTGTGCTCAGCCCGAGACTTCGAACCTTGCCTCGTCGGGGGGGTGCCCCGCCTCCTCCACGTCGTCGTCATCGTCGTCGTCGTCGTCGTCGTCGTCGTCGTCGTCGTCGTCGTCTTCGTCGTCGTCGTCGTCGTCGTCGTCGTCGTCGTCGTCGTCGTCTTGGTCGTCGTCGTCGTTGTCTCTCTCTCTCTCTCTCTCGAGGGGGGGGGGGGGGGAGCCCGCCTCGTCGGGGGGGGCGGTGCTCGCGGGGCCCGTGTCCGTGCTCGTGCCCGTGTCCGTGCCCGGGGAGCCGCTCGCGGGGCCCGTGTCCGTGCCCGCGTCCGGCTCGTCCTTGGCGCCGCGGCGCTCGGGGCCCGCGCGCGCGCGCGACCTTGCGCTGCCCTGCCCTCCAGCACCCCTCCTCCTCCTGCCTCCCCATCCTGCCTCCTCCTCCCTCTCCTCCTCCCTCTCCTCCTCCTCCTCCTCCTCCTCCTCCTCCTCCTCCTCCTCCTCCTCCTATTCCTCCTTCTTCTCCTCCTCCTCCTCCTCCTCCTTCTCGCACCCGCAGCCGTGTCGGTAGGGCAGGCCGGGCGCTTCGCTTGCGACCTCCTCACCAGGCATGACCCTTAAGCTTGCAATTTGCAACAGCGTCACGGATAGAGGGCGGGTGGTTTTCAAACTTTGGCTCTCGCCTTAGAGCCGCGCGCATTCGTCTTCAAAATTTGTACAAACTTCAAGGATGGAGGACAAGGGGTGTTCATCATGTGTCTCTCGCCTGTTAGAACCGCGCAAATTCATCTCAAACGTCTGCACCATTTTCAAGGGTGGTAAGCGATTCGTTTCGCCGCGCACCTTCGTCGACAAAAACTCAACTGCTTCAAGGATAGAGGGTTCGTTTTCAACATGTGGCTCTGGCCTTGGCGCCGCGCCCATTCGTCGCAAAAACACTGCGCCAATCTGGGAGACAATTGGTTTTCAACATGTTGTGTCTCTCGCCAATGGCAACGCGCATGTTCGTCCGGAATGTTTGCTTCAGCTTCAAGGATGAAAAGCAGGACTCGTCGTTTATCAAAATGTGGCTTTTGCCTTGGCCCCGCGCACTTTCGTCGTAATCCCACCAGCCCTCTGGGCGTTGGTGGTTTAGAGCGTTTCCTCTTCCACCCCTCCTTCTTCCCCTTCGGGGAGGGGTTTACCCCTCCCCCTCCCCCGTCCCCACCAGCCTGAACAGGGGTTCTGCGAGTCGTCGGAGCGTCCAAAACGGCCTCGGCGAGGAAGCCAAAATCATTGATTATACTACGGTTTTGGCCCCACTTTGGCCTCCTGGGGGGGGGGGGCTAATTAAAGCTCCCCTCTTGTTTGATCGATCTCCTCCAAGATGGCCCCAAGAAGCGCCCAGGAGGCCCCAAGAGGTCCCAAGATGGCCCCAATATGGCCCCAAGAGGCCCCCAAGAGGCCCCCAGGAGGCCCCCAAGAGACCCCCAAGAGCCCCCAAGAGACCACCCAGAGGAACTCAAGATGCTCCAAGAGGCCTCGGCGAGAATGCCAAATCATTGATTGTACAAAGGTTTTAGCCACATGTTGGCCTCTTGGGGGGGGGCACTGATTAAGATGACTCCAAGAGCGCCTGGGAGAGCCCAGAATGACCTCCAAGATGGCTCAAGATATCCCAAGATGTCTCAGAATGGCTTCCTCTGTGTGCTGCCCACTTCCCTGATCGAGGCAATTCCTCTGGGCATCGTTTCTGGATGGGCTGGTGGGGATTCGCGAAGCGTCAAACATATCTGCACCAGCTTCACAGATGGATGGCGGTTCGTTTCGCAGCGCACCTTCGTTGTAACATGTTGCGTTCGTTTCAAGAGTAGACGCCGGCCCGTTCTCAACATATGGCTTCCTGAGCGCCGCGCGCATTCGTCGCAAAAACTTGTAACGCTTTCAACGGTTCGTATGGTTGAAGTCGCCGGCAATGTGTTCTGGCACGATTAAAGATTGTCAGGACGCAACCATCACGTTGATCAACGGTGTTGTAAGTCCAAGATGTGTGTTCTGCACACATTGAGGGAAGTCAGGGCGCAATCACGTTGATCCGCGGAGTTGAAGTGCCAGGCATGGTGTTCCGGAACGAGTGTGACTTCTCAGACGGTCGAGTCGTAACGGGCGCATTGAAAACGAATTCGCGCAGGGCCCTATCAGGAGGGAACTGCAAAATCGTTGACGAGTCTTTCGTCTACACTGGTCCTCCTTCTCGTCCTCCTCCTACACTACTCCTTCCCCTCGCCCTCCTCCAACCCTCCTCCTCCCCCGCGTTCTCGCACTCCTCCTCCACCCTGCTCCCCCTCCTCCTCCTCCTCTTCCTCCTCCTGATCCTCCTCCTCCTCTTCCTCCTCCTCCTCGTCCTCCTCCTCCTCCTCCTCCTCGAAGCTCGAAGCTGCGAACAGGTTCGCGCGGTTGCCCGATGCCCTCGATCCTGGGGCGTTTGGAGACGCCGCCCCTCTGGACAGAGACTCCTCCTCCTCAATCTCCTCCTCAATCTCCTCCTCCGCCTCCTCCTCCTCCTCCTCGAAGCTCGAAGCTCGAAGCTGCGAACAGGTTCGCGCGGGTGCCCGATGCCCTCGAACCTGCGGCGTTTGGGGACGCCGAACCTCTGGACAGAGACTTCTCCTCCTCCTCCTCCTCCTCCTCCTCCTCCTCCTCCTCCTCCCCACTCAAGACAGGGGCTCACGCCTGGCTCAAGCATGGGGCTCGACCCCTTGCCTGCGCTCCTCGCGGATCTTATAAGGCTCGCTCGTGTGCAGCTGCGGCTTGAGGTCAACGTCTTCCGCTCCGTGGTGCTTGGGTACGTCGGTCGTCGGTCGGTCGTCGGTTGTTTGTCGTCGTCGTCGTCGTCGTTGTGTGTCGTCGTTGTCGTCCCGGTTTGCTGGTTTCGACGCTTCTCTCGGCCGACTTTGTGCGGTGTCCATGAGAACCCACTCAATATTTGTCTGATGAAAAGACAAGTTGGATTCCTCCGCCAAGTCTAATTCAATCCTTCACCTTGGTGCTCGAAGTATTGGCGTGGTGGTTCCCTCACCCATCCGTGCCGCACACTTCTCGCTGTTGCATTGTGGGCCTGGGCGCACTTCACTTGTATGGGCTCAGGTGCATGCTCCATGTAATGGATTAGGGGGTGAGCGGTGGTGGCTAGCATTCTCCTCGCCCTCGGGTCTGGTGTGAACTGTTGCCTCATCGGCTTCTGGAGGGATTATTGGTGTGTCTGCTGCGATGTGGATGTGGCCTCTGGCCTAGACTTTCTGCGTGGCAGTCCACCCTGTTCGGCTCTTCTTTGTCGTCGTGCTGGTGCAGGTGGTCGCCATGAATGTTTTTGCCACGGCTTGCTCTTATGGGCCACATCGTGCGGGTGTGGTTTGTACGCCTATCGCGTCTTGCTGTACGCGGCTACTTGTGGACTGTGTGGCGAGTCAGGGCAGGCCGGCTGTGGTGCACTGCTTCGGCAAGGTGTTTAACGTTGTCTGGCTGGTGTTTGAAAGTAGCTTGCAGCTGATCGCCACATACCTCGAGAATATTGCTGGACTGGGCATTGCGAATACGTCACAGCGGATGGCATCGTGTCGGGTGTGCTTTCATCATTGTCGTCTTCGCTTAAGTCGGGCCTGTCCCCCTACAGGGGGATTTTCGACGAAAAATAAAAAATACCCCAAACATAATTTAAAAAATCAATCCCACAATAGTCTGGAGACTATTTTTTTAGTATGTTTCTGCCTTTGGGGGGGATCTGTTGGGTATTTTTCATTTTTCGTCGAAAATCCCCCTGTAGGGGGACACGCCCGACATAAGTCTTCGCCTCTGTCTTCACGAGCTCGTGACATGATCGGGCGGCCTGCCCAGCAGCAGGATCCCGCCCCTTCTCCTCCTCCTCCTCCTCTTCCTCATCCTCACCTCCCTCTCATCCCCCTCCTGCCCCCTCCGTGTCCACTGCTCCTCCTCTTGCTGCTGCTGCTGAGGGCTTTGCAGTTCGCAGTCGGACGCAGCCTTGCCTCCTCCTCCCCATCGTCCTGCTCGGAGGGGTGGGGAAGAGGCCAGGAGGAAAGGGGGAGCGGAGGGGGGGGAAGAGGAGGGAGGGAGGACGGGTGATGAGAGGAAGTAGTAATCAATACGACCGCACGGCGACCAACCGGGACAGGCGCTGGTCGAGGCGCATACGCGCCGAAGGACGGAATCAGGGGAAATGGCCCACCCTGCAGGTTCGATTAAACAGCACTTCGTTGAGCGGTGCTGCAGCCTCCCCTGAGCACAGACCCACGGGAGCATCAGCCAGACAAGTCGGGTTTGGACCCGAATGCCTTGCTGGATTCTATGCGCGCTTCGGCGATGAGAGGAGGAAGGGGAGGGGAGCAGGTCGGGACTCCCTGGCCTCGGTGTCGGCCTCCGGGTGTGCCCCTGTGCGCTTTATAGTGAGAGAGCTCACTCGAAGCATGTCCGCCGTGGCGGCGAGAGCGCCGACCGAGGCACCAAACGCCAAGACCCCCCAAAACGTGCAGAAGCAGAGAGGAATGAAACCCCTGCGGTGGAACGCACCCACCGGATTTCTGGGGCCCTGCATCCCTCACTGGGCGCTCGAAGCAGCCTACGGAACCTTCACAGACACGCCGTCTGGGGAAGAGCACCTCGGATCCTCGAGCCCTACAGGAACAACGGAAGGCGGCACCCCCACCACCACTGACATCGCGCCAGGGAGGGCCCTCCTGGAGTCTGTTCTTCTCAGCCATCCTGTGGAATCGGGTCCCCGTCTGGAAGAGACAGCGCCCCGCGTCTCCTCTCCTCTCCTCGCCTTCCTCCTCCCTCCCTCCTCCCGTCCCTGCCTCTGCCCACCGGCCAACCGTTTCGGCACACCCATCACACGCGTCGTGGCCTCAAGGGAGCTCCGCCCCGAAAGCCCCAGTGGCTGCGTTCGCATGCTCCCGCCGCGACCATCTCGGCACACCCCTCACACGTTTCGTGATCCCGTAGGGATTTCCACCAGAGGCCACAGTGGCTGCGTTCGTATGCGCCCGCCGCACCAATTTCGGCAAACCCCTCACACTCTTCGTGGCCCCATACGGAGCTCTACCGAAAACCCCAATGGCTGCGTTCGCATGCGCCCGCCGCACCTCTTTCCGCCCATCCCTCACACGCTTCGCGGCCCCATAGGAAGCTCCACCGAAGGCCAATGGCTGCATTCGCATGCGCCCGCCGCACTGACTCTGGCACACACACACACAGACACACACACACACACACACACACACACACACACACACGTCATACGCTTCGTGGCCCCATAAGGAGCTCCACCGAAGGCCCCAGGGGCTGCATTCGCATGGGCCCGCCGTGCCAATTTCGATACACCCTTCACAGGTTTCGTGGCCCCATTGGGAGCTCTACCGAAGGCCGCAATGGCTGCGTTCGCATGCGCGCGCCGTGCCAATGTCGGCACGCTCCTCGCATCTCGTGGTCCCATAAGCTCCACCGAAGGCCCCAGTGGCTGCGTTCGCATGCGCCCGCCGCACCAATTTCGGCACACCCCTCACACGCTTCGTGGCCCCATAAGGAGCTCCACCGAAGGCCCCATTGGCTGCGTTCGCATGCGCCCGCCGCACACATTTCGGCACACTCCTCGCACGTTTCGTGTTCCCATAGGAAGCTCCACCGAAGGCCCCAAAGACTGCGTTCACATGCGCCCTCGGGACCCATTCCGGCACACCCCTCACGCGTTTCGTGGCCCCATGCGGAGCTCCACCGAAGGCCCCAATGACTGCGTTCGCATGCGCCCGCCGCACCCATTCCGGCACACCCCTCACACGTCTCGTGACTTGATCGGGAGCTCCACCGAAGACGATACTCACAGTTGCGTTACTCACAACTGCACATGGTTGGGGCTTTCGCCAAGCCAATCTTATCATTCGCGATCACCGGCGTGTTCGGGGGGGCGTCGCCCCTCCCAATCCGATCACATCACCGCGGGGGGCCGCCGGAAATCTTAGACGATCTTAGACAAATCCGATATCGTTGCAGAGGTGGGCAAAATAGTGTGACGCGATCTGGGAGGGAGAGGGGGCGGGAGGGGGAGAAGGAGGAGGACGAGGAGGAGGAGGGCCGATCAAGGTCGTTATCGCCCAGACCTTGAACCACAGGCTCCTGGCGGTGTGCCCCTCCCCTACACCCCGCTAGCTTCGACCTGCGATTTTTTAAAGTTGCCAAGTCGCTGTTTTGCTTGGTACGCAACGATTCCACAAGAACGTATCTTGCGATACTACGAAACACACACATAAACACACACACACACACACACACACACGTATGACGCGCGCACACACACACACACACGGACACGGTTTTGTCAACTCCACCCCCCCGTCTAGCTCGAGACCTCCCCTCTCCCCAGCTTGGTCAGGCATCGTGGACCCTTTGCTGGAGGCGGCCCACCTGGCGGCGGGGGCGGGGGTGGTGACGCCTCCCCCAGACCCCCGACGTCATTCCCTGGGAACGGTTCTTTATCCTGAGTCGGTTTTTGGCGCTCCCGAGGCCCGGGAAGGGCCCCCCGAGGCAACAACTAGCGAAACACCTCCCGCCATGATTTTTCCATTGCCCGAAGGGGTCTGGTCTCCTTCGGCCGACCTCGCGCATCCTCCAAGTCGGAGCAGGGCGAGCTGAGACAACGGGAGGAGGAGGAGGAGGAGGAGGAGGAGGAGGAGGAGGAGGAGGAGGAGGAGGAGGAGGAGGAGGAGGAGGAGGAGGAGGAGGAGGAGGAGGAGGAGGAGAGGGAGAGAGGGAGAAGAGGGAGAAGGAGGCAGCATCGACCAGCGCACCCCTCCCAGGATCCAAAAACTCACGAGTGCTCGGCGCTGCGCCCAGCCGTGGAGACGAGCCCCACCCCCCCCGAGGGCCGACTGCCGTTGTCTCAACTCGCGCTCCTCTGACAAGCCCCCAGAAGACGAAGCAAGGACGATGATGACATCGGGCGAAGATAAAATCGAGAATACCTGAGATCGGGCGGTCCTGGAGGATGCATCAGAGCGCTCCAGAACGCTCTGAGAGCGTTCTGGAACGCTGGGGAAGGGACTTCTCCTCGTCCTGGCCCCGTCCGGGAGGAGGATGAGGAGGCGGAGGAGGAGGAGGAGGACGAGCAGGAGGAGGGGGAGAGGGAGGGGGAGGAGGAGGAGGAGGAGGAGGAGGAGGAGGAGGAGGAGGAGGAGGAGGAGGAGGAGGAGGAGGAGGAGGAGGAGGAGGAGGAGGAGGAGGGAGGAGGAGGAGGAGGAGGAGGAGGAGGAGGAGGGGGAGAGGGAGGGGGAGTAAAAGGAGGAGGAGGAGGAGGAGGAGGAGGAGGAGGAGGACGGCGAGTTCACGTCTTCGGCAACCAGCAACTCCTCGTTCCCGATGGTCGTGGCGGCAGGGCCGCCGCGCGGGGAGGACGGCGGCGGCGGCAGCCTGCCGATCAGCCCCATCGCCTGCTGCGCTCCGGGTCCCGCCCCGAGCCCGCGGGCGTGCTGCTCGAAGAGGTTGATGGGCAAATTTTCCACCACCACTACCACATGTAGGACGGGGGAGAAGGGATAATGAGGTCCTCCTCCTCCTCCTCCTCCTCCTCCTCCTCCTCCTCCTGCTCCTCCTCCTCCTCCTCCTCCCTCTTCTACCTATGGTAGTGGTGGTGGAAACTAGGCCCATCAGAGGTGGCCCCTGGCCCGCGGGCGCGCTGCTCGAAGAGGTCGAGTATCGTTTAACCGATCCCCATCCCCAGCGGCGTGGCCTGGGCCCCACTGGCCGATTCACCCCCCTAGATGGGGACATCTAGAGGCCATTCCCTCCGGGTTTCGAGGGGTGCTTACCCCCAGCTGGGGTGGTAATTTGGTGGGGGTCTCGAAGGGGATGGGGAGGGGGATGGGGCTCGGTTAATGAAGGGGCCCTGGGACACACAAATAAATGCACAAATCAAAGGATCCCCCGTATTTTCACATATATATATATATATATATTCGGGGTGTTTGTCTTCCCCCCCCCCCCGCTTCCCATATCTTCCCACATTTTCCTGGGAGTGGACGGCTCATTGTGTCTGTGTGTTGTTTCCCCTCCTGAGAGGAACGATACCGAGAGGTGGCCTCTGGCCCGCGGGCGGCCCCCGGCGCTCCAAGCTTGGCCCTGGCGCCGAGCCGGCTCTGGCCGAGCCAGACCGCCCCCCCCCGCTTCTGTGGGGAAAACACACTGTGGGAAAACAAACACATACACTGTGGGAAAACACACACACACCACACACCCACGCACACACACACGCACACACCTCACGCACACGCACACGCACACGCACACGCACACGCACACGCACACGCACACGCACACGCACACGCACACGCACACGCACACGCACACGCACACGCACAGGCACACGCACACGCACACGCACGCACGCACACGCACCCACCCACACACACAACAAAAAAACATAAAAAAACACAAACACACACACAACAAAAATACACACTGCGGGCAAAACAGCACACACACACACACACACTGCGGGAAAACAATCACACACACACACACACTGTGTGTGTGTGTTTTCCCACTGTGTGTTTATTTTCCACAGTGTGTGTGTGTGTGTGTGTGTGTGTGTGTTTCCCTACAGCCCAGAGGTCCGACGCTCCAACAACAAGAATTGGAGAGGGCCGTTTTGGGCTACTTTCGGCCTCGGGGGGCCCTCGGGGTGAGAGGATGGCCGATGCATCGGCGATGCTGCGCTGTCCCCCGACCCCATCCCATGACTCAGACGCCATGAGAAATCTGAGATCCGACGTTGCGAACAAAAGGCAACATCGCGGAGAATCACAACCCGAGCCCTAGGCCCCATCATTCTGCGCCATGTCTCGACCTGGGTCCACCTGTGGTGAAGGTCTCGGGGCCCGAAACCGGGCGAGAACGCCTGGCACAACATACCTGAGACGCCAGGATCTCAGAGGGAGGCACGAGGGGGGCTGGCCGGCCCAGACATGCGATGCCCAGAAATTTGTGTCAACGTACGAGCTCCCCAAATGTTCGAACCCTCTCCCCAGGGTTAGGTCGGGCATGTCCTCCTACAGGGGGATTTGGAACGAAACATAAAAAAAACCAAACAATTCACAAACCTATTCTAGAATAGTCAAACATCGTCCCCTGACTAATGTTGCCCAACCATTCTGTGGTGTTGGGTCCTCGTTTTGAGAAACGGTCCCCGCGTTCCTCTTCTCCTCTCCTCCTCCTCCCCCTCCTCCCCTCCCTCCTCCTTCTTCCATGCGTTTCACCCACCCAGCACAACGCTTCGTGGCCCCATAGGGAACTCCACCGAAGCCCCCAGTGGGACCGCCCGCATGCGTCCGCCACCACCCAGCACAGCCCTTGCTCCCTGCATTTCACCCACCCAGTACAACGCTTCGCGGCCCCATAGAAAGCTCCACGGAAGGTCCCAATGGCACCGCCCGCATGCGTCCGCCACCACCCAGCACGGCCCTTGCTCCCTGCGTTCCACCCACCCAGGACAGCGTTTCGTGGCCCCATAAGGGGGCTACACCGAAGGTCCCAGTGGCACCGTCCGCATGCGTCCGCCACCACCCAGCACAGCCCTTGCTCCCAGCGGTTCACCCACCCAGTACAGCGTTTCGTGGCCCCATAAAGGGGGCTCCACCGAAGGTCCCAGTGGCACCGCCCGCATGCGTCCGCCACCACCCAGCACAGCCCTTGCTCCCTGCGTTTCACCCACCCAGTACATCGCTTCGTGGCCCCATAAAGGGGCTCCACCGAAGGTCCCAGTGACACCGCCCGCATGCGTCCGCCACTACCCAACACGGCCATTACTCCCTGAGTTCCACCCACCCAGTACAGCGCTTCGTGGCCCCATAGGGAGCGCCACCGAAGAAGATATTCACAATTGCGGGCCCACAACTGCATATGCTTGGGTCTTCCGCCAAGCTGATTCCAACTTTTTTGTACATTCCTCAGAGGGACAAGCCCGACTTAACCCCAAGGCGGGTTTTCCACAGCGAGTCGTACGCTCCCAGGTCCCAGCGAGAGAGCCTCTGGAGGCCGAACACGGCCACGACAAACTCCCGTCGTCATCTCTTTGCTTTACGACGCGATCATGTCTGGGGGGGGCTGGTGTTGGGTCGGGCATGTCCTCCCACAGGCGGATAGCGGACGAAAAAACAAACATAATCCAAAAGTCTTCCCCATACTATTTTTTCTATGTTTTGAATCTTCCTCCTGTAGCGGGACAGGCCCGACGTACGGCTGCTGGGGGGGGGGGGGGGCAACTCGAGGCTGGGGGCCACCTCTGACCGCCTCCGCCGGGCCTTGCTCCACAAAGGAGGGCGATCCCCGGGGGAGCGAAGACACGCGCACCCTTCGCGTCCCTCCTGGGCCCCAAGGGGGCCCCCTGGGGGCCCTGAGGTCTGCAACAGGTGCACCCTTCTGCGCCCCTCTGTCTGTCGCCGCGCCGTTTGTTCTGCACGCGCCCGATTGGACGACGCAGACACCCCGGCAATCCCACGGCAAACCCTGCGCCGCGCGCCCCAGGTAAACGAAGCCGAAACCGCGGCGAACCCCACGGCAAACCCTCCGCGCCCGAGGCGGCGTTTGCCGTGGTGCCCGCGGCGCCCTCCCCAAAACATAGGGCCGCGCGTCGGAACAAACGGCGCGGCGACATTCCTGGCGTCAGGACTTTTTCATAACGCCGACCCTCAGAGGTCTCGACCCCTTCCCCCCGACCCGCTTTGCGTCCCGAGTCGCTTCTGGAGTCCCCCAGAGGCCGAAAATCGCGAGAACCCCCCCGTCGTGATTTTTTACCTAAGCGAAGACTGATAGGTTTCTAGTGGTCTCAAAAGAGAGCATCATGACTCCCCAGGGGGGTCTGGGCGGGATCCGGGCGGGATCCGGACGGGATCCAGGGACTCCTTTTTTAGCCAACAGTAACGCACTTAGTGGTCTTCGAGTTTCCAGAACTCCATTCCTGGGCATGATTTTGAATGCCCAGAGCCAACTGTAGGCCACTTCGTAGTCTTCGAGTTCCCAGAACTCCATTCCTGGGCATGATTTTGAATGCCCGGAGCCAACTGTAGGCCACTTCGCGTTCTTCCAGTTCCCAGAACTCCATTCCCGGGCCACATTTTGAATGCTGAGGCAGGCTGATGCTGAGGCTGAGGCAGGCTGAGGCTGAGCCAGGCTGAGGCTGAGGCCGAGGCTGAAGGCAGACTGAGGCTGAGGCTGAAGCAGGCTGAGGCTGAGGCTGAGGCTGAGGCTGAGGCTGAGGCAGGCTGATGCTGAGGCAGGCTGAGGCTGAGGCTGAGGCTGATGCAGGCTGAGGCTGAGGCAGGCTGAGGCTGAGGCAGAGGCCGACGGCAGACTGAGGCTGAGGCTGAAGCAGGCTGAGGCTGAGGCTGAGGCAGGCTGAGGCTGAGGCTGAGGCAGGCTGATGCTGAGGCAGGCTGAGGCTGAGGCTGAGGCTGAAGGCAGGCTGAGGCAGGCTGAGGCTGAGGCTGAGGCTGAGGCTGAGGCTGAGCAGGCTGAGGCTGAGGCTGAGGCAGGCTGAGGCTGAGGCTGAGGCAGGCTGAGGCTGAGGCTGAGGCTGAGGCAGGCTGATGCTGAGGCAGGCTGAGGCTGAGGCTGAGGCTGAGGCTGATGCAGGCTGAGGCTAAGGCAGGCTGAGGCTGAGGCAGAGGCCGACGGCAGACTGAAGCTGAGGCAGAGGCAGGCTGAGGCTGAGGCAGAGGCAGGCTGAGGCTGAGGCTGAGGCAGGCTGATGCTGAGGCAGGCTGAGGCTGAGGCTGAGGCTGAGGCTGAGGCTGAGGTAGGCTCAGGCTGAGGCAGGCTGAGGCTGAGGCCGAGGCTGAAGGCAGACTGATGCTGAGGCTGAAGCAGGCTGAGGCTGAGGCTTAGGCAGGCTCAGGCTGAGGCAGGCTGAGGCTGAGGCTGAGGCAGGCTGAGGCTGAGGCTGTGACTGCGACTGCCGTTGCCACTGCGACTGTCATCGCGAATGCGACTACGACTGCGAGAACAACATAATTCTACAACTGGATCTTCATCTGAATCTTAAGGGGAATGCTTCCAGATATGCTCCTACACCGAGATAATCATGACCCGAGGGGGTCTGAGTTGAAGGACCTATCCTAGGTCACCCCCAAGGGCGAGGAGGAGGATCAGGAGGAGGAGGAGGAGGAGGAGGAGGATGAGGAGGAGGAGGAGGGGGAGGAGGAGGAGCAGGAGGGGGAGGAGGAGGAGGAGGAGGAGGAGGAGGAGGAGGAGGAGGAGGAGGAGGAGGAAGAGGCTTGCGGCTTGCGGCTGCCGAGGCGCAGGTCTGTGACTAGCGCCGAGCAGTGAAGAGGGCCAGGGGAAAAGGCCTGGCGACAGGGGGCGCTACGCGCCCCGAAGACTGGCCTCCAGCGTTGTGGAGAATGAGCAGGAGGCCAACTCTGGTTCAATCAGAGTCCGAAGCAGGCTCCGACGGTGCCTGAGACAAAACCGTGCTCGCAGCATTCGCTCGGGCCTCGAGCGAGGCTGCCGAAGGTGGGCAAGGACGTGGTGCACGACGGGACGACGTCTCGACACGACCACCACAGTGTCTTTGCTCCATACTATCCTGGTTGGCCGAACACGCAGAGCTAGCCCTAGGTCCAGAAGCCTCGGAAGACGGGAAACAAACGGCACCAGGCTCCGAACCAGAAACAAGGGCGCCATCCCACGGACCCAAATCTTCGCCCGTCTTGGGGTGGCAACCTACCTCTGCGTGTCGCCAGTACATTCGGTGATTCTGAATCGTGCTGGCAACCTTGGCCTCCCCTTCGCACACTCTACTCAGCTTGCGGCATTTGCCGTCGGGGAGGATCCAGTATCCAGCACACCTCTGACAAATGATCACCCTACCGTGGCGGACGGGCCTGTGGCCCAGAGCAGCGATGGCGTTCAACCCAGCCCCCAACGCGGCTTCGGGCACGGAAGGAGAGGAGGGGTCCTGGCCCAGCGAGGGAGGAACAGGATCTGACACCGCGGGGCTGCTCGCAGTGTGGAGGCGCGCCTGGGGTTCGGCAGAGAAAATGATGTCGGCGCGGCAGCGCTCCAGATCACTGCCCTTGCACCTCCTAGCAGCCCCACTGCACATCACACGCAGTGTGGCTTCACTCCTGGCTGACATATTGCACTTCCTGCAACGCCATTCAGCACGAGTCGGCAGGCGATAAATCTCGTGCTCCACGAGTGTCAAATTGATTCGCTCCACGTGCTGACTAACGGGGGTCATTGGGGGCTCAAACGCCTTGGAGTACTCCCCAATGATTTGAACCACGCGCGCCAAGAAACCCCAGGTGGCTTTGCTGGCCTTCAAATGGGCCTTCTCCGCGTCCAGACAAACCTGCGCGTACTGATGATCCTGGGCTCCAAGGCGCGCAAAAAAATCGGCCCAAGAGTTACCCAAGAAGCGGGTGATCTGTCCTTGCTCCAGAGACATGACCTCGTCAATGTCTCTGTGGGCAGGGACCCATTCAAACTCAGGCGGTGGCCTATGTTGCTCGAAGAGCTGGAAGATACGACGCCACACATCCGCGTGTCGGGACAACCCGCAGGCAAGCTGGGGACTCCAGCTCTGGCCTTCCTGCACAAAGGCTAAATGATCACTATATATTGTGGTCGCCTGGGGGGCTACCGAGAGAGCCATCAAGCCCGCGTACCGCTCCGCACGGGGCACCGATTGGCGCCCAGGGAGCGGCCCAAACACCGCCCTCAAGGGCAGCCCAGAGTCCGACAGCTCCACCGCGGCCCATCCACACCTACGCAGTTCAGGGCTCGCGTTCGCGAGCCCCGAGCCGTCAGTGTAGATCCGCCGACCCCAGGGAAGATGCGTAGCCCCCCAGTGGAACACAGGGCACTGCGTGGGTTGGGGCGCAAGCTTGATGGGATGGTAAGGCAACCCGCACAGCTCCAGAGAATCCCACTCTGGGTCGCCAAGCCCATTGTCCCCAAGACCCCGCAGATACGCCCTGCGCTCCAAGACCTCCTCTGAAAGGGATTCAACAGGCAGCTCCTCAGGTGGGTGAAGGACCCCTTCACAGTTGTACAACTGGTGCCCTAACGTGCCAGCCTCAGAACTCTCACACATCTCGCACTGGTGGCTGTCAGAGATCCCAAGAGCCTTCTTTCTCGCTGGGGGCCACAATGCGGAGCCGAGCAATCTGCGGGCGCAGCCTCTATGTATCGGATTCTTCAAGCTGAGAACTGAGTTGCGAAGTGCACGCCTCCAGACTCCATGAGGATTCCCAACTATGGGTTGCATGTGGCTGACAATGCGAAGCATCTGCCATCGTCCAATACTCTGTCGCAGCAACAGCTTCACATCCCACGGCGTAGTGGTAAGGAGGTTCACGAGGGTGCCCTGATCGTCGTATAGCATATGTGCCGACACCATCTTCCAGTCAGGAGGAGGAAGAGGAGGAGGGGGGGGGGAGGAGGAGGAGGAGGAGGAGGAGGAGGAGAAGGAGGAGGAGGAGGAACGAGCTAAAGAGGCAGCGACTGCTCACAGACACAGCTCTACACCTGGAAACAAAAATAAAGCCCAGTCGCTGACCGCCTTCCAGGGTCCTCCCAGACTTGGGTGCAAGCCTTTGGGGTCAGGACAGGGGGGCCCGAACGCCTTCCCCACCCTGGCGGACCCGTAGGCCCCGCACCGCCGAGACCACACGACCGTACCCGTGGCGGTTACGTCGTGTCCCCCAGGCGCGGTGAACCTCGGCGCCCCAGCCTCGGGCTCCCCAAAGCCCGAGGCCGCGCCGCCAGGGCCCCCAGCCTCGCCCTAACGGGCAGGCAAAGACCCCACCCCAGACGACCCCGCAGGGCCCAAGCCAAGCGAGGCCTCGTCCACAGACGGCCCCCCCGCCCCCCTGCCAGACGCCCCCGCAGACGCCACGGACGCCCCCAACGGGCGGTTGACGGCGGCAGCCTCGAGGACCCTGGCCTGGAGCGTGTGTATGGCAGCCGGGCGGCACCATCTGTCGGTGCCCCCCGCCAACTGCCGACGGGCCTCTGGAGTTCGGGCCGTTTTCTTACACTTCCTGCAGAACAGACGACCACCGACCTTCACGAGGTCGTGCTCATGGAGATGCAAATTCATGTTGCATTATGCGGGCTTCGCCCTCTGCGTGCCAGCCGTGAGCTCCGCGGCTTCGGCCGAGATCTCCAGCTGGCAGCTCCGCTGGGCCGCCCAGCCAAAGTGCTTGGCGCACTGGGCGGCCGCGGAGAGACTCTCTTTGTAGAATCTCGCGTGCACTTCGGGGACACTGATCGAGAAGGCCCCCAGCTTGGCGAGACAATCCGCCCACATATTTCCCACGAGCCAGAGATGGGGGGGAGGGGGGGGCGGAGGTCCGCCATGTGGCCAGGAACCCAAGCGAACTGCGGAGGCCCACGCTGCAGCCTCACAAGCTGCCTCCACACACCTGGGTAGGGAGCACTGGCACAGGTGACCTTTCCGACCTCCCCGTCGCGCCAGAGCTCCCCTTCCTGAACCAAACCGAGCAAATCACTGGCCAGCAGCTTGACCGAGGGCATATGTTGCAGCGCCCTCAGCCCAGGCAGCCTTTCGACCCGTCCAACTGTCTGCTGTGCACCTGCGAGCCCGCCATGCACCGCGCGCGGGGACTCCATTGGCGTCCAGCATGACGGCTGGCCAGCCGCACCGGCGCAGATGTGGGACATCAGTTTAATACCCAGATCCGTCTGTAAAAAAAACACAGCCACTCCAGAATTCTATGGGCGAGCCCCAGTCCCCCCAGAAAAAACAAATGGAGTCGCTCAGCGGCTGCGGCGCCTCGGTCACCGCGGGATTCCGATCGAGACAGCAAGCGAATCGAGATCTTGCGGCACCCGCCGATTAGCCCCTGCTCGAACAGAACGTCACGGGCTGCCGCCAGGCTCGGGTCGAGGCCACTGTCTTCCTCATCCTCAAGCAGGCGCTGAAACAACGCAGAAAACTCGATGAAGGCATGGCCTAGCGTCTCGGCCTCATGTGGACAAGCTCTACACCTCTGATCATCACGCAGAACGTGCTTATAGAGCTTAGCCGTGGGCCAAAGAGAATCAGACCACAGGCTGCGGAGTTCCCCCGCCCGCCCCGCCCCCGTCGCCGACGCCGCCGACCCCCCCCCCCCCCCCGCGCGCAAGCGCGAAGGCCTCTCGGCCAGAGCGGGCGGCTCGGCGGTGCCGCAGAGTGGTGCTCAATAATCTGGCGCATCTGCCAGCGGTGGATTCCCTGTCGAGGAGCCCCTCACCCGGCTCGGTCATGAGCGACTAAGACATGACCCAGCCAATCCGTTTGAGCGAGAGGCCTCGCGCCGACGCCCACGTCAGTCCCCGCCAGCTTCGACGCCATCCATCAAAGCTCACCAGGCACGCCCCATCGCGCCAAGGCCGATCTCCTGCTGCCAGATCACCCTCGCGCAGTACATGAGCGGCTCGACCGTCGCCGAAAACGTCGGGTCGTAGTGCGGGTTCGTTTGGCTGGCGAGAGCGCGATGCTGCCTCCTCGGCCCTTGGCACCTGCAAGCCGCGCGGCCTCGGTGCGCGTCGTAGCCAGCTCGGGCGGGGCCGCCTCGCCCACGGCAGCTCCGTGGGCCGCCGCTGGCAGGGGCCCCGTCTGCCGCCCGCTTCAGCCTCATCGCTCGTCGCATGCGTGGCCGAAACTTCCTGAGCCTGTTCCTGGCGACCATCGTCCGCGCCTGGGACCCATTGAGGTCGTGGCCCAGGTTGCGCACGCGCTGGCAGGCTCCGATCTTGACCCGTTTGGCGAAGGGCTCGGCGGCCACACCCCCCTGCCTCGTCGACGCCGCGCGGCCTGACTTGAGCACCTGCGGAACCGGCCCCCCGTCCTCAACGTCGTGCTTCTGGAGCTTGACGGCCTCCCAGAGCACGCGCGCTCCCTGCAGGTCCACGCCAATCCACTGCACGGGGGTGTCGTCAGCCAGGGTCCTCGGGATGACGTCGCACTTGGCCAGCCGCTGGAGTGCCCTGGCCGACGCCACCACCGACGCCGCCATCGAGTGGGAGCAGCCCGCGAGGATGCCCTGGTGCGCCACGAAGCTCTTCGAGAGCGAGCTGAAAGCATTGAGGCGCCTCGGCAAGTGGTGGTGCCTGAGGATCGCCCACATGAGGCGCAGTGGGCAGCCCGCGTGCTCGGCCTCGCGCAGCACCTGCTTCCCTATGAGGCTGCCGAGCGCCCGCCGCCGACGGCGTCCTGCCAGCGCCGCCTGTGCCCCAGAGGTTGGGCGCGTCTGCGTTGGCCAACCGAGCCCACGAAATCGTGGATCTCGGCTTGGCCCAAGAGCCGAATAAAGGAGCTGACTGGGGCAACTTGCCTGCACCATCCACTCTCTTTGGGCAGCCGAACGAACACCGTTCACAGCCTGGTCGACGGCCGCGCACGAAGACATTCACACCGACTGAAGAGCGCGAGCAGCACGTACAAGCCGATGCCACTGAGCTGCCACAGGGCCCTCGGGGCAACGCCTGTCTGGCCGACGGCAGTCCACTCCTTGAAGCTGAGCGCGACCCCGCGGAGGTGCTCCACAGCCATCCGCGGCAGCCCGTCTCATTCGGCAAAGCCGAGCGGCTTCACAAAGGCTGGCTCCTCGTGGCAAGTCCAGGCATCCGTCCACTCCTGGAGCTCGCGGTCCACCATCTGGCGCGGGCTGCCGCGCGCGGTGGCCATCCGCACCTCAGCTGCCGCTGGCAGCCTGGTGAAGTCGTTCGCCGCCCGAGCGCCTCCCTCCAGGCTCTTGTCGGCCCAGTTGCGCCACTCCTTCTCGCGCTCCTTGTTGTAGCACCTGGTGAGCCGCTGGGCCTCGTCAGCGATCCTTTCGACCTGCACGCCCCACTGGACCTGGCCCATCTGCGCGAGGCCTCCGTCGAAACACTGCTCCACGCCAGCGGGGGGTCGGCTCTTGACTCGGCCCGACTTCGCTGCATTGCCGTAGTGGCGGTGGGTCTCCAGGGGCAGCCCGACGACTTTCTCGGCGTTGCCCCTTTCGTGCGGCTCGTTCCCGCGCAGGCTCGGCTCAGAGATGCGGGCGCTGCGATGGCAGTCTTCCCCTCGACTAACCACTGCGCCACACTCGCCCCCTCCTCTGGCAGGGCGAGCTCCACCGCCACTTCCCACAGCAAGTAGGTCACAAACCTCTGCTGCAGAATCTTGACGGTTCGGATTCGAGACGTGGGCGCTGCGATGACGGTCCCCGCCCCGACTGACCACTGCGCCACCCTCATCGCCTCCCCTGTCAAGACCAGCACCGCCGTCCTGTCCCTCAGCAGGTAGGTCGTGCACTTCCACTGCAGGCCTTTCAGCTCGTGGGCTGTTACCGGGCTCAAGCGCCTGCGCGGCAGGAGGCCCCCTGCCGCGGATGCGCCTGCGCCTGCTTCCTTCGACGTGCACCTCGAGCGGCAGGCCAGGGGGCGCGCTGGATGCAGCGTCCGCCTCGCCGATGAGTTCCTGCTCGCCACTCCGCTGTGCCTTCCTTTTTTTTGGGGGGGGGGTCTTCGGGTGCTCTGCGAGCTGCTCCCTGACCCCCCCTGGCCAGCGCGCCGCCCCTCGTGGCCGTCCGACCCCGCCCGCGCCGCCCCTCCCGCAGCGGCGCGCTCTCCGCGCCTCGCGCCAGCGGCAGCGCCAGCCCCCTGGCGAGGGCCCATGGCGCCCGCGGTGCTCAGCGGACCCGCGGCCACATCGCGCCGGCCACATCGCCCACAATCTCACGAGGAACTCGGCCTGCTGCTGGACGGTCTGACCCACGTGGCGACGTCGAGCCTGGTAGCCCTGATGGCGCACCGGGACTTTGCGATCTGACGCCCGTGGCGACGCTGCCCAGTAGCCGCGCTGGCAAACTATGACTGCGCGCTCTGACGCCAGGGCCCTCCGCCTAAGGAGCATGAACCCCAGCAGGAACGCGAAGGGCATGCGGCGACCTCTGCGGATCCAACGGAGCCGCGAGTGCACCTCTCGACGCCGAAGCCCCAGCCGACGAACTCATCTGTCTCGTCGCTGCCCCCAGCCCAGGGGGGGGACATCCCTGGCCATCTGGGGAGTTACTGGGCGACCGCCGCCAAACCCGAAGCCGTCGAGCACGTGGGCGTAGGGGTGTGACTACCAGGGTCTGAATCCCTGCCCCCTTATGCCATTCGGGACTTCGCCTAATCCAGCAGCCCCTAGTAGCTTTATGAGGGGGCTGCATGTGCGCACTCACCACCTGGTCATGGAGCTGCCTCTTGCGGGGCGGCTGTCACTTGGGCTGAACGAGCTTGGCGGCGGCCTCGCGCCATCTGCCCGCGTGCTGCCTCCTCTCCTCGCCCGCCAGGTGCCAGCGATCACAGAGCTCCGCCTCCGCCGCGTTGACCACTGCGTCCTGGGCCTGCTCCAGCCCGCTGGAGTTGGACGCGCTGAGGACCTGCTGGAGCGCCATCTCCCACGTGCCTTCGCGAGGGTGGGGTGCTGCCCCCACTGGCGCCGCCGCCGCGATGCCCCGCGGCTCGGCCGCCGCCCGCGCATAGGCCTCGTGGTCTACCGTAGAGACGTCCACGTGGACTTGGTAGCGCGGGCGCAGCGCTGCGTCGGTGGCGACCCTCGCTTGGGACAGCCCGGGGTCGAGGTTCGCGGCCGAAATAACATTGTCCAGGGTGGGGCCGTCGACCGCCTGCCAGCAGGTCGGCTCCGATGGCGCAATGGGGGCGCCCCGCGCCACCTCCAGCCAGGGGCCGTTGGGCTCGCCAATGTCCATATTCCAATCCCCCAAGGCCACCCAACCCAGCCCGCGCGCGTTGAGCACGCGGAGGTAGGACCTCAGCTCGTGGACGGTGTCACCGTTGTCGTCGCCCATGCCGACTGCGCGCCTCAGGTGCACTACGACGACGATCAGGCCCCCCTTCACTCCCCAGTGCACATGGCCTGCAAGCGTCCGCGCTTCCTCCAGGACAGGAGAAGGCACGAATGGCGGCGCAGTGGCAGTGATGACGTTGCGCGTGAGGAGCGCCACCCCACCTGACACCCCCAGCGCCCCCTCGCGAATGGCCTTTCCTTGTGCCCAAGGCCCATGGTAGCCCAGGTCGCGCACCTGGTCTTGCAGCGTTGCAGCGAACTCAACTTGTCACCGAAGGCCCTGTGCTCCTGCACCGCGAACAGGTTCTCGTCAAGGGTGCTGGCGAGGTGCCCCGTCAGCCCTCGCCCGCGCGAAACGTTGACCGTGGTCAGCACTCCGTTGACGGCGCCCGACTCGCCCGTCGTACTTAGTGATGCTGTAGCTTGCGTCACCATGATTACAACGAAGCAGACAATCATCATCCTGCAACTTCTTGCCTGACAACGCCCAGGTGGGCCCACTGGCGCGGAGCTGCTGCCATCTTCTGTGCCAATGTCCTGATGGCACCTTCATCCTCGGGGACCTCCGCCCCCGCCTCGCGGGGGCTTGCCCGGAGCGCCTCGATGGGCGCCTTGTCCGCGGCGCACTTGAGACGCTTGGGGCCAGGTGCCTGCCCGCCAGGCTTGCCAGGGACATCGCCAGGGGCAGGCCGAGCGCGCTCCCCCGCATGTGGCTGGGCGAACGCCTTCTCGGCGAGCTCGGGCGGCCCAGGACGCGCTCCGTGACCACGCGCGAGGCGCCGAGCTCCTTGAGCAGCGCCGCCAGGCCCGCCAAATTGAGGTCAGGGCCCTTTTCGATGGGGGTGTCCTTCTCGCCTGGCCGCTTCCTCTGCTTTGGCAACCACCTCCTCCTGCTTGTCGAGCGCGTCCTGCTTCGCCCTGAGCTTCCGCTGCGGCGCCACCAGCTGGGTGAGGACAGGCTTCCTCGAACGGAACTCCTCCACCAGCTTGAAATTCTGCCCGTCCAGCCTGCCGACGGTGTTCTTGACGAGCTGCGACGGCGACGGGGTGCAACACAGGCTCAGCAGCTCATCGTCGAACTCCGCATGGGCTTTGCGTTGGGCTTCATCAGCGTCATCCTCCTCAGTGGCTTTCGCCGCCTCGGAGAGCTGGCCCTTGTCCTTGCTGGCAGCTCGCAGCGCTTTGACCTCCTCCCGCAGCCTCGCCATCTCCTTCTGCATGGATCCTTGGGCGACCTGCAAGTAGCTCGGGCGGGACCACCTCCAGACCCACCAGCGGCACCTGGGCCGTTCGGCGGGCGGCGGCGAGGGACCCCTTCATCTCCACAAGCCGTCCCGAGGAAGGCCGCAGACTTGTCGACCCCGCAAAAGTGGCATTGCTTCCTCGCCCCCGACGTGACGCTCGGCATCCCGAGCTTGGGCCCGCGCTCATACTTGCAGAACTTGCAGTGCCAGTCGGGCGTCGGAGCAGTGCGGCCCCCAGGAGCCATGGTCCCCCGCCCGTGCCCAGGAGGTACAGCAAGGCCAGCCACAAAGCCAGAAGCCGCGTCGCGCGCGTGATCAACTGCGGGCAGCAGGAGGCACCCCGGGACCTGAGGCGGATCGGGCCTTGGCAAGAATAGGTTGGAACTGGCCGCGGACTAGCGGTATCCGCTTTTCTCCCAGGGGAAAAAGGCATCTTGAGCCAAACTGGCTACGGAGAAGGAGGAGGAGGAGGGGGAGGAGGAGGAGGAATAGGAGCTATCCCTGGGGCCCCCCTCATGGGGGGTCCGGGCACAAGACGCAACGCTCGCCCCTGGCGCTGAGCAGCGGCCCTCCAGGAGCCACCCTGCAGAGCAGCCGCGGGCGCGGCGGCCGAGCGCCTGCCCCTCTCGAGCCGCGGCCGCGCTCGAGCCTCGGCCGCGGCGGGATGTGCGGGCGCGGCGGGGCGCGAGGCCAGAGCTTTTCGGTCGGGCGTGTTCTCCCGCAGGCGGATTTTGGAGGAACAGTAAAACATATTCAACACATAGGCAAAAATGGCCAAAGACAGTCCAAACATCGTCCCCATCCTATTTTCCAGAACTATCTTTGGATACTCCCCCTGCGGAGGGACATGCCCGACTTAACCATAGTGCCGAAGATGCGTTCTTGAGCTACCTGGGCGCTCTTCGCTCTCTCTCTCTCTCTCTCTCTCTCTCTCCCCAGACCCCACTCAAGCCATGCAAGAAACCATGAGTGCTAAGGATGGGCGGTAACGAGGCAAGACCCTTGGAGGCCAAAGCTGGGATCCTTGGGCGACGGGCGACCAGTGGAAGCGGCAAAGGGCGGGCCGCGGTGGCAAGGGCACAAGGATACCCTGTAGAAAATGCGCGCGAGGAGGAGGAGGAGGAGGAGGATCCTTACTAGGCGCGTGGACTGTGTGCTGGCGCGGCGGGGCGCGAGGCGAGAGCACCGACGGTGTGTTCTCGAGCCCCCCTCGAGCCATGCAGAAAAACATGACGGGAAGCCGTTCCATCTTCTCGGCCTCTGGGGGCCCTGACCGGCCCTCGGGACCGTCCGGGAACGACTCGGGATGGAAAGCGGGTCCAGGGGAACGGGTCGAGACCTCTGAGGGTCGGCGTTGTGAAGCAATCGTGACGTCGAGGGTCAGGGCCTGTCGCCTCCTCCTCCTCCTTTCCTTCCTCTTGCTTTGCTTACCAGTCGCATGGACCGTGAACGCTTCAGTGCCGACGTTTCCCGCCTGCGCGCCGGACGGCTTATGGCTTCGTGCTCGTGCTCGTGGGCACTCTTTTCCTTCCCTGAAGTCCTGGTGCCGCAATTGTTTCGGGCCAGCCGTGATTGCTCAATGTCGGGCCCCAGGACCCTCACAGGTCGACCTAGCTCGAAAAATCAGCACAAAGATGGGGGCCAGTGCTCTGGCCGTGATTTCCCACGATGTCGCAGTGTCGTCGAGCCGTCGGATCTCAGGGTGCACTTCGGCCTCTGGGGCCCGTTGATCGCGCGCTGGGACTGTCCAGAATGGATCGGGGGCGAAAGGCTGCCCCTGATTAGTGGGCGCCTCTGAGATGGGGTCCGAGTGGATGGGGTCGGATGACTGCACCGTATCGTCGCTGCATCGCCAATGTATCGCCCATGCATCGGCAAAGAAGCACCGGCGACGTCGGCGATACATCGGCGACGTCGATGTGAAGAAAAATCAGGCTCCACATTGAGCCGCATCGCCGAGGCATCCGCGATGCATCGCCGTTGCGGCGCGATCCTCCGACCCTATCCACTGAGACCTCGTCTGGGAGGCCAAAAATTGGGTTTAGGTCGGGCATTTCCCCCTAAGGGCGGACTTTAGAAGAAGAATCCAAAACAGTCAAACAAAATATAATTCATAACTAATCAAAAATGAATAAAAGATCGTCCCCAGACTATTGTTTAACTATTTTTGAATTTGCCTTCTGTGTAGAAGAAGAAACCACGTAAACTTACACTTTTGGCGCTCCGCGCGGATTTCTTGGATTCGCGCTGGACCCTCCTCCCTGGCGCGCGGAGCGCGCCAGGCGCGGCGCCGGAGGCGGCGCCGGGGGGGGCCCAGGCGCGGATCCAAGAAATCCACGCGGAGCGTCAAAAGTTATGTTTATGTGGTTTGTGATTCTTCTACTGTAGAGGGACGTGCCCGACTTACAAATCAGGTAGGGGGCCAAGAGTTCTGAAGCCGCGGATGGAACACATATCATGCCGGCGGATGTCGGGGGAGGTCGGTCGAACGAGAGTGTCCTCCTCCTCCCCCTCCCCCCTCCTCCTCCTCCTCCTCCTCCTCCTCCTCCTCCTCGCCCTCCTCCTCCTCCTCCTCCTCCTCCTCCTCCTCCTCCAAGATGGCCTCCAGGAGAGCCAGAAAAAAGGCCCAAAATACTAATGTTCCTTAGATTTTTGAAGGACTTTGACATTTGCTTCTTTTCGGCCTTCCGACGGACCGAGACGGCCCCAGAGCCTCCGAATCGCACAAAGATCGCCCAACAGGCCTCCAAGATGGCCCCAGAACGGCCCAAGAGGCTTCCACGACGGCCCTGGAGGCCTTTAAGAAGCCCAAGATGGCCTCCAAGACGGCCCTGGAGCACCCCAAGAGGGCCCCAAATCGGCCTAGAGAGGCCCCCAAACGGCTTCCGACGGCGTCAGACAGGCCAGGAGCCCACCAAGACGGCCGAAGGTGGCCCTAAGTTGGCCCAAGACGGCCCAAGAGGTCTCCAAGAGGGCCTCCAGGAAGGCCAGAAAAGGCCAAAATCATTGATTTCCGATAGGTTTTTGGAGGATTGTGGCATTTGCTTTTTTAAGCCTTCCGACGGCCCGAGACGGTCCAAGAGCCCCCAAAGGTCGCCCAAGAGGCCCAAGACGGCCCCAAGAGGCCCCCAAGACGGCCCAAGAGGCCTCCAAGACGCTCACGATGGCCTCGAAGACGGCCCAAGAGCCCTCCAAGACGTCCTCCAAGAAGGCCCGCAAGGGTCAAAATGGCCTCCAGACGGCCGAGAGGACCTTGAAGATGCCCACGTGTTCCCCGAAGGCTTTCCAAACCGATTCGGGGAACACATAGTCCGATAGCTTGGCAGATCTGGCATCAACGTTCGGCCACATAGGCGCTTCCAAAAAGGCAGGGGGCGGCGGTGATTCGCCGTAGGCGTCTTCGATCCGCCGCCCCCCATTGGCTTGCCACAGGGGTGCCTGGCGTGCTGGATCCTTTCGGATTTGGTTCTGGTTCTTTTTCCCAAAGAACTCCCCCTGGGGCTTCGGCCCGTCCCGCCAGCCACCCGGAAAGATTGCCCGGCTTGCCCGGAGCCGGTTGCCAAGGGTGTTTCCTGCTCCAGACGGCTCCAAGACGGCCCAAGATGGCCTCCAAGACGGCCAACATGGCCTTCAAGACGGCTCAGATGACCCCAAGATGCCTCCCCCAAGATGCCTCCAAGACGGCCTGAGACAGCCTCAAGATGTTCCAAGACGGCCCAAGAGGCCCCCAAGAGCCCCCCAAGACGCCCCCAAGAGGTCCTCAAGGAGGGCCCGAAGAAGCCGAAATCATTGGATGTCCAAAGGTTTCTGAAGGATTTGGGCATTTGCTTCTTCTCGGCCTTCCGAAGACCTCAAGACGGCCCAAAAGGCCCCCGAGATCGCCCCATGACGGCACAAGAAGCCCCCAAGAAGGCCCCAAGAGGGCCCCAAGACGGCCCAAGAGGCCTCCAAGACGGCAAAGATGGCTCCAAAATGCTTCCCAAACGGCCCAAGATGCACCCAAGACGGCCTGAGATGGCCTCCAGATGGCCTCAGACGGCACAAGAGGCCCCAAGAGGCCTCCAAGACGGCCCAAGAGGCCTCCAAGAGGTCCTGCAGGAGGTTCCGAAGATGCCAAAATCATTCACATTCCTTAGGTTTTTGAAGGACTTCGGCATTTGCTTCTTTTCAACATTCCGACGGCTCAAGACGGCCCAAGAGGCCCCCAAGATCGCCCACGAGGCCTCCAAGATGGCCCCATGACGTTCCAGGAGGCCCCCGAGATGGCCCTAAGAGGGGCCCAAGAGGCCTCCAAGACGCCCAAGATGGCCCCCAAGACGGCCAAGATGGCCCCAAGATGCCTCCAAGACGGCCCAAGATGCACCCAAGACAGCCTAAGATGGCCTCAAGATGGCCCAACACGGCCCAAGAGGCCCCCAATAGGCCTCCAAGACGGCCCAAAAGGCGTCCAGGAGGTCTTCCAGGAGGGCACGACGAGGCCCAAATCATTCATATTCCTTGGGTGTGTGAAGGACTTGGGCGTTTGCTTCTTCTCGGCATTCCGACAGCTCAAGACGGCCCAAGAGGCCCCCAAGATCGCCCACGAGGCCTCCAAGATGGCCCCATGACGGCCCAAAAGACCCCAAGAGGGCCCCAAGAGGGCCCCCAAACGGCCCAGGAGGCCTCCAAGACGCCCAAGATGGCCTCTAAGAACCCCTGATATGCCCCAAGGGGGCCCCAAGACGACCCAGACAGGCTCCCAAGACGGCTTCCGACGGCGTCAGACAAGCCAGAACCGCCCTACGATGGCACAAGAGGCCCCCAAGAAGCCTCCAAAGGCTTCAAAAAATCGTCCAAGAGGCCCCCAGGAAGCTCCCAGGAGGTCCCAAGAGTGCCCCAAGAGGCGCCCAAGAGTCGTCGTCCTCCTCCTCCTCCTCCTCCTCCTCCTCCTCCTCCTCCTCTTTTTTCCTCATTCTCCCCCTCCTCCTCTTCTTGCTCCCCCATGCGTTCCCCGAAGTCTTTCCAAACCGACTCGGGGAACAACTGGCCCGATAGCTTGGCGAAGCTCTGGCCCAGCTGTCGGCCACAGAAGCGCTTCCGAAGGGGCAGGAAGCGGCGGTGATTCGCCGTAGGCGTCTTCGATCCACCGCCCCCGATTGATTCATCACAAGGGTGGTTGGCGTGCTAGATGCTACCGCTTTTTGTTATTTGTCCAAAATATCTCTCCCTGCCGCTTCGGCCCGTCCCGCCGGCCACCTGGAACAAAAACGCAAACGACCGCAAACGATCTCAATGTCCGCAACACATTCTCCAAGACGGCTCAAGGTGCCTTCTGAGATGGTCACGATGGCCCAAGATGGCCTCCAGGATGGCCAAAACCGTGCCTTTCCCTCCTGTGTTTCTGGTGACCGTTCGACATGTTCACCTCCTCCGAGAGGCATTCCATGCCATGAGCATTTTGCCGCTGCAGAGTGTTTGTTCGTCGCTCAGACGGTTGTTTGATGTCTCCCTGATCGTTTTTTATGTAGTACCTTTCCCTCCTCTGATCGCGCTCTCTCTCCCTCTCCCTCTCTCTGCCGACTTTCTCTCCCGAGCGCAAGCCGTGCGCGCCTCGCGCCTGGATATACCCGCGCGCGGAGAGGCGCCGCGCGGTCCCCGCGCGGCCAGGGCAGCCCTCCTCCGCCCCCGCCCCAAAGGTGGGGGGGCACCTTCTGCGCGGAGAAGCTGCGGGGGATCGAGGACGGCGGAGGAGGCGGGAGGAGGAGGCGGAGGAAGCGGGAGGAGGAGGAGGAGGAGAAGGAGGAGGAGGAGGAGGCGGACAATCGAGAAGGAGGAGGAGGAGGAGGATAATCGAGGAGGAGGAGGAGGAGACGGATGAGGAGGCGGAGGAGGAGGAAGAGGGAGGAGGAGGCGGAGGATCAAGGAGGAAGACGAGGAGGAGGAGCAGTAGGAAGAGGAAGGGAGGGGGAGGAGGAGGAGGAGCAGGAGGAGGAGGAGGAGAGAGGAGGCGGGAGTAGCCCCCCCAGGATGCACAAGGACATCCAGGAAACACGGAGAACGCTAGGATGCCCTCCCCGAATCGACCTCGACCTTAGACTCGGTCCGACTGCACCAGGCCCGCTCTAGGCTCAAAGTGCACCTGGGCCAATCCTCAGGGATGCTGGGTGGTCATCGGCGAGGTACTGGAGACCGTTGGGCAATTGGCGGGAGAGTCCGATACCCCAGAAACCAATCAATGGATGACAACGGGCCACCTCCTCACAATGACCGGGATGGCCGACACCCAATGCCAGTAGCCGCGGAGGAGGAGGAGGAGGAGTAGGAGGAGGAGGAGGAAGAGAAGGAGGAAGAGGAGGAGGCTCTAGGAGGCTCTAGGAGGCTCTAGGAGGACGCGGGAGGAGGACAGAGGAGGCGGATAAGGATCGAGGAGGCGGAGGATCGAGGAGGTGGCGGAGGGCCAAGAAGTAGGTAGACCGAGTAGGTGGATGGCCGGGGAGGCAGAGGAGGCGGAGAAGGAGAAAGATCGAGGAGGCGGAGAACCGAGGAGGCAGAGGATCGAGGAGGAGGAAGATGAGGATGAAGAGGAGAAGGAAGAGGAAGATGAGGATGAGGATGAGGAGGAAAGAGACGGAGGATCGAGGAAGAAAACAGTGTTGATCGAGGAAGAACCGTTTCTGTGAAGATACGCCGAACCCCCGCATTTGGGTGGTCTGTTGCTTTCCATCCGGGTGCTGAGAGAACCTTCCGGCCGTGCGGAGGAGGAGGCGGACCAGCGCAAATCTTGGATGCGTCAACGGTGTCCATTCCTCCTCCTTCTCCTCCTCCTCCTCCTCCTCCTCCTCCTCCAGAGGAGGAGGAGGAGGAGGAGGACGCAGAAGGGAACGTGTGCGGCGCTGAGGCGACAGCCCATTCTTGAGCCAAAGGAACATCTCTACCGCCCACGAAGGGCGACGACTCACAGAAGGCGACAGCCCACGGACAGCGACGTCCCACATCTTGGCTGGCGCCATGAGAAGATTTCGCATCCAATCGGCCCTCCATCCTTCAAGATAGTGCCCACTCTGAATCCGAATGCGCTCGGCGCCAAGGCGAGAACCCCATTTTGGAAACGGTCTGCCCTACATCAAGGCACATCTTGCAAGCCCTTGGGATCGGCCCATCAATATGTGAGGGGGGGGGCGCCGTTTTGAAACGATCGGCTCAGAAATCAGCGCGGCGATGATGGAAGAGCCCATTTTTAGACGCCACTGGCCCTAGCGTGGCGCTATAGGATAGCGCCCCATTTTGAGAATCACAAGCCATCTATCCTTGTGTCTGTTGCAAGCTGTTTTTGGATTAAAAACAACTTGTCGATCATCCCCAGCATGACGCCAGGCCTGGCCTACGGACACGTCTGGTGGTGCGACACATGCGGGGGTGCCCTTGTAAAGCTCAAGGCATGGACCGAGGAGGATGAAGGAAGATCTGAGAGGGGGACGGAGAAGGCATCGACTTTCCTGTCTGGGGGTCTGCCTTGTCGTTGGCACGGAAGTGGTCTGTCGCCTTCTAGCCGGGTGTTGAGAAAAATCTTCGGCGTTTCGCCGCGGGTTGGCCTCTGATGGCTCCAAGGGGCCCCAGAAAACGACACTGGGCGCCGAGATTGCGAGCAAGAGCGCCCGCCCCGAGCATGTAGTCACGAAGCCGTGAATAAACCACGGCTGTAACCAATCTACTCGGCCATTGCGCGCGACTGCACGAGCGGGATCGATCCGTGAGGGTCCCTGGCGCCCGAAGCGGGGCACGAACTTCCGTCGCGGCGTTCTCTCGCCTCGCCCGCGGGATGCAATGTCTCGGCGGCGAGCGAGAGGGGGAAGTGAGAAGGAAAAGGCCTTCTCAGAAAGCGGCGGGGCTTCTCTCGGAAGCGCCCCAGCATTCCGAGACGTTGTCGGTGCCTTCGGGGGAGCCTTACAACAACTTCTCAGAAGGGTGGGGGACTTCCGAGCCAGGCCCGCCCCCTCTCACTTCCCCCCAGGGGTCGCTGCCAAATGTCACGGCTGGAGCCCGTCTGCTACGCCGTTGAGGGCAACCCAACGAGCCGAACTGATCTGTGAATCGGGTGCGCCGACGAGGGAGAGGCCAGGACGAGGGGGTGTTGGCGCACGAAAGGGGTTCGCACGGACAGCGGGGAACGCATCCAAATAATGATAATGAAAATAAAAAATAATAAGAATGAGAGCAATAATATGAATACGAAGAAGAAAAAAGGATAATCAGAATAATAATAATAATAATCATAAGAAGAAGAAGAATAGAGGCAATGACACCTGGGAGATCTCATACCCCTGGGCATGGCACAGTCAACCCGCATAATAAGGACGCGCGATAAGGATGCAGGTGCCTTGGAAGGCCATGCCGACACTTCGCGGGCGGGGCGCGGCCAGCGAAATCGGCCAAGGATGGGCCGATGGGGAAGAATGCGAGTAGCCTTGGAGCGTGGCACACCCTCAATATGCGGGTTGACTCTAGCCCTGGCCATGGTATCCGACCCCTTCCCAGACTTCCACGGCACGTTTCTGTCATGACGTAGCCCCCCAGAATTTGAAGTCCCGAAACGGTGCGGTGACAGACCGTGCGGTGACCTCGAAATCCCCCAAGGCCTCACCGCACGGTCCGTCACCGCACGATCTTGGGACCCTGGAGGCCCCTGTCGCCCAAGACATCCTCGGAGAGGGACTCAAGTCCCAAAACCGTGCGGTGACCCCAGATCCCCACCGTATCACCACACGGTGTGGTCACCACCCCGCTTGGGGGCCCCCCGACAGAAGCCTCGACCTCGACCCTCCCCCGGGGACCGTTTTTCCATCGCGAGTCGTTGCTCGACGGCCCCGGGGCCGGGCGAGAGACCCCCGGGAATCGAAAACTGTCGGAAGCCTCCCGTCGTGACTTTTTTTCATAGCCCGAAGGGCGTCTCGGTTGGTCGGGGGCGTGCAGACATGGACTAGCGATCCATGGATTTGGCGCGCGGTCGCCAAATCCATGGATCTGGGGAGGTGGCCTCCCCCAAAATGCGGCCGGTGCCGCCTCTTTCAGCGGTGGAAATCCGCGATTTCCCATCGAAGCGGGCCAAGCGCTAACCCACGCCCCCTTGATCCATGTTTGCGATCGCCTGAGTCGGGTGCCCCCGATGCGGCGCCCAGTCGTGCTCGCCCGTCCTGCCTCGCCGAAGGGTGGGGCAGCCGCTGGCCCCCAGGGCCAACAGGGGCTCAGAAGGGGATCGGCGCTTCTCGTCCTCCTCCCACGTGCTCCTTCCCGTCGTCGTCCTTCTCGTCCCTCTCCTCGCCCCCTCCCGCCCATCCTCCATCTCCTGCTCCTCTTCCTCCCTTGTCAGCTCCCCTTCTCCTGCAGCCCTCGTCCTTCCTCCTAATTAGTCCTCTTCCTCCTCCTCCCTCCTCCTCCTCCTCCTCCTCCTCCTCCTCCTCCTCCTCCTCACTCCTCCTCCTCCTCCCCCTCCTGCTCCGCCTCCTCCTCCTCTCCCTCCTCCTCTCCCTCCTCCTCTCCCTCCTCCTCCTCCTCCTCTCCCATTTCCTGCTCCTCCTGTCTCTTTTCCTCTTCATCCTCCTGTTCCTGTTCTCCTTCTCCTCCCTCCTCCTCTCCTCCTCCTCCTCCTCCTCCTCCTCCTCCTCCTCCTCCTGCTCCTCCCCCTCCTCCTCCTTCCTGTCCACCCCGGAGGATCCACCCCCGGAGGATCCACCGCGGGTGGCCGAAAGCCGAGGATCCACCCCCGGAGGATCCACCCCCGGAGGATCCACCCCATTTGGCGCGCGGTGGCCGAAAGCCGAGGGAAAAACCAGCCGCGGCACCCGAAGCGCCGAACCCCTTCTGAGCCCCGAGCCCCTCTCGGCGAGGCGACAGCGGCGGCCCAACCCTTCGGCGATGCAGGGCGGGCAAATCACGACGAGCTCTCCCGACGTCCTTCTGGGAGCCGCGGCCCTTCGATCGGGGGCATCCGACCGGGACTATAGTGGGCCCTGGAAACGACAGGGCCGTTTTATTACCGGTTCCGTTTTGCCGTTTTTTTGCCGGTTCCGACGCCGTTTTTTTACCGGTTCCGTCGCCGTTGTTTGACCGGTTCCGGCTCTGGCTCCAATCCTGGAGCCATTTTTTGGCCGATTCCGGTCGCCGTTTTTCTACCGTTCCATTTTCAAGGGACATTTTTTTGGAAGCGGTGAAAAAAAGGGCCCTGCCGTTTCCGGGGCCCACAAAGACCGGGACCCCCGTCGGGCCATGAGACATTCAGACGCACAGGAGGCTTTTGACAATTTTCGGCACCTGGGGGCCCTCGCCCAATCCAGGGGCAGTCCAAAAACGACTCGGGATGAAAAGCTGGTCCCAAGGAATGGTTGTTCAAGATTGTTCCATGTTTTCTCTCTATTCCGTAGAACTTGAACTTTTTGAACTTTATTTGAACAGGGGTTTGAACTTTACGTGGACGTGTTTGAACATTACTTGAATGTTTGGGGGATTTCACAGATGTCCACGTCATGCTAAGTCGGGGGTCCCGCTCCCGAGCCACCCCTCCTCGAGAACGGCTGCGTGTTAGTCGACCCCTGGCCCAATAAAACAACTGCCCATTTGGGATGTCAGCTTCCCGTCGCTTTATTGAATCATAGCGACCAACGTCTACTTGAGCGACAGTCAAAATCGGGTCTTGCGCGAGATGACGAAGCGACTTACGCGGAGGCTTGCGCGGGCCGCCGGCGTAGCACGCCACGCTGGAGACGAGGGCGCTTACGCGCGACCTTACGCAGGCAGCTCACGTGTGAATGTCGGCGCAAACAACCCCGTCTTCGTTGCGCCGCACACTTGGCAAGAAAGCTTGCCTCGATGTGTGGCCGCCGCGATCGCCGCGGCGACCTCCAAAACCGACCTCGAGGTTTGGTCCGGGGCCGGATACCACGCGACGATCGAACCTCGCGCTTCCTCGACCCCCCCCTCGCAGGCCTCCCTCCCTCGGCGCCCCTCCTCTCCAGAGGGGGGGGCTCAGCCTGTCGTGGGTGGAGAAGGGTGGCGGCTCATCTCACGCCGCGGACTTCTCTGGTGCCTCCTGGAGACAGGCGCCCCGGCGGCAGGGCCCGAGCTGGCCGCGCGCCGCAGACTTCGCCCCGCCTCCCTTCCTCGGATCCCCCCCGCTCGTCCGACGGGGCGCCCGACGGGGCGCGCCAGGACACGCCTGCTATGTAATTCGGTGTGCCTCTGCAGGAGACGCACGTCCGACCCCGACGCGCAGCACAACGCACGACATCTTGCAGTCGATCGTTTCCCGAGCGGCACGGCCCGACAGCGCCCGCCACCGAGCACGCACTGTGATCTTTCTGGGCGCACGGCTCGCCCTTTTGGGGGGGGGGGGCGACGCACACATCGTATGCGCGCGTTTGGACGAAGCCGATCCGACCCGATCCTCGAACCCTCAACACCTCTCACGGCCACCTCTTCCCACAGCGCACTGCCACCCCCGAAGAAGCCGACGACGAAGACGCACCCAACACAGATGCGCGGCGCAATTTTGAGCGGCGAGCTGCGCTGCCAAGCGCAAGCTGCGACCGCTGCACACGCACGTGGGGAGCTCGGTGGCGCGGCGAGGTTCTCGCACGCCCTGCCGACTCCACCCTGGCGCCCCTGCCGACGGACCCTCCCGCGCCTCTGCCTGCGCCCCGCGGGCCCGCGAGGTGCTCCTCGCCCGTGACCAGGAAAAACTGCAGACGCCGGAAGTGCTTGGAAAAAAGAGTTGTACTGCGGGCGCCTTTGTAAGCGTCTTTGCAAGCGGCCCCGGCCTTCTCTCTCAGCCCCCCTGCCCCGCTGGGCTCCGGCCGCCGCCGCGGCCGCCGCCGACGTCGCCACCGTCGGGTTGACGTCGCGACCGCCGTCGCCGTGGACGACGTCGCCGCCCCCGCCGCCGCCGTGTTGCGAACGCCGCCGTCGGGTTGCCGTCACGACCGCCGTCCCCGTGGACGCCGTCGCCGCCCCCGCCGCCGCCGTGCTGCGAACGCGGCACAAGGCTTAACCGGCGGCGCTATGGCCACATTGGCGGCGCCCGCCGACGGCCCGCTGGGAGGCTCATGCTTTTGCAGCTAGGGGCCCTGCAGATGCCTGCGCGGCCCGGCGCACAGGCCTGGCCCAGCGCAGCTCGAGGACGCGGTCGTCGGCATACTTTCGCCATTGCTTGCCCCCCTCCTCGACCGCCAGGTGGTGACCCCAGCGCGCATGACGGCGCGACGCAGCCACCATGGGCACGCGAAAGGACGCTGCTGCACATTGCGCGTGCGCTGCGTGCTATCTGCAAGCGAAGGGTGCTCACTAGAGTGCGACCGAACCTACACATAATGTAAATGCAGGTTTTTGTTCCTTGGTAGGCTGCGTTCTTGGCCCTCCGAGGCCGACAACACGTGACACCTCGGCCCCCCCCCCCCCCCGAACCCGCGACCCCGATCCCAATCCCTGAGACCCAGCGTCGCGAAAAGGTTAGAACACCGTCAAGATCACGACCCTCCGCCCTTCTGCGCCACTCCTCGAGCCCCGCGACGACCCCGGGGGCCCGAGACTGGGCGAACACGCCCGGTGCATGTGAACAAGTTGCAGCGCCCGGGCCTCCAGGATCCTCGAGCCCGCGACCCCCCCGCGAGATCCGAGGAGGAGGAGGAGGAGGAGGAGGAGGAGGAGGAGGAGGGGGAGGAGGAGGAGGAGGAGGAGGAGGAGGAGGAGGAGGAGGAGGAGGAGGAGGAGGAGGAAGGAGGAAGGATCCAACGCGGCGACAACAAACACATCGTGACAAGTCACGGCCGGAGGCCTGGACCCCACCTCTCTGCTCTCTGCGCCACGGCCCGGGCCGGGATCGACCCGCGCAGGCCCCGGGGCCCGCAACGGAGCGCCATCTCGAGGCTCCGAGAAGATATCTATCTCGGGGCTCGCAGGGCGCGGAAGGCTTCTCAGAAGGCGCGAGGGCCTTCCCCTCTGAGAGAGGGCCTGCTCCCGCTCAACTCCCCCCCCCCCCGGGGCGCGCCGCCGACCCGGCCCCCCTCGGCACGATCTTTTTGGAGAGCGTCGACCCCCGAGGGTCTCGACCCATTCCCCGGGACCGTCTCCTCGTCCCGAAGATTTCTTTGGCGACCGACGGACCTGGACCCGCAAAAGTGACGGCCGCGACGCCCTCTCGCGAACCGAAAACGGCCAATTCACTAATCGACGTGTCAGGGTAGGAGGTCTATCCACCTCCGATCTGTATTCCCGCACCCCTGCTGATATCCTCCATGTCCCCCTCTCCCCCCTGCGGCACCTAACAACCTCACTGACTCTACTCTGCCACATCCGGAATCAAACCAGACCGACGTCCCTACGATATGAACCCGACGTTGGTGCACCTCGGTTTCTCTACCCGAAGTTGGTGCACCTCCGAACTTTCCCCCCTCCGCTCGCCGTCGACCCTCGGCTCAGAGGGCAGCCCCCCCCCGCGCGGGGCCCCTCTGGGCGGCGCGATCATACGGGGCCCGCCGCGCCCCCGCTGGGGCCCGCCGCAACCGCCTCGCTTGGCACGGGGTCGCCGGCGCCGTCGCCGGCCGCGGCCTGGACTGCGGCGCGCCGGGGGAGGGGGGAGACCGAGGAGGTTGGAGGGCCGTGGAAGGTCAAACATCGAGGATCGAGGGTGAGGAGGAGGAGGAGGAGGAGGAAGGGGAGGAGGAGGAGGAGGAGGAGGAGGAGGAGGAGGAAGAGGAGGAGGCGTGTGGCTGCGTTCTGAAGAACCCTGTAGCTACCGTGGCCCCCCGCAGTCGCAGATAACGTCGGCAGTCTGCGAGGCTCTGAAGAAGCCTGCGCCAGGTGCCAAATTTTTACAAATCATACAACGAGACTGCCGTAAGCGCCGAGTTCTCGTTCAAACAATGCGGGTGGGTCGCGGGGTGGGTCGCGGGTGGGTCGCGGGTGGGCCGCGGGTGGGTCGCGGGCCCGGTCGCGGGTGGGTCGCGGTTGAATCGCGGGCGGGTCACGTGGTGGGTCGCGGGTGGGTCGCGGGTGGGTCGCGGGCCCGGTCGCGGGTGGGTCGCCAGTGGGTCGCGGGTGGGTCGTCAGTGGGTCGCGGGCCGGGTCGAGGGGTGATGACGCCGACGACGACGCGAATCACAACAACAGTAACAAAAAACATAACAACCACAAGAACAACAATAACCACAACAACAACAACCACAACAACCACAAGAACAACCACAACAACACCACCGACAACAACACACAGCAATAGCACCACCAATAACAATAACTCGAACAAGAACCACAACACGACCGAACTCAACAACAACAGCACCACCAACAGCAACAACGACACCAACACAAACACCAACATCAACACCACCAACAACATGAACACAACATCACCAGTAACAGCAACAACAACAACAACAACAACAGCAAAAGCAACATCAAGCACAACAACAGCAACAACAACACAAACCACAACAACACAAACAAACACAACAACAGCAACAGCACCAATTACAACAATCGCTCATTTCAGACGGTTCGCTCATTTCCGATCGCGTGCCATTAAATATATATATATATATGCATATCCCAAACCAGGATACCAGCCCTCTTCGTCTTCGATGGTGGTTAAATTCCCTCCCTGCCACTTGTAGTTGGAAAGGCAACCAAACAAGAACACGCAGGAGAAATAATAGAGGGAAATAATGAAAACGAAAGGATCAAAGGAAGGGCAGCACGAGAGGAGGGAGGGAAGACGACGATTTGCGCCGCGAATTGCGCGAAAACTTCCGCCATGGTTTGCGCCGGCCATTCCAACACAAGTGGACAATGCACCGGACTCATTTCTGTATCGCTCACATCTACAGTGTTCATTTTCAAATTGACGTCTGGAAAGTGGCCGCACATGCACGCACATGCCGTTCAGTCGCATGCACATGCCCACGCAACTCCGACAAAGACTCAATAGCATTGCCGCACATGCGCGCACCTGCCGCACACTCCGATGCAGTCGGATGCACAATCTAGAACAACTCCGAAATCATGCCCGCACATGCCCGCACGTGCCGCATTGTCAAAGACTCGGAGAAGCAGGGAGGGGTTCATAGGAGAGGCTGGCGCTCGAGCAACAAACACCATATCCAAATAAGGGATGTGGCAGGCGACGGCACCAATCCAACACACGGATGTGGTCAGCGTTCGGAAACTGTATCACGCGACGATGTCGCAGGCGAAAGTGACCTGGCCACCTCAACGCATGGCATATCGGATCCGAGGATTGCGACGATGTCTCAAGCGCAAGTAGCCCGACCACCATGGGCCACGGGGCAGGGCATCTCCGAATTCAGAATTGCGACGACGTATCTGACAGAAACTGCTGGACCATCCCAGTTCAAGGCATATCGGAAGCCTGAATCGCAAGGACGTCTCAAGCGAAAGCGGCCGGACCACCATGGGGCAGGGCATCACCGAGGTCAGAGCTGCGAGGATGTATCTGGCGAAAACTGGTCGGACCACCACGGGGCGGGGCATCTCCGAGTTCAGAGTTGCGAAGACGTCTCAAGAGAGAACGCCCTGATTTTCTCAGCTCAGGGCATATCGTACGCATGAGTTGCGAGGGTGTTTCAAGCGAAAGTGGCCGGACAAACGTGGAGCAGGGCATCTCCGAGGTCAAAGGTGCGAGGATGTCTCAGGCGAGAGTGGCTGAACACTTCATCTCAGGGCATATCGGAAACCAGACTTGCGAGGGTGACTCGGGGCCGCCCCCGGCCTGGCCGCCCCCAGCCCGGCCAGTCCCGGCTTCTTGCAAGTTTCGCACATGCCCACGACGACGCCGACAATGACAATGACGACGACGACGAAAACAACGACGACGACGACGACGACGACGACGACGACGACGACGACGACGACGACGACGGGGAGGGAGGGAGAACGAGGATTATGAGGAGGGCGAGAAAGAGGAAGAGGAGGGGGAAAAAGAGGAGAGAGGGAGGGAGGGAGGGAGGAGGGAGAAGGGCGGAGGCTGAAAGGCCGACAGGCTGGCCCCAGGCAGGCAGCGAGGCAATCGCACGGACTGTTGGCTTGGCTGGCTGAAGAGCCGGCGTGCCGGGCCCCCAACAAACTGTCAGGAAGTATCCGGCGGGAGTTATAATGTGCCCGGAGGTCTTAAGCGAAGGCGCAATTCTTAAATAAATTGTGAGGAAATACCAGGCGGGAGCCGCTGTTGTTGTCAACCGGAGGCCAACGACTTAGTTCGACCCTCAAGACATTCCCTGGTAAAGAACAGGGTGCGAGCCCCGGAAGGGGCAATCCTTTCACACAATACACTGTGCACCGGGCAGGGATCAACACGAATTATTCTTCAGACGTGAGAGTTCAACACCAACACCAACACCAGCAACAACAACATTTACGACTACAACAACAATATCAACATCAACAAGAACATCAACAATAACAAAACATACCTGGGGACTAGGACCCCGTCCAGCTCGCTTTCTGCCCCAGGACCTTCCAACCACAACAACATCAATCATTCTAAGACTAGTCGCTCTGCTCTGCTCGCGGGCCACTTAACACGTACATCCCGAATCCTCGATACCCGCCCTCTTCGTCTTCGATCGTGCTCCCTCGGGGGTACATGTGTGTATATATATATATATATATATATATGCTCGCCCCCCCTTGGTATCATACCATTTGCCTTGTCTTCGATAGTTCCCACTTCTGTCTTTGTCAGCCCTCCCCCTCCCATGCTGCCCACTCTCCGTCCGCATCGGTGTCGTTCCTTCCCGCTGCATTTATTTCTATGATTCGTTCCTTCTCCTTTTGATTATGTTCGTTATCGTCCCGATCCTCCCTCCTCCCTCACCCCTCGTCCCTCCTCCTTCCTCCCACCCTTCTCCGTTGCAGGGCCTCGTCATCTTTTTCCCCTTCGCAAGCTTCCTTACCGCCCTCGTTCGTTCTACTCTTTGTTGTCTCTCCTACTCTTCATTCTCATTGTCGTTCCTTCTACGCGTTTATCGCTGATCCGACTTCTCTGCCTATGTTCGTCGTTCCAAGGGCCTTCAAACATCGACTCCTTATGTGTAGGGGTCTCCACATATTGCTTCCATTTGTGGAGGGACCTCCACATAATGATTCCATATGTGCAAGGGGCCTCCATAATGATATCTTGTGCGGAGGGGCCTCCCACTCGTTGAATCCGTATGTGGAAAGGGCCTGATTCCTCTCGTGGGGGATCCTCTATATATTGTTTCCTTATGTAGAAGGGATCTCCACATGTTGATTCCGTATGTAGAGGGACCTCCACAAGTTGATTCCTTATGAGCATGGATCTCCATATTGATTTCTTATGTGGAGGGACCTCCAACGTGTTCATTCCTTATGTGAAAGAGGCCTTCACATAATGATTCCTTATGTGAAAAGGCCTGCACATAAGGATTCCTTATGTGGATGGGCCTTTTAATATCGACTCTTTATGTGGAGGGGCCTCCACATGTTGATTCCGTTTGTGGAGGGACCTCCACATATCGATTCGTTATGTGGCGGGCGATCTCCTTTCCCTCCTCCTCCGTGCGCTCCTCCTCCCCCTCCTTCTCTCACTCCGGCGCAGGGGTTGAGGAGATGAAGGATCAGAAGGAGTTGGAGGAGAAAGATGAGGAGGAGAAAGATGATACTGTTTCATTTTGTGGGGGGGTCCTCCACATATTGATTCCTTATGTGGAAATGACCTCCACATGTTGATTGCGTCTGTGCAGGGACCTCCACATATTGATTCCCTATGCGCAAGGGGTCTCCAGATTGATTTCTTTCGTGGATGGTCCACATGTTGATTCTGTCTGTGGAGGGACCTCCACCAATTGAGTTCTTTTGCGGCTGGCGTTGTCCTTTTCCTCCTCCGCGCTCGCGCCTCCGCAGCTGTCCTGGCCTCCCCGCGTGGGAGCAGCCTGAGTGGACCTCGTGTGGGCCCATCTGGCCAGGCTTTGGGGCCTGGCGGTGGCTTACCTTGGGTAAGCTTCTGGAGAGCCTTGATGCCACCCTCTGTTGGTGGTGCACAGGGCTCCCTGAATTTCTTGGCTGCACGGATGGTCCATGCTCCACATCGGGAGCACCAAAGGACACCATTCAACTTCTTGATGAACGGCCCGTGGGACGGGTGGAAACGGTTTTGCGGCCCTGGGGGGACGCAGGGGGCCTTAAGCCACCTGGGTGTTCCCTTGATGACACTACCTTGCTTGCCACAGGCGCGACAAGCAGTCTGGAAAAAGGGGGGGGACAGGAGCGGCGGAGAGGGAGTGGGGCGTCCTAGACAGCTCGACCTGCAAGGCTGCTACACTGCGCTCCACCTTCACTTTCCTACGGTTCTCCTTGACATCCTCATCCTCCTCGAAGCCCAGTGGGTCTTTGTGGCTCCAGTAGTCGCTCTGGACTGCTGCCAATCTGTCTCTGATGAGATCGGCGTGAATGTCGGTGCCTTGGAGATGCCGAACGAGGGGCCCTGGGACTTGACGCCACTGTGCTGCTCCCGCAGCGAGGATGTCGGCGTGACCATTGAGATGTAGGGCCCAGGGAGGCTCCCGAGCGGCGTCTTCTTCCGTGGGGTGGCTTTTCACTTTGTAGAAGATCACGCTGTCCCGTCGGTTTTTGGCCTGGGTCCAGAACTTCTGCCAAGTGAACTGGTTCTTGGGGTGCCGAAAACGAGGGCCTCTGTTGAAGCCCTTGATCACATAGGCACAGCCGGTCACGATAATGAGGCGGCCGCGTGTGGACTCCAGCAGCGCAATGACTGCCTCGAGCTCCGCCAGCGGCACTGTCTGCGGGCCGATGATGCCTCCCTGGATGGTTCCTTTCCAGGCGAGGTCGTGTGCCCACAAGGATACGTTCCAGCCACAGACTCTGATGCGCGGGTCCTGCGTATGAGGCCCTCCACTGCCGTCTGTAGCTGCCACTTGCCAGTCATCGAACTGATAGACCGCATGCTGTTCAAATACTCCTTTCCGGACCGTGTCCTGATCTAGTCCCAGAGTGTGCCCATGGACTTGACTTATGATCGTGGCGGGGATGATTCCTCGGAGCCAGAGACTGGGTTCCATTGGGGACTCGGCCACTGCACGATCGATGGAGCCCTGGGTCCGATTGATGGCGGGGATGTTGAGACTTCCCATTTCAGGACACGTCCAAAATTTGTGTAAATCATCTCCGTGTTCTTGCCCGCAGAGAAGACATTCGGCGTCATCCTGTTGGCCGCTCTCAAACCTGCGATGGGCGCTCCAGCACCTCGAGCAGGAAACGGCCTCTAAAGCTGCTGGGTAAGTTGCTTCTCGCTGGAGTTCCTCCTGGGCCTGAACTTGTTGGGCTCGGGGGAGGGGGTACTCGGCTAGCTGCTTCTCTCGCTTCTTGATGGCGGCCCGCTTTCTGGCAGGGTATAGCCGCAGGGAGTACACGTCCCCCCCTCCTGGAGGCCTCCAGAGTTATGGCTGAGGGGGTGGGTTGCTTTCCACACATGCATGTTCAAGAGGAACTCCAAGTGAAACATGAAAACCTTCTGGCTGTCCCAGCTTAGCGGCTTGACGGGGAAATCGAGGCCCTCGGGGTCCCTCCAGAGCCATGCCGAGGTAGGGGTCCAGCCTAGGTCGTACAGGGTGGCGATGATCGCGGACATGTGGGACCTGACCATGAGCCACCTTGATGGTCTCTTGAGCTTCTCCCTTAGAGTCTCCCAGGCCTTCTGGATGCCTCCGAGGATGCTGAGTTCGGTATTGATAACCCGAAACCACATCGTGAACAGTTGGACCCGTAGATAGATCCCTGGATCCATGTTAGATGGGTGCCCTGGACGGGTATGGAGGCCAGTGGTGAGGCAGGCCCCTGCTTTCGAAACTCCATGTGCCGCTCCCGCCAATCGGCGGAAATACTGGACTTCGGTCGGTGCTGATCCGTGTCCCTCCATGCCCCACTTCAGCTGCGGTAGAGCGCCTGTGCGGAAAAGTGATCGCGCCTTGGTTGTAGTCTTGGCCAGCTTCTTGATGTTCTTGTGTCTCTGCACTCCGAGACGACGACGGGTTCGGCGGACTCCCAGGACCCTTTTCTTCCCGATCGTAGTGTCGACCCCCAGGTCCCGAGCATGCTGAACGGGTCTGATCTGGACCCCTGCCTGGTTGAGTTCGTCGACGACCGTAGTGCGGATGTCGTTGGAGATGGCCGGGACCACAGATTTACCAGAGAGACGGCATCCTAGGTCAGCGAGTCCTCCACGTAACTGTATGATGAGCTCTGGGAAGGCTTCCTTCAGGGCCTCTGGGCTCCCCACAAGACGGACCCTGATGTCGTCCACCCAGGTTCGGATCGTGGGCCTTGGGACCTGGTAGTGGGCTCTCTCGAGGATGTCGTACAGGAGGGCCCTGGTCCAGGAAACGCTTTGTCCGCACCCTTGGAGGATTGAGGCCATCGGGATGAGGGGCTCGCTGACTCCAATCGGTGTCGTGAGGACTCTGGTACACGTGTGGACCATCATGCCCAGTGCCAGTGGGACCACTGGGTAGCCTAGGGCGATGGCCTTCTCTGCCAGCTTGTGCCGGCGGATCGCGTCGAAAAACTTTTCGAGGTCTAAAACGCCCTCGATGATGGAGCACTTGAGAGAGCTGCTAATCTCTGCAAAAAGCTCGCTGATGAGGGCTGCTCTTAAACAATCGCTGCCTTTGATAGCTGCGTCCCAGAAACCTGCCCGCGCCTCTTCCCAGGAGGAGATCTGACCCTTGAATAGGCGCATGGTGACACGGTATGGGGCGTTCGTCAAGGTGATGGGGCGGTCGCTGACCTCTGTCTTGGGTTTCAGGGCCACCAAGTTGATTAGGCACTGGGCTGGAAACTGCTGCATCCTACACGTATCATTGATAATGTCAGTGAGGATCTCCAATCCTTCAGGAGGGAGCCGATGGCAATCTGCTACTCGCCACTGGTCCGCTCCTGGTGCAGAATTGCTCGAGAAACTTCTGAGGGCCTTCTGAACTTGTGCTGGGCTCCAACTGTGAGAGGGGCCCCAAGAGTCCATTGCTTGCTGGCGTAGGTCTTGGAGCCAGGGGGCCTCGAGGGGCTTGTCGGGGATGATCTTATCTGGATCCCAGTACTGCAACCAATACTCGCTTTTGTGGTTCAGGACCTTCAGGGGGTCTGTGATAATCTCCCCGTCGACCGAGCTGAAAACGTCATTGTCCTCTTCTGGAGCGGGCCCAGGGACCTTTGTGATGTGGTGTGCGCCGCCGCCCCCGTGGGCGAGGGAGTCGTGGAGCCAGGTCTTGAATGCAGTCTCCTTCTGCATCAAGGCTTCCTTATCAAAGTGCTGAACGATCAGCTCGAGCTGGAAACGTGCATCTGGCCACGAGGTCGTAGCACTTGTGCCTGCGAGATATGACTGCACCAGAGTCTGCGAGGCTGGCGGAAGATCTGGCGGCCACGCTGGGTTCGCCTGGAGGGTGGAGGTGAGGTACCCCTGGATCCTCAGGAGCTCTCTGGAGGCCGGATGGTGTTGGAGTAGATGGTCCCGTTCTTGGGCCCTCTGCTGGACCCCCCCCCCCCCACACTGATGACTTTCATGATGAGGTCGATGCTGGAAGGGAGTGCGTGGGGGGGGGGGGGGGGATGTCTCTCCAGATGACCTCGAAGCCGTCCCCTCGACTGTAGCCTTCTTGGGTGCTTGCAGGGGTCCCGATACACCAACCTTCGAGGGCCCGACTGAGGAGGCCGCACTGGTGGGTAAGGGTTTGGCTGGCGAGCTCTTCTGCGATAGGGAACTGCACCTGCGGCGTCTCGTGCTGGTCTAGCTGCGCCTGGTGCGAATAATGTGCCCGCGGACTGGCTGGGGCTGCTGATGATTTGACTGAAGCAGCCTGCCTAGGGAACCATCCCTGGCGATGGAGTGCCTCCACTCGGAAAACTGCTCTGAGTCCGACGCGTGGCTTCCATGGGCTGGTTAAATCGGTCTCGATAGACAGGCAGTCAGAGATCGAGCTGTGGATGATGAAGTAGTCGATGAGACGACCATTGCGACACGAGGTCTCGATGTTCGCGGTTTTGATGACACCTGAGATTTTCTGGACCCAGGGGTGGCCTGCCAGGAGCTCCTGGGGGACCATGTTGAAATCTCCCGAGATGATGTACGGGAGGTCCAGGGAGGTGAGGAAAATGGAAATCTCCTGCGCAACCTTGATATTGAAATTGTTGTAGCCGGCCCCTGACTGGAGGTAGACGGTGAGCAAAACTATGTTGCGGGCCTTTGCGCGGATCAAACAAGCGGTCCAGTTGGTGCCCCCCACCAGCGGCCTCTTGTTACCCTTCTCCATCATGACCCGCGCGTGAGAGTGAAACTGTCGGGTGGCGAAAATCCCGACTCCGCCTGTCTCTCCACCCGCTGGCGTGGCTGCGGCGGGACACTGATAACTCTTGTAGCCAAGTTTACCCATGTATTTACGTGCTTCTCCCAGCTCCCCCAGAGTCAGATGTGCCTCCCCTAACATGATGACCTGAGGAAGCCCAAAATCAGAAGACTGTAAATATTTCTTGGCCTTATCATTCCACTTGGTAATATTGGCGTGGTAGATGTGAAACTGTGTCATGAGCTCGAGGGGAGCTCGCTGAGGTGGCCGAGTGGCCTGCTCAGCGGTCGCGAGCCGCCCCCCTCTCCCTGGGGCAACTGCGGCTCCTGCGGTCACCGCCAGGGCCTGGACGAGCTTCTCTTTGTGGGCCTGCTGCTTGGCGGCCACGGTGATCGACGCTGGTGCTCTGCTTCGCCCTCGCCTTCTTGAGCTTGGTCTTTGCGGGGGGGAGCTTGGCGGAGGCTGCCGTGAGCTGCTCGATGAATGCCTTGGCCTGGCCCCCGTGGTCGCCTTTCATGTCCTGCATGTGCCTCTTCAGGCCGTCGGGGATCACGGGCATGGCTGGGATCTCGATCTCCTCCTCATCGCCCTCGTCCATGTCCTGGTGGTCGTCGCCCTTGGCGGGGCCATGCCCGCCGCTGGCCCACTTCGCGGTGGCCTCCACACTAGCCTTCTCGAAAGTGTCGCGAGCCCCCTTGAGCTCGGTGGTCGTGTCCTTCAGTTCGCCTTGTGCCGCCCTGAGCTCGGCGGCCAGGCGGTCGACCGTGGTGGAGAGGTCTAGCTGCTTCTTTTCTAGTTGGCGCACCTTCTGGAGCGCCTGTGTGGCCGAGATCGCTGGGTTCTTCTGCTCGGGGGCGGAGATTCCTTCGAGTTTCTGTACCTTATCTCCGAGGGCGTCCTTCTGCTCGGTGGTGAGCGTGCTGAGGAGGGATGCGAGGATTTCCTTGATGTCCCCGAGGCCGCCGCCTTCCTTGTCCTTGCCCTTGCCCTTGTCGTCACCCTGCCCTGTGCGGGGTCCGATGTGCCCACCTGGGATGTCGAACTGCTTTCCGCACAGACAGAAGACCTTCTTCTTAGCTTTGTTGAGATACTGCCATTCCTTGCATGCACTGCAGACGACGTACTGCCTCTTCTTGGGCTGTGCGACCTGCGTCTGGTACGCCCACCAGCCGCCCATTGTTGCGGTCTCTGGTGGTTCCCGTGGGCGGCGGCCGCCCCAAGACTCTGTGCCAGACAGGCTACGGACGCCCCAAAGCTAATCGCTGGTTTTCGGGCGCCTATAGCCCTTCACAACGTTTAGCCTTGAGCCAAAATGACTACGGATCCTTTTCCTCCTCCTCCTCCTCCTCCTACTCCTCCCCCTCCTCCTCCCGCCCTGGCGCAGGGGTTGAGGATAAGAAGGAGCAGGATAAGTAGGAGGAGAACGATGAGGAGGAGAAAGATGATATTGTTTCCTTTTGTGGAGGGGCCTCCCCCATATTTTTTTCTTATGTGCAAGGGGCCTCGCGTATATTGATTCCTCTTGTGTGGGGGGGTCCTCCACGTATTGATTCCGTCTGTGGAAGGAACCTCCACATGTTGATTTCGTTTGTGGAAGGACATCCACAGATTCATCTCTTAGGCCAAAGGGGTCCCCACATGGATGTCTTATGTGGATGGGCCTTCGAATATAGACTCGTTATGTGGAGGGGCCTTCACATATTGAGTTTGTCTGTGGAGGGACCGCCGCATATTCATTCCTTATGTGCAAGGGGTCTCCATATTGATATCTTGTGTGGAGGGGCCTCCAACATGTTGAATCCTTATGTGGGAGGGGCCTTCATATATGAGTTCCTTATGTGAAGGAGCCTGTACAAAGTGATTCCTTATGCGGGAGGCCCTTCACATATCGACCCCTTATGTAGAGGGGCCTCCACATGGATTCGGAGGTGGACACGGGGGAAGCGGATTCACAGATCGATTCCTTTTGTGGCGGGGCGGGGTACATAGAATGGGAGGAGAGGAGAGGAGGAGAGAGAGAGAGAGTGTCAAGAGAGGGAGGAGAGAGACAGAGGGAGGAGGCGAGGGAGGAGGAGAGAGAGAGGAAGGGAGGGGAGAGGAGGAGAGAGAGAGAGAGAGAGTCAAGAGAGGGAGGAGGATAAAGAGAGAGAGAGAGAGAGAGAGTCAAGAGAGAGAGAGAGAGGAGAAGAGAGGAGAGATAACGAGAGAACGAGGGACGGAATTCTGCAGAAAACGGGCGGGAACGTTGAATCAAGGAGCCGGCTAGGCGGAGGAGACGGAGGAGGGTGTTGTTTCTCTTGTGTTCTTCCTCCCTGCCCTCGGAGGCGGAGTTGTTTTCCTTGTTTCCTTGTGAGAACACATTTTTCCTTATTTTTCATGTTTTTCCTCTCTTTCGCTCTCCCGTTCGGCCCCTCGGGGTTTCCCCGCCGCCCCAGGGGGGTCCGAAAAAGATGAAAAACCATGAAACATAAGAAACCACCTGTGTTTTCACATGGAAAAAAAAGAAACAACTCCGCCTCCGAGGGCGGGGAGGAAGAACAAACGAAAAAAAACACCCTCCTCCGTCTCCTCCGCCTACTCCTCTCCCCCCTACTCCTCTCCCCCCCTCTGGTATCATATCATTCGCCGTTCGCAGTCGCCGTTCGAAGAACGGCGAATGGTATGATACCAGGGTGTATATATATATATATATATATATATATATATATAGCCCGCAACGTGCTTTTCGCGCAGCCCCTAAGACAGGGCAAGAGAGGACGGATGGAAGGAAGGGGCAAAGGGAAGGGAGGAGGATAGAGCACGAGAGAGAGTAGCAGGAGGGGGGCAAGGGACAGAAACAAAAAAAACAAAAAACAAAAAAAACACGTGGCAGAACCAGACGGGCAGATCGGGCGGGTACGCCCTAATGGGCGGATCGGGAGGGCGGGCCCAGGCGGCCAGGTCGAGCAGGCAGGTAGAAGCGTGCGTCCTGCATGAATCGCGAGGGAGTCTCGAGCGACAACGCAATTCCCAAATAAATCGTGAGGGAATCCACAGCGAGAGCGTGATTCCTGAGTGTCGAGGGCGCGGCGTCTGAATAAAGTGCGAGGAAGGCGCGAGCCCCGGGAGAAGCACTTGAATGTGAATAACAATGGATATTAGAGAGGGGTAACGACGATATTATTCTTTGGAATTGAGAATTCAACAACAACAACAGCAACAACAGCAACAACAGCAGCAACAACAACAACAACAACAGCAACCATAACAACAACATCAACAACAACAGCAGCAACACCAATTCCAACAACAACACCAGCAACAACAACAACAACAACAACGACAACAACAACAACAACAACAACAACAACTGCAAAAGCAACCGCAAAAGCAAAAGCGACAGCAACACAACATCAGCAGCAGCAACAGCGACAGCAACAACACCAGAGGCAACAACACCAACAAAAACCACAGCCACAACCACAACAACAACGGCAACAGCAACAACAACAATCGAACAACCACAACAACGCCACCAACAACAACAACATCCACAACAATCCACACCGCGGAACCTCACTTCAACCACGCGCCCAGGAACAGTGAATCACCGTTATGCCCCCTCACTCTGATCATGGACAGGGCCATGACATCCAGAGTCCCCTAGTCCACACCCATGCCTTGGATGCCCCCGATGTGGCCTGATGCGGGCGGGATCCTCAGCGACGATCCCATGGCGCATGGTGCGTTATCAAGGCTTACTGGGATTGACTGGTTTTGCTTGGAACGCGCGCACCAGCGCATGCCTGCAGATGTGACTGGTCGTGTGGCGCCGACGACGCAATGCTCGCGTGGATGGGATGGCTACAAGCCCCAATTCCTGTTGCCCCACGCGGGTGAAATCTGAGACACGGGGCAGACGTCCGGATGTCGGAATTGTTCAAGTCCGAATGATTTGGATCCCCTCGGACTCACTCCGGAGAGAGGCAGAGGCGCGTTGGGGATTGAGCGGCTGCACTTACGATGACTCTGCCAGGAGAGGCGCGAGATGCTAATCTGTTTCTGAGAAAACAGTGCTCCGTCGTTCTCGCTTCATACTGAAAAGACTTTAGCAAACCTGGCGGCCTCCTTGCTTCCTGGTGCCCAGAAGAGGAGGAGAAGGAGGAGAAGAGAGAGGCCGAGGACGATGACAGCGACAGCGACGGCGACAATGACGACGAAGGCAGCAAGGAGGAGAAGCAGGATCATACTGTAGGAGCAACGATGGTGAATAGTGAGCGCACGGAGGAGGCGGAGGAGGAGGAGCAAGGACGAGGTCTTTTTGGAGTGAAGAGCGACGAGGGGAAGCCATGAGTAGCAATCAGGGCGGAGGAGGAGGAGGAGGAGGCAGGCGGAGGAAGATGAGGGCAAAGATAGTGGAAGGAAAAACTGCATAAACATGCAACGCTCCGGATCTCTTGGATCTGAGCTAGACCCCCCTCCCTGGCGCAGATCCAGGACATCCGCCCGGACCGCCCAGTGTTCATGTGTGTGCCGTCACTTCCTCTTCGAACGGGGGAGGAGGAGGAGCATCGAGGAGGAGCCCCACGACGAGGAACATCGAGGAGGAGCTCGGTGACGCACTTATCCGGGTCAACGCAGATCTGGGCCTTCCAGGCCTTGCAGGATCCTGCAAGATCGTGCAGGATCCTGCTGGATCCTGTTCGCCAGCCCCGATCAATGCAGCCCTGGCTCTGGAGGCTCCTGCAAGATACGGTGCCTTGGTGGACCCCTGTTCGAATTGACCCTCGTCCCTAGAAGCCTCCTAGATGGGATCCGCGTAGATGGGGTCGGAGGATCGCGCCGCATCGCCAAAGCATCGGCCATGCATCGACGATGCATCGGCGATGCATCGTCGACGTCGGTGGTGCATCGGCGACGGCGGCATGGAGAAAGTCGGGCCCCGCATCGCGCTGCATCGCCGATGCATCGGCGTTGCGGCGCGATCCTCCGACCCCATCTACTCCGACCACATCTATTGAGCAGGGGCCCGCCGTCAAGGCATTCTTATAGACCTACACGGCATGTTCTTAGGCCACCAACATGTTCTAATAACAGAAACAAGGTTCTCATAACATACTCCCGACGTGTGAAAACACGACAGTCTCAGCCAAACATGTACTAAGAACGTTTCGTGCAGACCACCAACGGTTCTCATAACATTGTTTGGTGGGCCTATAGGCGAGCCAGGACGCTTCGCCATTGCTTAGAGGCCTCCTAGCTAGATGGGGTCGGAGTAGATGGGGTCGGATGATCGCGCCCCGTCGCCGATATATCGACGATGCACTGGCGATGCAGCGTCGACGTCGGCGATGCATCGGTGACGTCGATGTGAAGCCAACCGGGCTGCACACCGAGCCGCATCGGCGATGCGTCGGCGATGCGGCGCGATCCTCCGACCCCATCTACTCCGACGCCATCTAGGAGGCCTAGCCTGCTTGACCCTAGGAGGCCGACACGAGCCCCGAGGTGCTCGCGCTGTCAATGCTCTGCTCTCCTAGGGCTGTGCAGCGCCGTCCGCACCCTACTTCTGCATGGACGATGTCCGCAGCTGCCTGCACGCCCTCCTAGCTCAGCTGTGCTCTTGCTCTTATGGACACTGCGCAGGCCTGATGAAAGCTTTAGAGGTCCCTTCCAATGTGTGCTCCGATGCAGTCGGACGCACAATCTAGAACAACTCCGAAATCATGCCCGCACATGCCCGCACGTGCCGCAATGTCAAAGACTCGGAGAAGCAGGGAGGGGTTCATGGGGAGGAAAAGCCTTGAGGAGAGGCTGGCGCTGCGCAGACCTGATGAAAGCTTTAGAGGTCCCTTCCAATGTGTGCTCCAGGTTCAGGTTCCCCTTCAGCCCCGAGGACACCCGCGACGACAGCGGCTGGAGGCGACGAGGGCGGCCGACCCCCGTGTGGGGGCCTCCTCCTCCTCCTCCTCCTCCTCCTCCTCCTCCTCCTGCTCCTGCTCCTCCCCCTGCTCCTCCTCCTCCTGCTCCTCCTCCTCCTCCTCCTGCTGCTGCTCCTCCTCCTCCTCCTCCTCCTGCTCCTCCTCCTTCTCCTCCTCCTCCTGCTCCTCCTCCTCCTCTCCCCCCTCCTCCTGCTCCTGCTCCTGCTCCTCCTCCTCCTCCCTCCTGCTCCTGCTCCTGCTCCTGCTCTCCTCCTCCTCCCTCCTGCTCCTCCTCCTCCCGCTCCTCCTCCTCCTCCTCCTCCTCCTCCCCCTCCTCATCCTCCTCCTCCCCGTCCTCCTCCCCTCCCTTCCTCCTCCTCCTCCTCCTCCTCCTCCTCCTCCTCCTCCTCCTCCTCCTCCTCTTCCTCCTCTGTCGCCCCGTGCGGAGGGGCGCTCCTCGGGGGCCCCCGCCGGCGGCGCCGCGGCGTCCACGGGCGGCGCCGCTGCCGCGCCCGCCGGGTCCAGCCCTGGGGTGGGGGCTGCCGGGGGCGCAGGGCGGGGGGAGCCGGGCGCTACAGGCCACGGGCCCCGAGAGGATTTTTTTTTGACATCAACATCAGGGGAGAGTGCCTGCCCAGACAATTAGGGCAGGCTCGCTGGCCAAGCCAGCAGGTAACTAACACCTGAAAAGCGAGGAAAGGCAGGGGGCCACAGGGACATCTCCAGCTAGCTGGAGGATTCCCCGTGGCCCCCTGCTTCTCCCCCAGGCGTTAGTCCGAACTAGAGTCGCCCTCATCGCGGTGAGCGAGCACCGAGACACACGACTCCTCTCTGGCCACACTCCGAGATGGGGCTGGAGCACTGGGCAACACAAAACGAGGAGGGGAGGGAGGAGGAGAAGGACGGTCCTGAAAAAGAAAACGAGAGGCTTCCTCATCAGCCTCCCAATCCTGCAGCACAGCATGCTCCGACACGATCGCTCCCCCCCCCGCTCCCCGCTCCAACCCGTCCCCACGGTCCTCGGCGGCGGTGGCGGGGCGCGGAGGGCCAAGCTCCTGCGCGGCAGCTGCACCTGAAGTGCCGACCTGATGGCCTCCTCCCTTCTGCGCCCAGGGCCCTCTCTCGACCGAGACTCCAGGACGCTTTGGATGGAGGCCCTTACAGATCGGATGCCAACTATTGTACTTCTTAGATCTGGTCGGTCCAATGCAGACATCAGCGAGGCCAGATGCCCGACCGTGAGACGAGTACGAATAACATTTGGTGCATATCACCAAGGAAGAATGGTCTGAGCAGGCTAGCGTCAAGCACCGATGTCCCCGCGCCTCCAATGTCTGCGCCTCCAGCCCACGAAGGGGCGTGCACTTAGAGGGGGGAGGCGGGGGACCGTGGGTAGACAGACGGCTGACTTTAGCACAAACCGAACACTTCCAAAAGCCCGAGACGGACCCAAGCTCAAAAATCTGGATGGGTTGCCACTCGCATCGTTCATGAGAGACCACCTGGGGGGGGTCCTTTGGCGGCTGAATCCACACAACGTCTTGGAGGTCTAATTTGGGCCACAGTGGCATCAACTTCGCAGACAGCGACGCCACGGCCCTAGAAAACTTAATGTCGAGGTCGAGCCTACACGTGTCATCCTCCGACGGCTGTGGGTGCCCCAGGTACCCCTCCCCCGCAGAAGCGCTTTTAGCTCCTACGTCGGCATGGTGGTTTCCAAAACGGCACATCTTATCATGATTATCGGTCCACTCGTCCAAAGAAAGATGGGCCTTCACTTTGTTCAGAGAGCGGACCTTCCAAATATCAGACAGGAGGGAGAGGGAGAATCCACTATAACAACGCTTAGGAGACAGCTGGTCAATCTGAGGGCGATCGAAGTGGTCTTTGACCAGCTGAGCGTCCGTGTAAAAATCCGAAGGTTCTCTTGAGAAAAGTATTGCTTGGCAAATCGCAGCGAACTCTCCTGCAGGGGCAGTCTGGGGGTAGCACGGGGGGACGGGACCGTAGAGCTTACCCAAGAGGTCACCATGGTCGCCCACCGCCACAAAACACCAGCCTGCCCTGCTGAGCTCACGAACTACATGTTTATACGCGCTACCGTCCGTGAAAATGTTGTTTGTGAAAGGAAATTGGCCAACCTCCTGGGGGAAATCCTCCCTGGCCCAGAAAGTACCAGACGACTCGGCCGCGGGACCAGGAAAATAATCCCCAGGATGAGCAAAGGCTCCAAAACAAGAACGAATCGAATTGGGCCCCTCCAGAGCCTTGCAGACAAGCTCGGGCGCAACAAGACTGGAACGGATCTCGACAACCTCCTGGCAACCGCAGACCCAGAGTCGATGGTGGAGCGTGTCGGGGGCTGAGCCGCAGAGGTGGCACGTGGGGTCAATCTGGTATCCCAGTCGAACAGCTTTAGAACGAGTCCACACAGCATCCGTAGCCACAGCCCGAATACAACCTCTCTCGAGCGCCGTATATTTTTTGCGGCGGAGCTCGGACTTCACCACATCGAAGCAAAGACGATGAGGAACATCCCATTTAGCACCTGCTTCCCATTCAAGAATCCTGAAGACGGCCCCACGGAGATGCTGCTTGACAAGCTGGGGGGACATGAGGGTCATGGAAAGCTCGATCCCCTTGTCAGTGACGAAAGTGGCGAAGTCCCTCATCGTCCACGAGATCCTCTCCAAGGACTTGCGCATGGCGGCCACAGGACCACCTACCGCCCTCCACGAGGGGGATTCCTGAAGAAAAACACCTTCCCAAGCTTGCCTGAGCTCCCTGAAAGGAATCGAGCCTTCAAAGGCCCTAACCTGCGAGCACCACACTTCCTTGTGCCACCGCAGGATCGGGGAGACGGCTCCAACCCAAGCAGGGTCGCCCTCGAGGTGGGAAAGCACAGTCAGGGAGCGTTGGCCAGCTGAAGGCTTTATAGTCCTGGCCGCCGCACGACGGATGAGCAACAACTCGTAGTCCGTAACCCCTCTAACCTCGCTGCCATACAGCAGGCCAGGGAGCGGTCCTGCAGTAAAAACTCGCAAAGTTCTCCTGGAACCAAGGGTCTTCCGAAGTTTAGCCACACGGCCCGTACGTTTGATGAAAAGACGCTTCCTAATCACAAGCTTTTTGTTACGACCCTGGGCCCGAGAACTCTTCCCCACCGTGTCGTCCACCCCAAGGTTCACAGCACTGGAAGTAATAGGTCCCGTGAGCTCAACTCCCAGTTTGGCCTGTATGGCCCTGCCAAGCTTGGCCGAGGAACAAATACGACTGGATTTGTCAGCCGCCACCTGCGCACCAATGCCGTCAACAATGGCTTCGTGGAGCTGGGGCGCGCCTTCCGTGATGGCGTCCACAACAAAATTGAAACTGCCGACGGCACTGAGACCAGAATCGTCGATGTAGAGCGCCAGTTGAGCACCCTGCCGTAACCTAACAGAATCGAGCGACTCCACAGCATTAACCCTGATCAGGGTCGTGGCCAAAGAACACCCCGCGATGATGCCCGAAGAAGCGTACCAAGGACCGTCGAGGCAGCCACCCAGGGAAAGAAACCTCGGGGCCCTGTAGGCCCGCACGGCCAACTTGGCCATGGCAACCGGGAAACCCAATCTCAAGCACCGATCTTGGAGTCGCTCGAGATCAATGAGCTCGTAGTATTTAAACATGTCCTGCAGGAGGGTCGCCGCGTGTAAGTTGTGAGTGGCCCCACTCTCGCTGCGGACGCTCTGACGCCACACAACGTCGGACGCCCCCTGGTACTTGCCCGCAGCAAAGTAGGGACGAGCGTGCGCCCCCTCCCAGCTCTCGGCAAGGCACCGCCGCGCTTTCCCCCAGATGCGGTAGGGACCCATGAAAATACCAATAGGGCGGAACCCTCCAGCAGGTTTCCCCAGGAGGGCCAGCACCGTGGCATCGAGCTGAAAAGGCAACATGCTGGAGATTTCCATGACCTGCAGGATCCTACACAGCGCCGTGACCCCAGGAAGGGAAATCATACTGAAGTGTTTCATGTGGAAACCGTCCACACCCACAGCCGAATTAACCTTGTAGCTTCTCGAAAGACGGACCAACTCGTTGGGGTCCAAGGGGGGGAGCTCAGGGGCAGGAACGAAGTCGGCAATAGGTCCCACCTCAAGAGGGGAGTCAAACGCGCGCCACAAATGGGTAAACTTATTGCGTTCTGCCTCGGGCAGGGACCTGGGGTCACTAACCACGCAGCCGTTGGCCGAGAGAGTGGAAGTAGGTTTCCAGGGCTTGGGTTCAGAAGTGACCATGTGCGCTCGCTTGGCCCCCTGGTCAATGTTCTCTCTCAGCCAACTACGCCAGGAAGCTAAACTGCGGTCCCTAGCGCTGGCTTCAGCCTGCGCGACCAGATCAGAGACCAAGAGAGACAGATCGAGAAAATCCTGTTCGAGCTCTCCGCTCGAGTTCAAATCGACTTGGTTGACCATGGACTGCAGAGTGATGAGCAAGTCCTTATGGGCCCCCAGATTCTCGACCACAAACGGGGGAGGGTGAAAAATGTACGACCTCAAGGCCCACACAACATCACCTCCACTGTTCTTGGCCTTTTGGGGATGGGACGAAATATACACCTTGCAGTCCAAGATGCGATTATACAGCCACCTGACAGAGTACAGAAAAGGGTGTCTAAGAGGTTCCTTATCCTTAGAAAAACAGGCTTCCACACAAGCTGTGGGCCCTTGCCTCTCGAACCCCAAACTGGCAAAACCGATTGCGTGGCGTTGGCCACCTCCACTTCAGCAAGGTTGGCCCACCACTTGTAAGTAAGATTGAGCAGCCTTTGAGTTTCAAACCCCTTCCCCGCCCTGGCAGCTACCAGAGCCGCTTCCAGCACATCGAGAACAGGGTCCCAAGAAGGGGGTTCCCGAGTGGGCCCGATGGCCCTTTGGGGGGGAAGGGGAGATGGTTTACGAAATTCCAAAACGTTGAGTTGAGCAGGCGAAGGGAAAAGCTCCAGATCCACTGGGGAGTGGGGGGTGAGAGGGGAATTGTGGTTAACACTCACCTTACTGACAACCTTCGCGATGCCTGCCGAGACGACAAAGAAATCTGAGACTTTGAGGCCCCCCGTGCTGCGGAGCGTGTAGCCTCCGTCTGTCGGGGTGATCATCTGGCCTTTGAACTCCGAAACGAACTGCGACTTCTGAAACTCACCTGGTGTCATGTTGAAGTCGCCTCCCGCAATGACAGGGAGATCTGAATGTGAAAGTCCTGCTCCGAAACGCGACAAGATCTCCACGTTGCGCTCGGAAAGACCTTCGACGTCGTGAAGGTAAATCGATCCGACGAGGACCTGAAAACCTCCTGGAATATCTATCACACAAGCTCCAGCTCGATGAGGGGACAGTACAAAGCCCGACGACAACGTGTGGAGCCCGAGGTACGATCTAGCAATAACCGCAACTCCTCCTGAAGACCCAGTGCCCTCCCCGCGAGCGGCCGCCGCCCAACACGACTTCCACCCACGACGAAAGAGCCATTCTGAAGCCTTGGAGATGTCTTCATCTGAGCACAAGTGATGTTCTTGAACTAACAACACGTGTGCCGTGGTCATTGGCAACCACTTGTTCTTAAGTGACAGCCATCCTGAAACGTTGCAAGTCTGAACGCAGAGCCCGAAATTCTCCAAATCAGGCGGAGGTGGGGGGTGGAGAGAGCCTTCTACAGGCACTCCCGCGGCCGCATCCTGGCTGAGGAGAGGTGGCGATCCAGCCGATATCAGCTGGGGTAGGCTAGGAAGGAGTCCGAGGAGCAGGAGCCTCGGCAGGAGTAGCAGCAACAGTCCTGGCCTTCTTGGCAGCTGCCTCGATGAAAGACGAGACTCGCTGCCTCGATTCACTCGAGACCTCCTCCGACTGTGCCTGCTGCCACTCATGTAAAAAATTCTGGAACGCTTCTGAATCCGCAGCCTCGACCTGAGGCATTGCTTCATCAGCATCAGGGTTAGCAGATTCACCCGTCCCCACCCCAGCCTCGCCACCCGTCCCCCCACCACAGCCAGAAGCAGCAGGAGCAGCTCCACTGCCTGCAGCCTGCCTCTGGGCGACGGATTGGCAGCTGGGCTTAAGCTTGGCCCAGCCCTCACGGATGGCGGCCAGGTCGCCTGACTCCAAGATGCTGTCGAAGTTGGACATGTGCCCCTGGAGCTCCGCCGCCTGCGGCGGGGGCGGGAGGTCTGCCACCTTGGCCGCCAGCTCCAGATACCTCGCCTTGAGCTGCGCCTGCTGGGTGGCGGCCTCCGCCCTCTTCTCCTTGAGCTCCGCGAGGCGAGACTCGGTGTCGGCAATCTGGGAATCGAACGAGTTGAGCGCGCGCACATTCTTGTCGAGAGCCTGCTGCGCCTCGGCAGCCTGCTGACGAAGTGGACGAGCTTCGGACTGCTGGGAACGAAGAGCGGACGCCGACGCCGCGATAGAGCTGGCCACCGCGGCGCGCTCGGGGAAGTCATCCTTGAGCTGGCCCATGAGCAACTGCAGCTGGGCGAGGAGCGAAGACGGATCTGCAGGATGGGCCAGAGCGCCTCCACGACCGCCTGTGCCTCCCCCGCCGCCGCCGCCGCCTCCGCCGCCCCCAAGCCCGCCTTTGCCACGTCCGCCTTTGGGTCCTTGACCTTTGTGAAATCCTTTGGGGCCTGGAACTGCAGGACCACTTTGCCACACACCCCCAGGATCACGAGGAGCACCAGGAGAAACATGCGGGATGGGAGCCCAACAATTCGCACACCATTTGTACCATGGTTTGTTGCACTTCGCAGCGCCACACGAGAGACATTTCGCACCGATGACCTCATGCTGCTTCGGTCCCATGGGAGACGCTGCGAGAGTGCTGCCTGTCTGAACGAGCCACTTGACCCGCTAGCGCAGTGTGCCGTTCTGAAGTATACGCTAGCAAGCCCAAAGCACTTGGGCCAGAACGGCTACGGGCCCCGAGAGGAGGAGGAGGAGGAGGAGGAGGAGGAGGAGGAGGAGGAGGAGGAGGAGGAGGAGGAGGAGGAGGAGGAGCAGCAGGAGGAGGAGGAGGAGGAGGAGGACGAGGAGGAGGAGGAGGAGGAGGAGGAGAAGGAGGAGGAGGAGGACACCAGGAGGAGGATGATGAGGAGGAGGGGAAGGAGGAGGAGGATGAGGAGGAGGTGGACGAACTAGGCACGCTCGCGTCATATCTGATGTCCTACCCCGCCCTCCCATCCCTTCCCATGGCGTGCACATCCTCGCTATTCGCACAGTCGGATGTCGAGCAGGGCTATGGTCCTGAGAGGGTGCGCAATGCATCGTAGAGCACAGCATAACACAGCGTAGAACACGGGGGAGCCTAGTAGATCATAGCATGACGTGGCGTTGCGTAGTGAAGAAGTGCATCACAACGCATTGCAACGCGAAGAACGGCATCGCACTGCGGCACCGAAAATAACATAGCATAACATGGTGTTGAATATCAAAGCGTAGCATGGCATAGCATGGCGTGGCGCTGCGTAGTCAAGCACTGCATATCCTAGCATTGCAGCTGACAGGATGGCATCGCACAGCGGAACACCACCTGGCATTGCATGCAGTGGCTTGGCACTGGAATTAATGGTGCCGGCGCTGCAGCGGGAGCACGATTCGGAACGAACGGAAGCGCGGAAATGCGACTCAAGCTGCAGCGGGAGGTCGATTCGGAACCCTAAAATGAAACCAAAGCTGCAGCGGGAGCACGACTCGGAACGAGCGGAAGCCCCAAGATGAGGCCAGCGCTTCAGCAGGAACAGCATGTTGAAAGCAAGCCCAAGCGAAAACCCAACTCCCGGGAATCCAATAGAAAACAATACGCGGAGGGGGCCGAAAATCTTCCGGACGCCATCAGGGGAGACAGGAGAGTAGTATTCATATTGTGTAAGTGAAGAGGAGGAGGCGGAGGACTTATGAACTGCGTCGGGAAGATCGAGGTCTGGAACTTGACGGGGAGGCGGGGTGCGTTGAGGAAACGCGATGTCCAGGTAGTGCTGCATGATGGGGATGTCGACGGGCTTGGCGGCGAAGACCTTGCTCCATTTCTGCTGGATGGCGCCCAGCATGGCCATCGGGTCGGTGATCCCGTTGTGTTGGCCACCCGTGGAGATGCGGATGCCGGCGATCACCAGGCGCTTGGCGAACGGTTTCCATGGATCGCCCTGCTGAGCTTCTCGGCGGGACATTTGTCCCCACTTGTCCTCGAGCTGGCCGTTCTTCTCATGGCGGGCGGCACGCGAGCGGGCAGCAGCCAGCTTCCTGCAGGGGTCGGCGACCGCGGAACTGGCGGTGGCGACGACGTTGGCAAAGGCATCGGGGTCGCCAGGCGTGACAGAGCGGTCGTGGGCGCGCATGCGTTCACCGCCTGCAGCAGCGTCGGCAGCGGACAGCTGCGCGAGGCGCGCGTCACGATGCCGCGCGGTTCGAGCGTCACAGCGGAGCGTAATCAACGCGCTTCTTTGTTGATGGTCATGCTGTTGTCGATGACCTCCGATGCGGGGATACAGGCGATGGCGTCGCGAGAACTCTGCGTTGCAAGGGTCGCGACCAGCTTCGTGGTCCGCCACGCGGTGACAGGGTCCATCCCGTCGAAGCGGGCGTCGGTCAGGAAACGTGCGCAGTGCAGCTTGCAATGCGAGGAGCCGAAGAGAAATGCGGGAATGCCTTGTTGAGCAGGGGGCGTCTGGGCCCTTGGGCGTAGTCGAAGGTGCAGAGCTTTACGATCGCTAGCGAGTGCGCCCACCCGCTCCAGAGGGCGGCTGTCGCCGATGAGGTGAGCCTCGAGATGAGGAGGGTGGTGAGCGTTGGTGGCGATGAAGCAGAGTCCGATGGCGGCCTCGCATTGGTTGGCAGAGCACTAGCGCGTAGTCGATCGTGCAGAAATCCCCTCGGCGGAGCTAAAGAGGCGCTTCCGAAAGGTCGGTGAGTGTCTGGGTTCTGTCCGATGTCGGGAGCTCGTGGTTGAGTACGTTGCAATACGTTGTCTCGCAATGACGGGCGGGGCTCTCAATGCGGATCTCGGCGATGCGGCAGGGGCGATCTCGAATAATCTCGCGCGGCCGCAGGTGGGCGGGAAGCTGTTGTTCGCGTCGGCCGAAGGAGACCAGGAAGGCGACGCTGCCCGTGGACTCGGAGTTCCCGTCGAAAGCCGAGTGGTACGACAAGTAGTGGTGAGGCGTGGGCTCGGCGAACAGCTGGAGGTCGGCCTCGTTGCCGCGTCTCTTGCGGGGCCCCACGATATGCGCCACCACCAAGCGGCCGTAAGAAATGAACAATTCCTGCGCGAAACCGCCCCGGCAGGGGCGTCGCTGCCTGCCCCCGCAAGGCGCAAGTGCTTGCCACGTGGTCATGCGCGCAGATGGCGGCCGCATTCGGTCTTGAATACTTGCTCCCGCGCACCCCATGGCAGCACGGTGGCGGCGCATAAAAGCGATGGGCCCGCCCGGGAACTTTATGCGCCATCCCGAAATATATGCCACAGCATACAGCCGCGTGCCCAAATGACGCTGCACACGCGCCGCGTCATTATCACGAGATTTGGCGCACCCTGCAACCCGCCGTCGAAACAATCACCCGGTCGACCCGCATGGCAGAAGAAAAAAAACAGCCCGCGGTGGTGATGTATACGCGTGGGTCCTGGATCTCTTGCGCGGCGGCGACTGCTCTCTAGGGCGAGCGCGCGGGGCCAGCATCGCCCTTGCCGCGCTGCATCTGGCAGCCGAGCGCCTCGGCAGGGCACGGGACTTCCGCGGCGCAGTGCTTGGCCAGTCCTTGGATGGACGCGTGAACCGTGGTGGCCACCAATCGTCAAAGCCACGACGTTGAGCCACTGGGTCTGCGGATGGCGGCGGCGAGCTCGGCGACGAGTTGTTCTTCGGCATCGCCGGCAATACCACGCGGCTCAGAATCATCAGACCAGCGAGCTGTGGACGCCTCCTCGGCTGATGCACCAGCGGGGACACGAACGGCGGACGTACCTGTGGAGGACCAGTGTCCTCGAGCGCGGTGGATTACGGGCAGCGCCTGCAGGAACTTGGCGGCGATGAGCTTGCTGAGCTTTTTGAGCCAGACTTCTTGGCGGAACATGCGCAGCGGCTGGATGCCCTTGAAGGTTTTAGTGGTGAAAGGCCGCCAGACCCTGCCGATGCGGAACGGTCGTGTAACTCGCGGGCGCGGGGAAGATCCGCGACATCGCCGCCTGCGGGGGTGAAGGATGCGCGCGTGCAGGGGCCACTGGCGTTGAGCGTGGTTGCATTGATGTCGACGCTGGCAGCTGCGAGCCCAGCTGAAACGTCGCACTAACAGGTGCCAACTTGATATCGGCGATCCAAGTTCCCAATGAAATCGATGTTCATTGACGGGTGCATGGCCTCGGTGCGCGCTTGGTGTCGGCAACGGCAGGCGAAAGGCTCTGGTTGAGGCTGTCGGCTTTGTCGGCGCGGCTCTTGATGTCGGCGATGTCACGTTCAGCGCGCTGCTGGCGGCAAGTGAGCTCAGCAGTGGTCTTGGTGATGGTGGCGACGAATTGAACTTGAGCGTCGGCACATACTCTCTTGGCGGACTCGATGTTACGTCCACTTGTCCTTGCGGTAGTTCCTGCATCTCTTTACGGTAACGGGCGGGCATCTGGCTGGCGGAGAGTTTGGCAGCACCTGCAGCTCATGGGTCTTGCTCAACGCTCCGACAAAAATATTTCATGCGTCATCGGCAGAGGCTGAGCTCGAATGGAACTGAAGCCAAACGCCGGCGAATGCGAAGGCGTGGCTTATAAGCACGACCGCGCGGGTGCGAAGAAGGCGAAAACTGAGGTCCCAAACTGGCCCTGGACCACACATCTCGACCCAAACTAGCTACGGAAGAGGAGGGGGTGGAAGAGGAGCAGCAGGAGGAGGAGGAGGAGGATCACTGAGGAAACAGCCAGGACAGCGAGCGGGCCGCCACTGGCATGGGAGTGCCAAAGGGGGGCCCTCTGCTCGGGGAGCCCACCTCGCAGCCTGTTTGTTGTGTGCCGAACGTTGAACCCCTCGAAGGCAGTCCAGACGTTGTCGACGACGACCCAGGAATTTGCGGTAAGGATGCCAGGCCCCTGGACACCCAACATGCAGCCGACCACTTGCGCAACGGACCCAAGAGTTGGCCCCTCACGTGACCCTTCTCGCAGGGCATACACTGGCCATCGCTCGGACGTCCATTCCCTGTTTTTTTTTCGGTTTCGTGCGTGGTTTTTTCGCCAAATGATCAAGGATGCTCCTCGATGGTCCTCGCCGAAAGAAAAATGCGCACGTCCGAGCGATGCCAGGTACAGGGGTTGCCCCAGCCAGCGGCCGCACACACAGAGGATGATTATCATGGCTGGCCAACTTTTAATTCGAAACGGCGCAAGCGCAGACAACATCAGAGTGAACGTTGGGCATACAGTCGGGGCGTTGACCTAAGGAACGATAAATAAGGAACGAGGCCCCTTTTTTTCCATAAGTTAAACTTCGATTTCCGATCGAATACATATGGA
>CAUYUJ010015656.1:85000-87500 GCA_963575745.1 Prorocentrum cordatum
CAACAAACAACCGAACACAAAACAGTGCACCGCAAACCAAAGATGCGCGGGAAACCAAAAAAGGGCACCGAAAACCAAAAGGACAGCGAAAACCAAAAGGGCACCAAAAACAAAGAGGGCACCGCAAACCAAAGGGGCGCCGAACACCCATGGGGCCCAGAACAACTAAAGAAACGCAGAAAACCCACGGGGCGCCGAAAACCAACGATGCGCCGAAAGCCAAGGGCACCGAACAATTAATGTAGCGCCGATGACCAATAGGGCGCCGAAAACAAAAGAAGCGCCGAAAACAACAGAAGCTCCGAACACGGACACGGCGCCAAAAACAAAAAAGGCGCCGAAAACAGAAGGGGCGCTAAAAACATAAGGAACGCCGAAAACCAAACGGGCATCGAAAACCAAAGAGGTGCCGACAACCAAAGGGGCATCGAAAACCAACGATGTGCCGAAAGCCACAAGGGCGCCGAACATCCGAAGATGTGCCGATAACCAAAATGGCGTCGAAAACCAAAGGGCGCCAAAAACGGAAGGCGCGCAGGCAGCCGAAGGGCGCCCAAAAGCAAAGGGGTGCCGAAAACCAAAGAGCGCCGAACACCAAAACGGCGCCGAAAACTAAAGGAGCGCCGAAAACTAAAAGGGCGCCGAAAACCAAACGAGCGCCAGAACCCAAAAGAGCGCCAAAAACCAACGATACGCCGCAAACCAAACATGGTGCGCAGATAACAAAAAAGGGCATCGAAAACCAAAGGAGCGCCGAAAACCACAAAGCACCCCCGCATTTCGAAAGGGGAGCCCAAGTTGCGCACCCCCCCCCTTAGCTACGCCCCCCCCGCTAAAAGATGCCCACAAAAGGGGGGGAGGGGGAGGTAGCTTCGAAAGCCCTCCCTTTTTCCAAGGGGGAGAGGGGGTAGCTTGAAGCTGGGGCCACCCTTTTAGTGAGAAGTGCGCCACAAACGCGCTCTTTCAAAACGAGGACTCAACACCACACAATTGCTGGGAACGCTTAAACAGACACACAATTGGAGGACCGGTCGCTTTCACGATGGGGTTCTCGTCGTAACGACGCGCACGTTCGCTCGAACATTTTGCAACAACTTCAATGTGATGGTGATGGAAGGCCAGTCGTTTTCAACATTGGGTTATTGCATTCAGCGCCGCCCGCATTTGATTTCAGAGTTCGCGGGAAACGAAAGGATGTAGGTCAAGTGGCTGTCTCCCTATAGCGCTTGCACTTCAGTTTTACAGTATAAAACACCTACGGGGATGGAAGCTGGCTCGCTTACGAGTTGCGGCTCTCGCTTAAAACGTCATCGAATCCTACGGCCCGACATTCCAGAACAGCTCGTCGGATGGAGGGCGGCTCCTTTTCAAATGAGGTTCCTGCTCGAGACGTCTGCTCTTTTTGGGGCTCCGACCTTGAACTTGCAACAGTTACGCGGGCATTGGGCAGATCCGTTGTCAAGAAAAGCAATCGCTGGATACTTTCTTGAATTCCAGCCTTATACATACAGTGGAGGCACAAGAAACCTTCCACGAGAAACCCAACCCTGAGATCCCAGGACGTTCATTGATTTTTGAATGTAGGAACGGCACGCCTTCCACAGCAAAATCATCGAAACCCAAGACACCCAGGGCACCCTGGAGGTAAGCAAGGTGTTTCTTGGCATAGGCCTCCACTACATTCGCGCTTCTTTCAGCTAGAAAGATAGCGGGTGGTCCCTTTGCAAGCGGGCCGTCCGGCTCTCTCTCGCCGTTCACAGGGAGACGAAGACTACTCGCAGGGACTTTTTGAGTTGACACGGGGGATTCTTGCGACGGGAGGGTGTTCTGAAGCGTTGCTCACGCATCCTTGGTTTACGCTGGTCCTCCTCCTCCTCCTCCTCCTCCTCCTCCTCCTCCCAATCTGCGCTCTGTTGCGTCGCCATGTCTCGCATTACTTCTACACGCGGTACTTGTCCTGCATCAGGAGGAGCAGGAGAAGCAGGAGGAGCAGACGGAGGAGGAAGAGACGAGCGCAGAGACAATATCGAGGTAAAAGACGAACGGGGAATGAGGAGTGGGGGCCGAGGGGGGAAGGATGACGAAGGCCTCACGAGACCCCCCCCCGAGGCCTCCAGAGGTCTCCAAGAGCCCCTCGAGGCTCAATGAGAACCTCCAAAGCGCTCCCAAAGACTCGACTGCTTCCTCCGTCCTCCTTCGTCTTCCTCCCTGTCAGTCCTTCTCCCCCTCGTGCTCGTCCTCATCCTCGTCCTCCTCGTCCTCCTCGTCCTCCTCGTCCTCCTCCTCCTTCTCCTCCTCCTCCTCCTCCTCCTCCTCCTCCTCCTCCTCCCCGTCCTCCTCCTCCTCCTCCTCCTCCTCTTCCTCCTCCTCATCCTTGACGTCCTCTCCGCCTTCCACCTCGGCACGGCCAGAGGCGGGTCAACGAGTCAAAAGGTGCGGCCTCCCACCGGTGGCAAAGACGGAGACGGGGCGGCACAGAAACGAAAAACTACCAGACGAG
>CAUYUJ010015656.1:90000-97500 GCA_963575745.1 Prorocentrum cordatum
TCCTTGGTTTTTTGACACGCATGGTGGGAGGGCCGGGGGGCGACATGCTACCTTGTGTGTGTGCGTGTTCTGACGCGCGCTGGCGCAACTGGCGCACGTGGCACACTGGGCGCATGTGGAGCAAGTGCCGCATGTGGCGCACCCGGTGCGCATGACACACTTGGATCCATGGGGCACCTGGTGTGCGTGGCGCAGCCCGATGTTGTCCCTCACCTGGCTGGCGTCTGCATTGGTTCCCGATTGTTGTCGATGGCGGCTTCTGCCCATGCTGAAACTCCAATGCTCCTGATATGTTGGGAAAGCGCGTGGGAGTGAGCGAGACAGTTTGCAGCATTCCCGCCTGGAACTTGGCCGCTGCTCCGCATTCATAAACGCATCCCCCCTCCCCTCCCCCGCTCTACAGGCCCCCAACCAGGGTCAATGCCAACACCCACCACATAGTGCATGTGAGAGAACAGTGTCAGGTGCAACTTGCGGCGACATCTGGAGCGAGTTCGGGTGCCCCGCGATCATGTCGAACTGTGTTTTGGCAGGGACGGTGAGGGAGTCGCCATATCGTGGATCATATTGCAGATTGCCCCCGCATGTGAAGGCCCACCATCCCTGACCACAGACGAATTATTTTGCTTCGAGCGATCCCCACCGAAACCTTAAGCGTCTGATCCCGAAGGTGCGCGCGCTCATTGGAACGATGTGCGCGGGGCGCGGTGGTCGGCCTGTGATCTGCCATGTTATGTTCTGATAGGACAACAGTATGTATGCTCCACTCCAGCATAGCATGCGTTGTTATACTGTGTGGTGTTCTGACATGATATGTCATGTTATGTGATGCTGTAGCATGTCCTGGTCTGGTTTGTGCAGTTACGCTTGGATGTGTTAAGTGCTGCTTGCTTTGTCATGCTATGCAATGGTATGTGCTGTGTGCTGTGCTATCGTATGCATTGCTCTGTCATGGTTTGCTCTGTTATGTTACGAAATGGTCTGTCATGATATGGTATGTGATGCAACTGTATGTTCTGTTCGGTGGTGTGTTCTGTTCTGTTCTGTGGGGGACCTCCGCGACCGCGGTACGCAGAGTGGGCGAGTCAACGCGGGGGGCGGGACCACCAGGGATTATCGGGAGCCTGGGAATCGGGCGGCCGTGGTATGCAGGGCGGGCGGGCCAGGAAATCGCTTCTAAAAATCTAACGATCCCAACCTGCCGGCACGGGAATACATATAGCAACGTGCAAGCTGCGGCAAGTTGCTGGACTATGCGCGGGCGCCCCGCGATCACTGCGTGCTGCTTCTGCAAAAACCATGGGGATGCCCATGGATGCTGCGGTGCGTGCAACGCACGCTGCCTGCTGTGGCACGCGCCGCGCGCCGTACCGGCCCCCCCGCCGCCCCTCCGCACATGCTGGCAAGGCCTGTGGGGGGTCGGCAGGCTTCCCGGCTCCTGCTGCCACGCGTGCCCGCGCACACGGCACGCCCTGCGCGCGCGCGCGCCGCACGAGGCGCGCCTGGCGCGGGTGGAGCACGAAGCGCACTCCGCGAGCCCAGACATCCGATTGCTCCAATTTTTGTGGATGCGTGGGCCCTGGATCGGCTACACGTAAGAGTGACCCTGGGTAAGAGTGACCTTTGGTGCGCGGCCTTGGGGGGGCCGCGGGGAGGCCAAATCCAGGCGCGCTAGCCGCTGCTACCGCTTCGCGTTTGGCCATCTGGGGTCCCATCTGTGCCCGCACCAAAGGTCACTCCGGAGAAAAGTCACTCTCACGTCTAGTCGACTGGAGGTCCGGACCACTTCCCCAGGGCCGGTTTTTCGCCCCGAGTCGTTTTTGACGGTCCCGAGGCCAGGCGAGGGCCCCCCCGAGGCCGAAGATGGCTCCTAAACCGCCTGCTCCAATTTTCCTGGAGCGTCGGATCTCTGGAAAGGAAGAGCCCGCGGCGCAGCTGGCGCACCAGGCGCGCAGGGCAAGCTTGTTGAGCAGGGACCGACCGTCCCGGCATTCCTAATAGGCCTACCACGGAATGTTCTTACAACCCAGATGTGTTGTAAGAGCAAAAACAGCGTTCTTAGAACATAAACCCGTTGTGCTGAAATCAGACAGTCCTCGCCAGAAATGTTCGAAGAACATGTCGTGGAAACCACATAGAACATTGTTGAGTAACTGAGTAGGCCTATGAGCACGCCAGGACGCTTCACCACTGCTTGAGTTTGGGTCCATGGGGCGACTGGCGCACCCGGCGCGAGCAGCGCACCTGGCCTGGCACGCGCGGCGCACCGCACGAACGCCGCGCACCCTGGCGTCCGTGCTGATTCCCACTGGCTGTCCAACCCCTGGCCCACGTGCTGATTCCCACTGGCTGCCCGACCACTGTCTCCTCTCTCTCTCTCTCTCGCGCGCGCGGGAGAAGAGAACACATTGTAATGCTTTAGGGCGCAGAAGGACATACTGGCAGGGATGGAACAAAACGTTGTGTTTGTTCAATGTTCGGTTTCCTTTTCGTTTTGCCTGTCCTTCTGCGCCTCCCCGCCAAAACGGAACACAAAACATGGCCGAAATCCAGTAGCACAGTGTTTGGAGGTCCAGCCCCGATGGCAAAACCCTTCTCCGCTGCCGAGGCTCAGCTTGCCGTCGCTCGGACGTCCATTTCCCGCGCATTTTTCGGTCTCGTGCGTGTTTTACTTATTTTTGTTGCTCGATGGTCCAGGATGGTCCTCGATGGTTCTCGCCGGGAAAAAATGCACACGTCCGGGCGATGCCAAGTCGGGCGCTCCTCGTGCGGCGGGAGGGACTCTGGGAGTGAGCCGTTCGGCCGCGCATCGAGGGCGGGCCGGGCCCCTCCCCCTGCCCCCCCCCCCCCCGCTTGGACGGGCCGCCCCCCGAGGTACTGCTTGACTTAAGTCTACAAGGGGATGTCCGACGAAAAATAAGAAATACTCAAAACATACCCAAACTAGTCAAAACATAATCCAAAAATAGTCTCCAGACTATTTTGTTGGTTATCTTTGAATACTCTTCTCGGTTATCTTTGAATATTCCTCCTGTAGAGGGACGGGCCCGACTTAATGCTTGACCCAAGATGGCTCCAGGATGGCCTCAAATAGCCCACGATAGGCCCCACCTGCAAGTCGGCGCAACATTCCACCCGCTCGCACGAAAACCCGGGAACGCTCCAGGTGATCTCCAGGTTGCCACAGCGCCTCCCGAGGATGCCCCACTCTCAACATCTTCCGAGCCCACTTGAGCTTTGCATTCTCGCCGCTTCGCGCCTGGGGTGGGCTTCCGAGTCGGCACAGTGGCTCCAGTAGTGCCCCAGAGATCCCCAAGATGGGGTGCAAAGAGGGTCCCAAGACGGCCCCCGAGAAAGCCCGAGATTGACCCAAGAGAAAACGTGTCCGGGCTCCAGAAGGCAGCGCTGCACTGTTAGGGGCGCTCCTTCCCTCACGGCCAGGCTCAGTGAACAGCAAGCCGTGGTCCATAGGCATGGCACCTCGAGGGGATCCTTGGGAGGCTCTCAGAGGCCGACGCGTCTCCAGGGAGGCTCCACACAGCTCAAGGCAGCCTGCAGGATGGTCCTGGGCCAAGTCCTTCCTGCAGCTTGAAACAAATAAGTGCTCGTTGCAATGTCGCCCTTACGCTTCCGTTGGGCCTCCGAGGCCTCAAGAGGGCCCCATGACTGTCTAAGAACGCTCCAGCCCCAGAGGTCCAACTCTGCCCCAAAAGCGCCCAAGAGCGCTCCAAGGGGGCTCCAAGGAGCCGTCTGTCAGGCCAACAAGGGACAACCCTAATGGAAGCTCCCACACACACGTCATTCATCGATGCCCTGGAAGGTGGCCACATAGAAATCCAGGAGGGCCCCGAACGCTACCAACATGGCTCCAGGAGGGCCCCCCCCAAAAGACTCCAAAAGACTCTTAGAACGAAAGATCCGCGACGGTTTGAATTGTTGACTCCTGCCGTCGTCGTCGTCGTCGTCGTCGTCGTCGTCGTCGTCGTCATCGTCGTCGTCATCGTCGTCTTCGTCTTCGTCCTCCTCCTCCTCCTCCTCCTCCTCGTTGATGTCGTCGTTGTCGCCCCCTTCCTCATCCATCCTCCTCCTGCTCCTAATCCTCCTCAACCTCCCACCTCCCACTCCTGCCTCCTCCCTCCTCCTCTGATTCCTCGTCCTCAACTCTCTCCCCCGCATCCTCCTTCGACGGCAGATCCCACAATCCCACTCCAGGGCATGCGAGTGTCGACTCCGAGCTTGGGCTTGACTCTCAGATCAGGACACCTCGCCGCACGATCGTCTCTGGATGGGCTTGTGCACAAGAGTTTAAGAAAACATAACATCAACTTTGGGCGCTCCCCACGGACTTCTTGGATCTGCGCCGGACCCCCTCCCTGGCGCGCGGAGCGCGCCAGGGGCGGCGCCGGAGGCGCCGCCGGGGGGGGCCCAGCGCGGATCCACGTAATCCGCGCGGAGCGCCAGAAGCTTATGTTTATGCCGCGTTTTCTTCGACGGTGGGGCCACGCGCAGTGTCAAGAACCGTTTGTAGAGGAGCAAAGTACACCGGAGAAAAAACCCAACCAGTGGATGGCTTTCGCAGAGGAGATCGACCAAAAACCCGGGAGCCCGAGAACCCAGAACCCACCGAAATCGGCCCGGAACCAATGACCGGGAACCCGGGAACCCAGAACCAGGACCCCGGGAACCCAGCCTGCTACCAAAATCGGCGGGAAACTTTCGCCAAACCTTTCAACTTCCGCTAGGACTCCTTCAGTGCAAGCACAGATTGGGGAAAATACGACATAAACATCAACTGTTGATGATCCGCACGGACCGCCGAAAATTCATGCGTGTGCTCTCTTCTGCTCTTCGGACTTGAGCGTCGGGGGCCCCAAGTGCCCTGCCGGAACCCTGGGGGGGCCACGGGATTCCTTCCCACCCCTCCGCCTTCCCCCTCCGCCTCCTCCTCTTCGTCCCCCCCCTCCTGATCGTCCGCCTCTTCGTCCGTCCTCACCTCTCCCCCTCCTCCCCCGCCTTCTGATTCCTCCTCCTCCTCGTCCTCCTCCTCCTCCTCCTCCTCCTCCTCCTCCTTCTCCTCCTCCTCCTGCTACTTCTCCACACCCTGCTCCTCCTCCTCCTCCCGCTCGCCCTCCTCCTCCTCCTCCCCCTCCTCCTCCTCCCAATGATTTTCCTTGTCGTTGTCCCCGTCCAACTCCACCTCACCTCACACTCCCTCTTCCTCCTCAAGCTCATCGTTCTCATGCACCCTCCTCCCCAACTCGGGCGCGCGCCAATGCGGACCAGGGATCCGTGAATCTGGCGGGCGGACGCTAGATGCGCGGACGGGGGCGACACATGAGGCCAGCGGGACCCGTCACGAATCCACGCGCCTCAATCCGCGCCTCCTTCTTGGTATGGTGGTCGGAATTTCTTGGTCGTCTGACCTGTGGTGTCAGACATACCGTATGCGGCTCTGCTGTACTCATGTCGGGCGAGCTCATCGAGCTATTCTCCGTTTCTTTGAGGCCAGGCAGCCCCTGGCCATAGTCATTATATGCGCTTCCTTCACCCGAGTCATCCTCCAGACCTTACCCCCGCCTCAACTCCGTCTTGGGCCATCAGGGACCCTCTGGGGCCGCCCTGGGGCCCTCTTGGGGGGCTCTTCGGCTGCCCTGGGGCGGTCTCGGGAGCTCCTTGCGCCGTCTTGGCGCGTCGGAGAGCCGAACATGCGAGAAGGTCACCATCCTTCAGACGCCTCATTGAAATCGACGATGTTGGCCTCGCTCGAAATCGGTCCCCTCCTGAGGTCCGTGCTGACCCGTGTTTCGAGGCAGGTCTGGCCGTGGCGGCGAGAGAAGCCGCCACAAGGCCCCAAGAAGGACGAGCGCACACACAGGGGAGAGCCGCCGCTGCCTCGACTGGCGGCCATCTTCGAAGCGCGACTATCTTCGCGCGGCCGCGCCGCCCCCACCCCTGAGGGGCAAAGACAGGGGGTGACTGGCATAGGGGGGATACATCGAAACTCAGAGTTGTTATGTTTATGTCGTTCTTCGTTCCCCTACCATTCCTCCCCTATCGTTGTCCCCCCCATGCCTATCCTCCCCTATCGTGGCCCCCGACCCCTCCCCCCAGAACGGGATGAGGGACTCGCGCCTCGCTCTGAGATCGCCCAGACCGCCGAGCGCGAAGCGCGGCTGGCTTCGCACCCTCGTGGTGGTTCTATCCTCCAGACCGTCGAGCGCCCCCGTCCCCAGGTGTGTCTTTTTGGAAGCTCACTTCTAACATGCACCGCCTCGGTCTAGCAAGCTTTAGTGGCCTTTAGCTGCTTTTAGTGTATTACTGTAGGCCTCTCGTGGCCTTCAATTGCTGCCTAGCGGCCTTCAGTGGCCTGCAGCGCCCGTAAGCGGTTTTAAGAGGCCTTCCGTAGCCTCTGCAACAAGGTGAGCAAACAGAACTGACAACGGCAGGTTCGTGTCGTGCCGACTTCGGCGTTGGTTTCTGACACCACGGGGATCGGTCAACCTTGAACGGTCGGCCGTTTCCAAAACGTCAGATCGTTCAACATCGACCGATTCTGGCTCGCCGGCGGCATTCAACCTTGAACGTCGTGAATGTCGGCGGCGGGGTCGCCACTGGTCGACACGACACGAACCTGCTGGATTTTGTGTGTTGAAGGAAGCTTCCAGCAAGACTCGCTGAATCGCCCACACCCCGCGCGGCATGGGACCTTGGTGGCGAGGTCGGTGCCCCGCGGGTCGGGCTGCTTGTCGGGGTGCCACTTGAGCAGCAGCCTCTTCTTCAGCCGCTCCTGCGAGGCCCCGGGAATGTACCACCACGACCACCACCACTTCCACTCCCCCTCCCTCCGCTCCACCAGATCCTCTTCCCCCCCCCCTCTCTCCTGGGAGTGGGGAGGGGGTGAGCGAGGTGGTGGCGCACAGGGGAGGCCAGCCCACCAGAAGCCTTCCACAGGAGACCCAACCCCGATCTCTGGCGTGGGAACGCCGCGCCCTCCATTAAACAAAAACCAGCGACACCCCAAGCAACTCAGGGCACCCGGGGGGCGAGCACGTGGTGCCTCTTGGCATGGGCCTCCGCTGTGCACCTCTCGGCCCCGCAGCTCCGCGTCCCGGGAGCCCCGCAGCGAGCGGCACTCCAGCTCCGCGAGGCGGCGCACCACCTCCTCGTCCGTGGGCTGGCGGTCGGGTGCGGCCAGGGGCGTCCATGGTCCAGGACCGCATGTCTCGCTCACGGAGGGCAGGACGAACCAGGCTCAGCAGCTGGATTCGGGGGCGCGCAAGCATGGATTGGCGATCCATGGACTTGGCGCGCGGTCGCCAAATCCATGGATTGGGGGGAGTGTCCTCCCCAAAATGCGGCCGGTGCCGCCCCGTTCGGCGGCGGAGATCGATTTCCCATGGAATCGAGAGCCGTCGCGAATCCACGCCCCCTTGATCCATGTTTGCGAACGCCTGATAGATGCGGAGCAGCAGAAAGAGGTACATCTTACACAGTTGTGTA
>CAUYUJ010015656.1:102500-137500 GCA_963575745.1 Prorocentrum cordatum
AGGCATCGACGGGGCGGCAACGGCGAGCAAGGAGCCGCCAGATCGACAGGTTCGGGGGAGCTGTCTCATTCGCGACAACGCCCGTGACGGCCCCTCCCCCTTCTGGTAATGCCACGACGACGCGAATTCATGCTGTCGTAGAGTCGACGGAAAATCCATCGGAGATCCACGAATCTATCAACATTCTACGCATTTGTTTCGTAAGCCGCGGGGCTTCATTTTGGGTTATGATGTTCCTATCGTACTGAAAGGGCCACATCCCAGAAATAATTTCGAGCACCCAGAAAAGTGTCGAGACAGTGTCGAACGAGTATCGCCTCCCAGGGCCCGACACGTGAACCCCCCCCCCAGTTTCGGTCCTTTCTTGGTGCTCGACATACTTTCTGGTGGTCAAGGCCAAAGTAGGCTGGAACATCATAAATTTTGGGACGCATCAATTCTGCAATCGCTCCCCCACTCGAAAATCCTTGGTGCCTCACAGTCCCAGCCTCGGGGGCCCTGAGCTCGTCTCCCGCGCGGCCATGAGCTGCGCGCCGGCTCGGAAGGTCGCCGGGGGCTGGCCTGCTGGCCCGACGGGGTGTGCCCGCCCCCCCTCCCCCTCTCCTGCGAGGCAGGGGCCCCGTCGAGCGGGTGGCAGTCGGGGGTGACCTTCGAAGGGAGGCGAAGAGAACGGCACGACAAGAGCCTTTTGGGGCCCCCTTTGGGAGCCGGCAGGGGCCCGAAAGGGACCCTCTGAAGGGCCCCTTTCGGGCCCCTGTCTTCACCCTCCATTTCTGGATGCTCATTCTGAGGACCTTCCTGGAGGCACTCGCTCCTCTCGTGCGACGAAGCTGCGTCGAACGTCCGTCGACTCGAGCCGACACTGAGTCGAACCCGTGCCGAACTTGAGTCGAACTTGAGTCGAACTTGAACCGAACTTGAGCCGAACTGGGGTCGAACTGGAGCCGAACTGGAGCCGAACTGGAGCCGGAGCCGAACAGATCCGTGAGGTGTGCCCCAAGAAGGTTCCCAAAACACGCATTCAAACCATTTGGTCCCCGCCCCACCCGAGGTGCGGAGGATGATGAGGAGGAGGAGGAGCAGGAGGAGGAGGACGAGGAGGAGGAGGAAGAGGAGGAGGAGAGGAGGGGGAGGAATAGGGGGAGGAAGAGGAGGAGGGGGAGGAGGGGCACAACTCCTCCTCTCCTCCTTCCTCCTCCTCCTCCTCATGCTGTTCCTCCTCCTGCTCCGCCTGCTCCTCCTCCTCCTCCTCCTACTCCTCCTCCTCCTCCTCCTCCATTTGAGCCTGGCCCGGAACTCGGACGGAACGGGTCTCTCTCGATCCCGGCGGCGTCTTGCCTCCGACTGGCCTCCAGGGCCTCTGGGGTGCCCTCGCGCGGCCGCCCGCCTCAGAAGATCTCTCCCGGGGGGCCGCCCTGGGGGGGGGCGCCTCTTTTGGGGGCCTCTCGGGCCGTCTTGGGGCCCTCCTGGGCCGTCTTGGAGCGTCGGAGGGACTCGGCCTCGCTCGGACGTGCGCAGTTTTTCTCGGCGAGGACCCCCGAGGAGGATCTTGGCTTGAGTCGGGCCTGTCCCTCTACAGGAGGAAAGTTCAAACATAGTCAAACAGACATCGCCTGGGGACGTTGTTTTTGTTTCAAAAATGAAATATGTTTGGACTATGTTTGATTGTTCGTCCAAAATCCGCCTGTCGGGGGGCAGTCCCGATCTGAATCTTGGATCTGGCAACAATCGAAGACAAAACGCCATCAGCACAAACTTGTGGCGCTCCGCGCGGATTCCTCGGATCTGCGCCGGGCCCCCCCCGGCGGCGCCTCCGGGGCCGCCCCTGGCGCGCTCCTCTCCGTCGAAGGGTTGTTGATGGGCCTGCTTTCCACCACCACCACCACCATAAGTTGGAGGGAGAGGGGGTCCTCCTCCTCCTCCTCCTCCTCCTCCTCCTCCTTCCCCCCATCCACCTTATGGTGGTGGTGGTGGTGGAAACTTCTGCTGGTCGAAGGTTTGTGCTCGTGTCGCTTCTGTCTCCCCTGCAAGAGTGGAGCGCGCACGCAGCCGAAGCACGCACGGGGGATGGCCGCCCGAGCGAGGGCACCGAGAGGCCCGCGGCCGCCCGGGCACCCCCTCGCGAGGACCCTCTGGGGACGATGTTTCGACTAAGTTTGACTTGTTTGGGGTATGTTCTGACAATGTTTTATTTTTCGTCCAGAATCCGCCTGTAGGAGGACATTCTTGGACCTAACCCCAAGGGGGCCCAGGCAGGTCCACACCCGCCGCCCCCTGAGGTCCCGGGACACGTCGGTTCCCCCGGCGGGGGGTACGGTTACAGCCAGCTCCCGCACAGTAAGCAAAGGAGGAAGAGCCACCCCGACCCCGAGAATTGGAGTTGATCGGACATGTCCTTCTACAGGAGGAGTATCAAAAAATAATCAAAACAAAGTTTTGATACCTTATTTTCGAATATGCTTGACTACGTTTGAATATGTTTTGACATTTGTTTTATTTCTTCATCCAAACTCCGACTGTAGGAGGGCATTCCCGACCGAAGTATAGTAATCAAGGGAGGAAGAGCCACCCCGACCCCGATAACTGGAGTTTACTGAACGGTCCTGGGCGTTTACTGAGCAGCCCTGCCCTGTGGCGTTTACTGAAAAGCCTGCCCTGTTCGATTATTTCGTTGGGTGCGTCTACTGAGTTGCCTCGCTGCTCGGGGTGTTGTTTGTGTGTGTGTGTGTGTGCGTGTGTGAGTATGTGTGTGTGTGTGTGTGCGTGTGTGTGTGTGTGTGTCTGTGTGTGTGTCTGTGTGTCCGTGTGTGTGTGTGTGTGTGTGTGTGTCTGTGTGTGTGTGTCTGTGTGTGTGTGTGTGTCTGTGTCTCTGTGTCTGTGTGTGTCTGTGTGTGTGTCTGTGTGTCCGTGTGTCTGTGTGTGTGTGTCTGTGTGTGTCTGTGTGTGTGTCTGTGGAGCGCCAAAACCTTACGGCGTTTCTTCTTCTTCGAGGGGAGTGAGAAGGGGCGGGCACTTCCCAGAAGGCTCGGACGTCCCCCGGCCTTCTGAGAAGTTCTCTAAACCCTCCCCGAAGATGCAGAGCACTTCTCGGAAGGCGCGAGGGGGCTTCCGAGAAGTCCCACCGCTCACGTCGCAGGCACTCTCCCGGGCGATGTTTCCAGCGCGCGGCCGCAGAGCCTCGGCCCACTCCAGGGGGGGGGGCAGCTTTCCGCCACGGGTCCGTCTGCCATGGCCCTCGAGCTCCAAGAGCACGTCCGAGATCGGCGGTGAGCCCCGGGGGGAAAGAGCGAGGAGGAGCAGGCCTTCCCGGAAGGCTCGGAAGTCCGCCGGCCTTCTGAGAATGTTTGCTTCGCTCTTTTCCCGACGGCACAGAACACCTCTCCGAAGGCCCGGGGCCTAATGAGAAGTCTCGCCGCCTTCCGAGAAGGCCTTCTCCTTCTCGCTCCCCCCCCCTCGCTCGCCGCCGACAAGAGGGAGCCAAGAGGCACACACCTGTGATGTCTTTTTCCGGTGTCTGAAGGATTGTAGCGTCCTCGCCTCTGTCTGGGCCTCCAGATGGGGTCGGAGGATCGCGCCGCATCGCCGATGCATCTACGATGCGGCTCGACGCGGAGCCCGATCTTCTCCACGCCGACGTCGCCGATGCGTCGCCGACGTCGGCGCGATCCTCCGACCCCATCTATTCGGGCCCCATCGAGGAGGCCTAGAGTTCAACCTTCCAAGACCCCCGATCTACGACGCATCCTTCTCCTTCTCGCTCCCCCCCCCTCGCTCGCCGCCGACCTGCGACCCCATCTCGACCCATTCTGCAGTGGGGCCCTCGGGCCCTCGCGAGGGGGTACGAGTTATGTGAAGGTGCGCGTGGAAGCGTGCCTGGCTGCGCTTCAGAATAGCTTCAGGAGGGCTCCCCAAAGCTCGCCAGGAAAGCCTTTCGAGTGAGGGCCTCTTCGCTTTCCAGTGTGGGTGCCTTGTAGATCTCTTCGGCATCGATGAGCTCGAGAAATTCCGGCCCTGGAGGGGAGGCCGCAGGCCTCTCGGTGCCCTCGCTCGGGCGGCCGTTCCCGTGGTGCGTGCTCCGCCTTCGTGCGCGCGCTCCACTTCTGCAGGGGAAACAAAAACGACACAAACACACAAACAAACACAAATTTTCGACCAGCAGAAGTTTCCACCACCACCACCACCATAAGTTGGATGGGGGGAAGGAGGAGGAGGAGGAGGAGGAGGAGGAGGAGGAGGAGGAGGAGGAGGAGGAGGAGGAGGAGGAGGAGGAGGAGGAGGACGACCCCCTCTCCCTCCAACTTATGGTGGTGGTGGTGGTGGAAAGCAGGCCCATCAACAACCCTTCGACGGAGAGGAGCGCGCCAGGGGCGGCCCCGGAGGCGCCGCCGGGGGGGGCCCGGCGCAGATCCGAGGAATCCGCGCGGAGCGCCACAAATTTATGCTGATGGCGTTTTGTCTTCGATTGTTGCCAGACGATCCAAGGTTCAGGTCGGGACTGCCCCCCGACAGGCGGATTGTGGACAAACCATTGAAAACAGTCCAAACATATTTCATTGTTCAACAAAGAGCGTCCCCAGGCGATGTCTTTTTGACTATGTTTGAACTTCCCTCCTGTAGAGGGACAGGCCCGACTTAAGCCAAGATCCTCCTCGGGGGTCCTCGCCGAGAAAAACTGCGCACGTCCGAGCGAGGCCGAGTCCCTGGACAGAGCTCGGGCTACCTGCCCGTGGGCTGGGGGGCAGCCTCTGGCAACCTCCGAGGCTAAGAGCCCGGACCTCGGCGTCATGCCGCTGGGCCGCGTCGGCGAGCTCCCGCGAGCTGCCCTCCAGACTCCGCTGCAGCCCGGCGCTCCTGCAGGGCGGCGAGAGCTGTACGCGTCCACTGCTCGCGTAAGACGAAGCCAAGGCGAGGCCAAGCTCGGGCGAAGATACACGGGGAATATATGAGATCTCGCGGCCCTGGAGGGTGTCTCAGGCGCCGCGACCTTCTCAGAACTTTCCGGAGCGCGCCGAGAGCGTTCCGGAACGCTCTGGAACGGACTTGTCCTCGTCCTGGCCCCGTCCGAGAGGAGGAGGAGAAGGAGAAGGAGGAGGAGGAAGATGAGGGGGAGAGGAGGACGAGGAGGAGGAGGAGGAGGAGGAGGGAGGAGGAGGAGGAGGAGGAGGAGGAGGAGGAGGAGGAGGAGGAGGAGGAGGAGAGGAGGAGGAGGGGAGGAGGAGGAGGAGGAGGAGGAGGAGGAGGACGAGGAGAAGGAGGAGGAGGAGGAGGAGGAGGAGGAGGAGGAGGAAGAGGGGGGGGAGGAGGAGGAGGAGGAGGAGGAGGAGGAGGAGGAGGAGGAGGGAGGAGGAGGAGGAGGAGGAGGAGGGGAGGAGGGGAGGAGGAGGAGGAGGAGGAGGAGGAGGAGGAGGAGGAGGAGGAGAGGAGGGGGAGGAGGAGGAGGAGGAGGAGGAGGAGGAGGAGGAGGAGGAGAAGGAGGAGGAGGGAGGAGGAGGAGGAGGAGGAGGAGGAGGGGCGGGAGGAGGATTTCCCCTCATCCTGGCCCTGCCCGATCCTGGCCGGGCCCACCCTGGGTCGACCCCAGCGCTTGTTTGCCAGACAGGAACAAATGAAAGGCGACACCAACACCACAAGGGCGAGGCGACGCGAGCAGACAAAGGCTATGATGTCCCAACCTACTTCAGCCTTGATCACATGGCAGAATTTCGAGCACCAAAAAATGACCGAAACTCGAGGGTTTCCACATGTCGGGCCCTTGGAGACGCTCGTCCGACACTGTTTCGACACTCTTCCGGGTGCTCGAAATTATTTTTGGGACGTGGTTCTTAAGTACGATGGGAGCAACATAAGTCAAGGGGTGTCTCCCTCTCGCTCGAGACATCCCCAGCCTCCAGCTCGGGGAGGCATCGTGGACCTCCTCGCTGGAGGTGGCCCCCCTGGTGGTGTTGGTGTCGCATCTCCTCCCTCTGACCAGGTTTCCTGCGACATGACTTGTCCAATCTGGCGCCCCAGAACTCCCGACCTGCCCCGGAGGCCGAAATCGGGAAGAACCGCCAGCTTGAAAAAATCACATCCTCGGAGATCTGTGTCCGCGTCGACCGTTCAACCTTGAGCGGTCGGCGGCGTTTCGATGGCCAGATCGTTCCGTACTAGCCCATTATGTCGGGCCCTCCTAGATGGGGTCGGCATAGATGGTTCGGAGGATCGCGCCGCATCGCCGATACATCGACGATGAATAATTAGTCGATGTATCGGCGATGCAACAGCGATGCATCGTCGACTTCGGCGATGCATCGGCGACGTCGACGTGAAGCAAATCGGGCTCCACATCGAGCCGCATCGGCGATGCATCGGCGATGAGGCACGATCCCCCGACCCCATTTACTCGGACCCCATCTAGGAGGCCTAGAGTTCAACCTTCCCAGACCCCCAACGTCAAGATTGCCAAGGCCTTACGGCAGGTGCCGCCGACCCTGAAGACGACGACGACGAATACGAGGAGGAGGAGGGGGATTGAGGTGGAAGGGCGCAGGCGAACGCGAAGGAGATGTTCCCCACGTGGGCCGAGGGAGTCGTAGCAGAGACAGACAAGGAGCCTTGTGGCCTGCGGCCATTCCCGCCACCGTGCTGGGGTTGTGGTTTTAAAAGCCTCTTGGATGTTTTCGGGCCTGTTCGGGCCTCTGGTGGGCCTCTTGGGGGTTGCTTGGGGGCCTCTTCGGGCCCCTTAAGGGGCTCTTGGGGCCTTCCGGGGGCTTCTTGGGGCGGAAAGCTCGAAATGTCGATTCGTGGTCCTCATCGGCCCGGGAGAGCTCGGCGGCGCGCGATGATGGGGGGAAACTGGGGACCTCGTGGGGCCCGCCTTGGGGCCTTTTGGGGTTTCCTGAGGCCTCCTTGAGGGCCTCTTCTTGGAGGCTTCTTGGGGGCCTCTTGGCCCCGAGGGCTCGAAGTGTCCGTTCGCGTCCCCGTCTGGGCACGCTCTTGGAGCACTCCTGCGGGTTGCTTGGGCCGTTCTGGAGGCGTCTTGAGCTGTCTTAGGCTGCTCTTGGGCATGTGTGGGACTCTCTTAGAGACCACAGGGGCCGTCTCGAGGTGTTCTTGCAAGCCTCTTGGGCCCGTTTGGATCGTCGGGAAGAGGAAGAGGCCAGAAAGCCCAAATCGTTCCAAGACGGATAGGACATCAATGAATGTTGCCTCATGGGGGCCGTCTTGGGAATGATCCTGGATGCTTCTGGGGGCGTCTTGCACGCATCTCGACCCGTCTGGAAGCCGTGAAGGCGTCTTGGACAGATCGTTCGGCGATTCGGGGCACTCTTGGACCTTCTTGGGGGCCTCTTAGGGCACTCTTGGTGCTTTTTTGGGCTCCGGGACGCCCAGGGGCAGATGCGTATCTGACCCCCCCCACCGGCCCCCCCCCGGGCCCCCCCCGGGACCCCCCCCATCGGCAGGGGAGGGAACAAAGGGAAGGGGCTTCCCTTCGACTTAAGTACGACATTGCTACCGTTTTCTCTCGCTGGCAGGCTCGAAGAGGAGGGTGCAGGGAAATGGGATGACGGAGACGCAGGGAAGGAGGACAACGGATGCGTCGACTGAGCGCACGCCGACATGGGGTCCACACGCCGACAGGGTCGGCTGATCTTTTCATAACGTTGACCCTCAAGGATCTCGACCCATTCCCCAGGACTGGCTTTTCATCCTGAGTCGTTTTTGACGTCCCGAGGCTAGGTAAGGACCTCCCGAAGCCGCAAATCCGCCGACCCTGTCGGCGTGTGGACCCCCTGCAGGCGTGCGCTCAGTCGACGCATCCGCTGTCCTCCTTCCCTGCGTCTCCGTCGTCCCCTTTCTCTGCACCCTCCTCTTCAAGCCTGCCAGCGAGAGAAAACCGTAGCAACGTCGTACTTAAAGCGAAGGGCAGCCCCTTCCCACGCGCCAAGAGGGCCCCAAGCAGGCCCAAGAAGAGGACCACGAACCGACATTTCGAGCTTCCCGCCCCAAGAAGTCCCCGGAAGGCCCCAAGAGCCCCTTAAGGGGCCCGAAGAGGCCCCCAAGAAACCCCCAAGAGGACCACCAGAGGCCCCACCAGGCCCGAAAACATCCAAGAGGCTTTTAAAACCACAACCCCAGCACGGTGGCGGGAAGGGCCGCGGGCCACAAGGCTCCCTGTCTGTCTCTGCTACGACTCCCTCGGCCCACGTGGGGAACATCTCCTTCGCCTTCTCCTGCTCCCTTCCACCTCAATCCCTCTCCTCCTCCTCCTCCTCCTCCTCCTCCTTCTCCTCCTCCTCCTCCTCCTCCTCGTATCCGTCGTCGTCGTCGTCTTCAGGGTCGGCGGCGCTGGCCGTAAGGCCTTAGCAGTATGGAAAAACCTCCCGTCGTGTTTTTTTCACTGCCCGAGGGGGGGTGCTCTGACTCGAGAGGCCGGCGGCGTTCCGATGGCCAGCTCGCTCCGTGTGCTGACCCGTCCCCGGCCACCGGCGGCGCTCCACCCTGGACGCCCACGCACGCCCGCTCAGGCCAAACTGCCGCCGCGCGGGCGCCTCTGCACAATCCTGCCGTGCACCGGCCCCCGGGCCCAGGATCAGGTCGAGGGTTAAGGGGGCCCAGAGGCACAGAAGCAACTTTTAGATCTGCGGGGCGAGAGCGAACCTCGTCCGCTAAAAGCTAGGCGGGCTATGCACAGCTTTAATTAGGGAGACAGGGCACAGGAAGGCGCGAGACACACAGACAGATAGACACGAACATCCCAGGATTCCCGATAAACGCGCACCGGCCCCCGGGCCCAGGATCAGGCCAAGGGTCAAGGGGCCCAGAGGCACAGAAACAATGTTTTGATCCACGGGTCGAGACCGCACCTCTTCCGGTCGAAGCTAAGCGGGCCGCGCGAAGCTCGAATTAACAAAGAGGGGGAGGAAAGGGGGAGCGCGCAGCCTCAGGGCGAGGCCGGGAGGAGGCAAAGCCTCGGGATCGGGCGGTGCCAAAGTCGGCGTGCTTGCAAAGGCGATGTCCCAGGATTCCCGAGAAACAGCCGACCCATAGCGTGAGGATGCGCGGTGAGGAGGCGAGGGCCTCGGAAGGCCACGTCGGCGCTTCGAAGGCGGGGGGGGCGCGGCCAGCGGAAGCGGCCGAGCATGGGCCGGAGGGCAAGGGTGCCGAGGGTTCAGCCTCGGAGAGTCGCTCATCCTTGCTGTGCCAGTCGGCTGTGCTTCCATGTCTCCTGGCCTCCCGTCTTCCCCCGCCCCCTCCCAGATCTTCCCAGGAGTTCCTGGGAATCGACGTTGACTTGTGTCTGTCTATCGTTTCCCCCTCCTGGTAATCGGCGGCGAGCACAGGGGGGAAGTGAGAAGGGGCGGGCCTTCTCAGAGAGCTCGGAAGTCCCCTAGCCTTCTGAGAAGTTTTCTAAGCCTTCCCCGAAGTCAGGGAAAACTGCTCAGAAGGCGCGAGGGCTTATGAGAAGTCCCGCTGCCTTCTGAGAAGGCCTTCTCCTTCTCAACTCCCCCCCTCGCTCGCCGCCGAAACAAGGTCCCCCAGGCATCTGGCTGGTTCCCCCGAAACAAGGTCCCCCCCTTCCGGTAAACACAGCTTGTCGGAGGTCCGTGCGGACTTCTCGGATCGGCGCTGGAGCCCCGCCCCTGCGCGCCAGGGGCGCCGCCGGAGAGAGGGGGGGGGGCCCAGCGCCGATCCGAGAAGTCCGCGCGGCCCTCAGACAAAATCACGTGTACACCCGTGCTTAGAGCTAGAAAACTCTGCGCTAAGAAAGTGGACTTCACTCAAAGCGGTTGCTTGATCAGCAGTCCAGATTCACGCATGCGAGCGTTCTACAAGGAAAGGAAGCTCCAAGGAAATTGCAAGAAGATGTACGCTCTTTCTTCAGATTTCTGATCGGCGTATGTTGGTCTCTTGTTGTCCTTGCCTGCCCAATGGCAGTGGATTCGTCTCGATCTCGTCTCGTGGGGCAAGAGCATATCCGTATCCGCGGCCTCGCGGGCTGGGCTCCTGGGCCACGACCCCGCGGACGCGGAGCGCTTTCTCGCGCATGCCCCGCGCGGAACGTATCCGCACGACCGCGCATCCACGGGATCACTGAAGGGGCCCCAGGACACACAAATAAATACACACAAATAAAAATACTCCCCATATTTTCCCATATTTTCTGGGTTTCTGTCTTCCCCCCCACGTCCCATGTTTTCCCATATTTTCTGGGGAATCGAAGATTAATTGTGTCTGTGTGTTTCCTTCCCTCCTGAATCGCGCCCCAGAATCCCAGAGGCGCAGCTGCTGGAGGGCACGCCGAGGCGGGCAAGCCGACGAGATGCCACGAGCACGCCCGAAGACCTCGAACCCTCGAACTCCCGCGATGCTCTGGGCACCCTCGAGCCCCAGAGAACGCCCGCAAACGTCGAAGCCTCGGACCCCTCGAGCCCTCGACACGATCTGGGCGCCTGGATGCGGTCGCCGCTCGTGACCGATCCCGCCCCTCTCGGCCCTGGCGAGGCCACGCCGGTGTGCGGCCCACACACTCGGGCCTCGGACGGCCGTTCGCCACGTTGTGGGTTCCCCCGGGAAGGCTCTCCGAAGTCGCGGCTGCCGGGGAGCACCCCGAGGCCGCAAAACCGGCGTGCTCCGACGAGAACGCCCGAAAGCCTCGAACTCTCGGGCCAGGCCCTCGTCGCCTGGACGTCATGGTTTTCCATGGCGTGGGCTCCCAGAGAAATCTCGAATCGGGTTTTCGTCCCGAGTCGTGTGTTCTGACGGCCCCGAGGCCCGGCGAGGGCCCCCCGGGGGCGAAACCTGCAAGAGCCACCCTGCGCACCCTGCTCTTTCCACTGCCCGAGCGAGTCCGGGGATCCTGCTCCTCTCGGCCTGCAGCTCCGCGCCGAGCGCCTGGGCCTCCCTGCCGTGCTGGGCGCGCAGCTCGCCGCTCGCCGCCCGCGCGCCCGCGAGCTCTGCCCGCAGGGCGGCCGCCTCGCCCTCGTGCTTGGTGAGGTTGGCGAGCTCCAGCCCCGCCCAGGACCGCACGGCCTGGGCGACGACGACGACGACGACGACGACGACGAAGACGACGCCGACGACGGCGGCGGCGGCGGCGAGGGCGACGAAGGCGACGAGGTGGGCGACGACGCCGGAGCTGCAGCCCCACCCAGGAGCCCGAGGCTCGAGAGCTCGAGGCTGGCGAAGTCGAGGCCCCAGACCCCCGCGGGTCATGGAGAACAACCACTGCGGGAGGTCTTGGTCATTTTTCGGCCTCGTGGGGCCCTCGCCGGCTCCTGGGACCGTCAATGAAGGGCTCGGGATCAAAAGCCCGTCCTGGGAGAGGGGTTGAGACCTCTGGGGGTCCACGCCATGAAAAGAGCATGACGTCGGGGGTCTGCGGCCCGAGGCTCGATTAGTCGAACCACAAGCTCTCGAGCCTCGATTCCTCGACCTCTTCCTCTGGGGAAGCCAACACGTACCGATACCGCTGCTCGCCGGACCTCTCCCAGGGTGCGTTCTGACCAGGATTCGGAAGCGAAGCCAGCGGTGCCCACCAAGGCCTCCCCCCGGCGGCCCAAGAAGGGGACAACGGGGGAAGGGCAGCAGTATGGGTGCCGTTTCTTCCTCGAACCCTCGAGCCCCGACTCCCCGAGCCCCGATTCCAGGACCCCCGATTCCACGAGTCCCGATTCCTCGAGCCGCGATTTTTGAGGCCCCGAACCCTCGGGCCCCGATCCCTCGGGACCCGACCCCTCGGGCCCCGATCCCTCGAGCCCCGACCCCTCGGGCCGCGATCCCTCGGGCCTCGGGTCGGCTTTACCCAAGCCTGCGCGGACAAGTTTTACTCTGGACACCTGAAAACCAACATGCGCAAGACTGGGCCACTACTTGGGCCACTGGTGCGGTAGCAGAGGAGACGAGCACCGCAGTGGCTCGCCCCAACGGGACGGCAATCCGATGCCTCCAATCGCGCAGCGGCGACCGCGCGCACCACGTGCCACGGAGATGGTCCTGGTACCAGGTGAGGCCAGCAAGCTGCTGCAGCAGACGCGACAGCTGGGCTGCTGCTGCTGAGGAGGAGGAGGCGGAGGAGTAGGAGGAAGCGGAGGAGGAGGAGGAGGAGGAGGAGGAGGAGGAGGAGGAGGAGGAGGAGGAGGAGGAGGAGGAGGAGGAGCAGGAGGAGGTTGCTGCTGCTGCTGCTGCTGCTGCTGCTGCTGCTGCTGCTGCTGCTGCTGCTGCTGCTGCGTGCGTCGCCCCGCCCCCTCCCCAGGAACGCACGTCCCCGGGGCTCGCGTGGCAGAGGCCCGCGTGGGAGCGAGGACTCGAGGCCCGAGCTTTTTCCTCTCGAGAGATCGAGGGCTCGAGGCACCGAGGGATCGGAGAGTCGAGGGACCGAGCCACCGAGGCATCGAGGGATCTGGGCTCGGGGCGTCGAGGAGCCGAGGCATCGAGGGCTCGAGGTTCGAGGGATCGAGGCATCGAGAAATCGAGGCATCGAGGAGCCGTGGCTCGAGGGCTCGGGACTCGAGGACTCGGGGCTCGAGGACTCGAGGCGCCGAGGGATCGACGAGGATCGAGGCTCGAGGCACCGAGCTTGGAGGCCCCCCAGGAGCGCACGGCCTGATGGGACGCGGGAGGCGAGTCTCGAGAAGCTCGGGGGGGCGCTACAAAACGGTGCCCCCGGCCCAAGATGCCCCCCTCAACTTCTCGCCGAATGCTGATAACCGGGGCCCTCTGATCGGGCGTCGGCAAGACTGGGTTTGGTGGGACCTGGTTTGGTGAGGTGTGCCGGGGGGCGCCCCCCCGCTGTCCGGAACTGCCGCCGCCCGAAAAACAAACACCAGCTGCGGCAGACCTGGTTCAACGATTCCAGCGAATGTCTGGGGCTTCGGGGCCCGATCACCAACCGGCTCCCCTCAGCGGGGGTCCTAGCCATGCCCGATCTGGGCCTCGTGAGACGGGCTCCGAGGTCAGAGATTCCAGGATTCGGCAGGCGCCCACCGCAACGAGGACGCTCTCCCCCGTGCGCTGCCTGGCCCGACAGCAGGCTGCGCCGACCGAGAGAGTTCGACATTGGGGGTCCGCCCATGAGCGCAGGGCCTGCTGGGACGCAAGACCTAATTACGGCAGAAGGAAGCCATTCGTGGACACTCCCCAGCTCCCCCAAACTCAAAGTTGGTACGCGCGGGGAAGACTGCGGTCGAAGTGCAGCTCATTCAACCCACAGCCAAGAATGATCATGAGGGGCATTGACAGATAAGTGCGGCATGAGTGTTCGCTATGTTCTTCCGAGGCATTTTGGCGGCCAGCCCGGGGGGGAAATGAGACGGGGCGGGCCTTCTCAGAAGGCTCGGACGTCCCCCGGCCTTCTGAGAAGTCTTCCAAGCCTTACCCGAAGACATAGGACCTACTCCGAGACTGGAAGGCTTCTGAAAAGCCGCGCCGCCTTCTGAGACGCCAACCCTGGGCAGCGCACCACATAGCACGCCGACACCACTAGAAGAAGCAACACATACATAAACATAAACTTTTGACGCTCCGCGCGGATTTCTTGGATTCACGCTGGACCCCCCTCCCTGGCACGCGGAGCGCGCCTGGGGCGGCGCCGGAGGCGCCGCCGGGGGGGCCCAGGCGCGGATCCGAGAAATCCGCGCGGAGCGCCAAAAAATAATGTTTATGTTTGCTTGGTTTCTTCGGGGACGGACAGAATCCCCTTCAGTAAAACGTGGTTGTGAAAACGACCTCGGGCCCAAGCCTGGCGGGCGCAAGCCTTGAGAATGACGGCCGCGGCGCCCTCTGGAGAACCGAAAGCGGACAATCCACCAATCGACGCGTCAGGGTGGGAGGTCTGTCCACCCCCGATCCCTTCGAGCCGCGGCGAACCCGCGGCAAGCCCTGCGTCCCGCACCCACGCTGAAGTCGGGCGTGTCCCCCTACAGGGGCATTTTCGACGAAAGATAAAAGATACCCCACACATGCTCCCAACATTGCGAAAAACACTCAAACAAGGATCCCCAGACTATTTCTTGTCTGTTTTTTTTTTTGTTTCTTTTTTGCTATATTTGAATCGTTTCCCTGTAGAGGGACGGGCCCGCCTTCCACCCAGGCCGGGCAGACGAGGCCGCCGCGCGGCAGAGCCCCACGCCGGGGAGCCCGCCGCGCGTCCCAGCCAAAAAGAACAGGCGGCGCCCGTGGCCACCGGAGGCCGAGGCGCGCGCTCCTCGGGGGCGGGAGGCCGCGCGGCGGCGGCCGCGGCGCGGAGGCTTTTTGGATTTTCGCGGGTCGAGAGCGCACCTCGTCCGGTCGAAGCTAAGCTCAAGTCGGGCGCGTCCCCCTACAGGGGGATTGTCGACGAAAAATAAAACATACCCAAAGAATGCTCCAAAATGGTCAAAAGATACCCCCAACTAGTCCCCAGACTACGTCGTATTTGAGTCGAAGGGAAGCCCCTTCCCTTTGATCCCTCCCCCGCCGGGAGGGGGGGGGGGGGTAGCGGGGGGGTCCCGGGGGGGGGGCGCCACTCAGATACGACGCCCCCCCCGCGCCCAAGTACTGCAAGGCTGCCCAGACGGGGGGCCCGACGAGCCCTCGGCGACAGAGGCTCCCAGGAAGCCCCAAGATGCCCCCAAGAGGCCACCACGAGACCCCCAAGAGGCCCCCAGGAAGCCCCAAGAGGCCCCCCCCGCCACATACGAGAACGCATGGGTCGCCCTCCAGGGTCGGCGGCACCGGCCGTAAGGCCTTCGCAATAAAACATACCCAAAGAATGCTCCAAAATGGTCAAAAGATACCCCCAACTAGTCCCCAGACTATGTTTTGACTATTTCTGAATATTACCCCTGTAGAGGGACATGCCCGACTGAAAGCTAAGCGGGCCGTGCGAGGCTTGAATTCGGCAGAGAGGGGGGAGGAAGAGGGGGGCGCAGCCTCAGAACGAGGCCGGGAGGAGGCAAAGCCTCGGAATCACGCGGCGCGGAGGCACACGACGTCGCTGCCCCATCGGTCGGGCGCGTCCTCCCGCGGGCGGATCGTGGTCGAAACATCTGGAAGAATCAGAAAAAATACCAGAAACAGAATAGCCGAGCAGCGTCCCCGGACAATGTTTGTTTTGGCGATGTGCTATGTCTGAACAGTTGTCCCGTAGAGTTATGTTGGGCGTGTCCCCCTACAGGAGGATGTTCAACGAAAAATTTAAAAAAATACCCGCAAAATGCCCCACAAAGGTAAAACAATATCCGAAAAATGGTCCCCTGACTCTTTTTGGGCTATTGTTTGATTATGTTCAGGGTATATTTCTATTTTTCGTCGACACTCCCCCTGTAGGGGGACAGGCCCGACTTAACCGTAGGGAGGGGCAGGCCCGGCTCAGCGCTGCCGGGATGGCAAGGCCAGGGAGCGTCGGGCGCCGGGCACATGCCATGAGATGTCGGCCCTGGGGCGGCCGACGCGCGCACGCTAGCAGCATGTGCGGGTGATGCCGACCCGAAGCCCGAGGAATCGAGGCTCGCGAAATCGAAGCTCGAAGGATCGAGGTTCAGGGAATCGAGGGACCGAGGATCGAGGAATCGAGGCTCGAGGAATCGAGGAATCGGGAATCGAGGAATCGAGAATCGAACATCGAGGAATCGAGGTTCGAGGAATTCAAGGCTCGAGGAATCGAGGAAACGAGAATCGAGGAATCGAGATTCGAGGAATCGAGGCTCGAAAAATCGAGGCTCGAAGACTCAAAGGTCGAAGAATCTAGGAAACGGGAGTCGAGGAATCGAGGCACCGAACATCGAGGAATCGAGGTTCGAGGACTCGGGGATCGAGGAATCGATGAGACGAGAATCGAGGAATCGAGTTTCGAGGAATCGAGGCTCGAGACTCGGGGTTAGAGGAATCGAGGTTCAGGGAATCGAGGCTCGAGGAATCGGGAATCGAGGTTCGAGGAATCGAAATTCGGGGAATCGAGGTTCGAGGAATCGAGGCTCGAAAAATCGAGGCTCGAAGACTCAAAGGTCGAAGAATCTAGGAAACGGGAGTCGAGGAATCGAGGCACCGAACATCGAGGAATCGAGGCTCGAGGAATCGAGTCTCGAGGAATCGGGAATCGAGGAATCGAAGCACGAAGAATCGGGGATCGAGGAATCGAGGAAACGAGAATCGAGGAATCGCGGCTCAAGACTCGGGGTTCGAGGCATTGAGGTTCGAGGAATCGAGGCTCGAGGAATCGAGGAACCGAACATCGAGGAATCGAGTTTCGAGGAATCGGGGATCGAGGAATCGAGGAGCCCAGAGGCTCGAGACTCAGGGTTAGAGGAATCGAGGTTCGAGGAATCGAGGCTCGAGGAATCGGGGATCGAGGTTGGTAGAATCGAGGTTCGGGGAATCGAGGCTCGAGGAATCGGGGATAGCGAAATCAAAGAACCCAACATCGAGGAGTCGAGGTGCGAGGAATCGGGGAGTCGAGAGGAATCGTAGTTCGAGGAATCCAGGCTCGATGAACCGAACATCGAGGAATCGAAGAATCGGGGTTCGAGCAACCGAGGCTCGAAGAATCGAGGTTCAAGGAGCCGATGGTCGAGGGATCGGAGTTCCAGGAACCGAGGCTCGAGGCATCGGGGCTCGAGGAATCGGGTCTCTGGGAATCGAGGCTCGAGGAAACGAGGCTCTTGGAATCGATTCCTCTAACCCCGAGTCTCGAGTCTCGAGCCTCGATTCCTCGAATCTCGACTCCTCGATTCTCGGCTCCTCGATTCCTCGATCCCCGAGCCCCGCCCGGGAGCGCATGGCCTGCCCCGTCACCTCGGAGGAGGAGACGGAGCAAAACAGGGAGGAGGAGGACGACGACGAGGACGAGGAGGACGAGGAGGAGAGGTAGGAGAAGGAGGAGGACGATGAGGAGGTGGAGGCGGAGGAGTAGGAGGAAGCGGAGGAGGAGGAGGAGGAGGAGGAGGAGGAGGAGGAGGAGGAGGAGGAGGAGGAGGAGGACGGAGGAGGAGGAGGAGGAGGGAGGAGGAGGAGGAGGAGGAGGAGGAGGAGGAGGACGAGGAGAATGAGGAGGAGGAGGAGGAGGAGAAGGAGGAGGAGGAGGAGGAGGAGGACGAGGACGAGGAGGAGGAGGACGAGGAGGAGGAGGAGGAGGCCAAGGCACATGGCCTGCCCCATCACCTCGCGGGCCGGCGCGGGCCACTCCCAGGCGCAGAGGCAGGCCGAAAGCCCCTCCGCGAAGCGCCGCTGCTGCAGCAGCGCCCGCGCCGGCGCCAGGGCCTCCCAGAGCGCCACGTGCTCGCGCAGCGACGATCGGGTGCTGCCAGAAGGCTCGAGGTTTTCGGGCGGGGTTCGAGGGGCTCGAGGGGTTCCAGAGGTTCCAGGGGTTCAAAGGTTTCGGGCGGGTGCTGCTAGGAGGGTTCGAGGGGTTCGAGGTTTCGAGGGGGGCCCAGATCGAGGGGTGTTGCCAGAGGTGTTGACGAGCGGGAGTTGGGTCCGCGTTGGGTCCGCTGGCGGCCCCTGAGAAGGCATTTAAGGTCGAGTTCTTCGACGAGGAAGCACCGAGGGACGCGGCAACGCTGGTGGACCCGACGGAATCCAACCTTGAACGATCGGGGCCGCCATCGACTCAAGGTTCAACGATCGACGCGGTGTCAAAAACCTTTGCGCGCGCCGACGCCGCACGAACCTACTGTATCCACATCGACGCCCTCTGGTGATGATAACAATACGAAGGGAAGCGTTTGCAAGGTTCGCCCTTTGGGGGCCCTCGCCGGGCCTTGGGACCGTCAGGACACGACTCAGGACGAAAACCTGGTCCCGGGAAAGGGGGCGAGAGTTCCGGGGGCCCACGCCATGAAAAAACATGACGCCTGGGCGACGAGACCCTGGCCCGAGAGTTCGGAGTTTTCGGGCGTTCTCGTCGGATCACGCCACGCAGGTTTTGCGGCCTCGGGGTGCTCTCCAGCAGCTGCGACTCTCCGAGAGCATTCCGAGGGGGCCCAGATCGTGTCGAGCGTTCGAGGGGTTCGAGGTTTCGAAGTTTGCGGGCGTTCTCTAGGGTTCGAGGGTGCCCAAAGCATTGCGGGAGTTCGAGGGTTCGAGGTTTTCGGGCGCTCTCGTCGGATCACGCCAGTTTTCCAGCCTCGGGGTGCTCTCCAGCAGCTGCGCCTCGTTGCGAGTCTTCCGGGGACGCCCTGATCGCGTCGAACGGCCGGCTGAGGCCCGAGCGATGGCCCGACAGCCAGCGTGGTCTCGCCAAGGCCGAGAGGCGCAGGATCGGCCACGAGCGGCAGACGTATCCGTATCCGCGCCCTCGCGAACTGGATTCTGGGCCTCGATCCCGCGGATAAGCGCTCGAACGGCACGACCCGCGCTGGGCATCATCGAACAAAAACGCCCTGTATCCGCGGGGTCGCGGCCCAAGGGCCTGGCCCGCGAAGCCACGGAGACAGACATGTCTCTTGTCCAAGACAGAAGTGTCCCCAGCTTCTCGAGCAATTTTGTTGGCTTGTTTTCTTCTCTCTCGCACTCTCCTCGACCTCTTGAAATCAGCCGTGCGATCCTTCCAAGATCGCGACCCAGATTTGTGGAGATCACTCCCCGAGGGCCTCGAACAGAGCCGCCCTTCGTGCTGCGTTGGAGCCCCGGGGCCTGGCGATGGGGGGTGAAGGGGAGGAGAACGATGAGGAAGAGGAGGAGGAGGAGGAGGAGGCGGGAGGAGGAGGAGGAGGAGGAGGAGGAGGAGGAGGAGGAGGAGGAGGAGGTGGAGGAGGAGGAGGAGGAGGAGGAGGAGGAGGAGGGAGGAGGAGGAGGAGGAGGAGGAGGAGGAGGAGGAGGAGGAGGTGCTCTGGAGACCGCCTGGGCCCCCCCAGGAACTCCTGGAGACGCCCTGGGCCAGGAACGCCCCCAGCAGCACCCGAGACGAGGCCTCCGCCGGCTGTGCCGCCCCGCCTGGCGAGGGCAGCCTGCAGGACCCCGTGAAGAGCAAGGACGGTCTGACTACCTACCAAACCACCCCAACCCAACCCGAAGACCCGAATTTGACCCGAATTTCGGGTTGGGGGGGGTACGGGTTCCATGTGTTTTTTCGACGTTCCCCGACCCCCCCCACTGGAAATCGAGGGTAAATCTGATCCTTCGGGTTGGGTTGGGGTGGTCTGGTAGGTGGTGACGGTCTGATGAGCCAAGGCGTGTCGGCGCGCCCGCGGAAGAAAAGCGGGTAGCCGTCGGCCGAGATGCACATCCTCGCTTGCCAGAAGCCTTCCACAAACAACTTCCACGAGAAACCCAACCCCGAGACCCCAGGACGTCCATCGATGTTTGGTGTGGGAGCGTCACGCTTTCCATCGCAAAACCCTTGAAACGCCAAAAAACCCAGGGCACCCGGTAGGCAAGCAGGGCGTGTTTTGGCATGGGCCCCCACTGTATCGATTCTCTCCAGGAGCCGCGTCGGCGTCGCGCGGCGCTCGAGGTGAAAAGCCTGTGGCCGTGGGCAGAGACGCACAGCTGCTCTCCACTCTTCTTGGGCGCGAAGGAGTTGGTGGGCGCCAAGAGCTGGGGGGGAAAAGAGTGTGCCCTTTTCGGGCCCTGCAGGGCAACTTTCTGGACCCGAAGGAGCTCCCTTAGGGGCCCCCTTTCAGCGGCCCTCGGCTGCGCCCCCGTCTGTTTACCCCCCCCTTGCGTGTGCTCTGATGTCTTTGCTGCAGAGCCGAATCCGGCTTGCAGAGTCCTGCGCAGACGTGCGATGCCATGCTATGATTATTGTTATGATTATTATTATCATTGGTATTAGTTTTGTTATCAGCATTCGTATTATCGTTGTTAGTAGCATTATTAGTGTTATTATTATTAATGATACTAATAGTATAGATAACATTAGTTATTCTTATTGTTGATAGAACACTCAGTAGTAATAATATTGCTATTCCTAGTCGTATTATTATTACTAGTACAATATTGTTAAGTTAATAAACAGGATAAACAAATGAAACATCGGGTTCCCCAGAAGTCCGGGCCTGTCTCCAGGGCCCAGTTCTCATCGCGCCTTGACAGCCCCGGGGGCTCGTCGAGGGGCCACCGGAGGAAGAAGAGACGGCCAAAATTAGCCTGACGAGGGACCCAACCATATGCAGGTGCGAGTACCGCAATAGTGATTCATTTTTTCGGTGGCGATCCCTATGAGGCAACGAACCGTGCTAGGGGCGTGCCGACATGAGTGGCGTGGTACACAAAGCGAACGAAAACGATTGATCTGAGTACGTAGGGAGACTGAGCGCGGGTGAATCTGCGCGCGTGCGTCTGACTGTGAATGATCTGCGTGCGAGCGAGTCTACGTGCATGAATGCGAATATGACAAAGCGTGGTGCAAATGTGTATGAATGCCAATAGTTTGACAACGACTGCCTCTGAATACTCGTGACGCTGGGCGTGGCCGCCGCAAGGAGCTTCCCCGGGACTCCCCGACGGCATCGCCCGCGCGCCGCGACGCCAATGTCGGCGCGCCCCCCCGCGAGGATCGCGCCCGCTTCCTCCCCTTCCTTTACTCCCTCTTTGCCCGCGCACTCAAAAGTCCAAGGCTGCGGGAGCAGCGCAGCGCGGAGCCCCCGCGACGCGCGCAGGTCACCCCGGAGGGGTCCCAGCGACGCGCGCGGGTCGTCCACTGCGCGGAGCGAAGAGAGCTAGCTGGCTGGCTGATAGCGGGCAAGGCTCTTGCCGCTGGGCAGAGCGACGACGGGCGAGCGAGGCGCTGGGCGGAACGCAGCACGGAGCCCCCGCGACGCGCGCAGGTCGCCCCGGAGGAGTCCCAGCGACGCGCGCGGGTCGCCCGCTGCGCGGAGCAAAGAGAGCTAGCTGGCTGGCTGGGACCTGCGGTGGGGCTCCATATGGGGCCACGTAACGCTGTACTGGGCAAAGGAGACGCATGTGGACTGCGCCACGGGGACCTTCGGTGGAGCTCCCTATGGGGCCACGAAACGTGTGAGGGATGTGCCGGAATGGGTGTGCGGGACGCATGCGGGCACACCCACTGGGACCTTCGGTGGAGCCCCCTATGGGGCCACGAAACGTGTGAGGGGTGGCCGAAATGTGTGTGCGGGACGCATGCGGGCACACCCACTGGGACCTTCGGTGGAGCTCCCTATGGGGCCACGAAACGTGTGAGGGATGTGTAATGCGGTGGGACAGGGGACGCACGGAGCACTGGGACCTTCGGAGCTCCCTATGGGGCACGAAACGTGTGAGGGGTGGGCCGAAATGGTGTGCGGGACGCATGCGGGCACACCCACTGAGACCTTCGGTGGAGTCTATGGGGCCACGAAAGTGTGAGGGGTGTGCCGAAATGGGTGACGGCGGGCACACCACTGTGTGAGGGATGTGGTGTGCCGGAATGGGTGTGCGGGACGCATGCGGGCACACCCACTGAGACCTTCGGTGGAGCTCCCTATGGGGCCACGAAACGTGTGAGGGGTGTGCCGAAATGGGTGTGCGGGACGCATGCGGGCACACCCACTGGGACCTTCGGTGGAGCTCCCTATGGGGCCACGAACGTGTGAGGGGTGTGCCAAAATGGGTGTGCGGGACGCATGCGGGCACACCCACTGGGACCTTCGGTGGAGCTCCCTATGGGGCCACGAAACGTGTGAGGGGTGTGCCGAAATGGGTGTGCGGGACGCATGCGGGCACACCCACTGGGACCTTCGGTGGAGCCCCCTATGGGGCCACGAAACGTGTGAGGGGTGTGCCGAAATGGGTGTGCGGGACGCATGCGGGCACACCCACTGGGACCTTCGGTGGAGCTCCCTTATGGGGCCACGAAACGTGTGAGGGGTGTGCCGAAATGGGTGTGGCGGGACGCATGCGGGCACACCCACTGGGCCCTTCGGTGGGAGCTCCCTATGGGGCCAGAAACGTGTGAGGGGTGTGCCGAAATGGTGTGCGGGAAGCATGCGGGCACACCCACTGGGACCTTCGGTGGAGCTCCCTATGGGGCCACGAAACGTGTGAGGGGTGTGCCGAAATGGGTGTGCGGGACGCATGCGGGCACACCCACTGGGACCTTCGGTGGAGCTCCCTATGGGGCCACGAAACGTGTGAGGGGTGTGCCGAAATGGGTGTGCGGGACGCATGCGGACACAGCACTGGGACTTCGGTGGAGCTCCCTATGGGGCCACGAAACGTGTGAGGGGTGTGCCGAAATGGGTGTGCGGGACGCATGCGGACGGCAGCCACTGGGGCCTTCGGTGGAGCTCCCTATGGGGCCACGAAACGTGTGAGGGGTGTGCCGAAATGGGTGTGCGGGACGCATGCGGACGGCAGCCACTGGGGCCTTCGGTGGAGCTCCCTCTGGGGCCACGAAACGTGTGAGGGGTGTGCCGAAATGGGTGTGCGGGACGCATGCGGCACACCACTGGGACCTTCGGTGGAGCTCCTGTGGGGCCACGAAACGTGTGAGGGGTGTGCCGAAATGGGTGGCGGGACGCATGCGGGCACACCACTGGGACCTTCGGTGGAGCCCCCCATGGGGCCACGAACCGTATGAGGGGGGTGCCGAAATGGGTGTGCGGGACGATGCGGGCACACCCATGGGACCTTCGGTGGAGCTCCCTATGGGGCCACGAAACGTGTGAGGGGTTTCTGTGCCGAAATGGGTGTGACGATGACGATGATGATGAAGATGGGAGGAGGGAGGGGGCAGCGGGAAGGAAGGAACGCGGGGCGCTGTCTCTTCAAAACGAGGACCCAACACCACAGGATGGTTGGGAAAAAACCGTCCACCGTGAGAACATCGGGACGCGAGCATGCCTGCATTTGGCGGGCGAAGAGCGGCATATCACAAACTGCTCCGCCGGCAGGGACGCCTGCCCCCCGGGCGGCTGCAAGAGTTCTCGCCCCACGGTGCCACGTAGGGGTATAAGCGTTCCAGCCGCCTGGGAGGCAGGCGTCCCCGATGGCGGAACAAATTATGTGTTGACCGTTGTACACCCACTAACAAGAGAGAGGAACATACAGAAATAGAGAGAATGAGAGAAAGAGAGAGATAGAAAGAGAGAACGAGAGAGAGAGAGAGAGAACGAAAACAAGAGAGAGAGAGAGAGAGAGATAGAGAGAGAAACGTGAACCGGAACTGCCGTCACCCTAAAAACACTAGCTACGGCGGACCTGGTTTAGTGTCTAATGATTTTGCTCAATTTCGGGGCTCTGGGGCCCTACTGCTAACCGGGTCTCCTTACCCGGGGTCCTGGCTATACCCAACAATCATTAGTACACACCACTTCCCCACAGACCAGTTACGACCAGTCTTTTACAGTAGGAGCTGGGCTCGACCACAAAAAACCTTCCACGAGAAACCCAACCCTGAGATCCCAGGACGTCCATTGACTTTTGTTGTGGGAACGTTACGCATACCATTGAAACCCAAGAAGCCCTGGGCGCCCTGGAGGCAAGCAGGGTGTTTCTTGGAATTGGTTTTCATGGTTGGTCTCATAATAAAACCAATGGGTGGCTTGCAGAGTCCTGGTTCTCTTTGTGGAGGCCTCCTAGATGGGGTCCAAGTAGATGGGGTCGAAGGATCGCGCCGCATCGCAAAAGCATCGTCGATGTATCGACGATGCATCGGCGACGCATCGGCGATGCCTCGGCGGCGTTGGCGTGGGGAAACACGGGCTCCACATCGAGCCGCATAGTCGATGTATCGGCGATGCGACGCGATCCTCCGACCCCATCTACTCGGACCCCATCTAAGTCGGCGGTGGCCCAACCTCCCTCTAGTAAACCTCTCCTCAGTGAAAACGGCCTGGGGCCGAAACCGACGGAGACCTGGACCCGCAAAAAATGCCAGCCGCGGCGCCGTCTCGCGAATCGTCAACGGCCAATTCCTTAACCGACACGTCAGGGTAGAGTAGGAGGAGGGAGGAGGAGGAGGAGGAGGAGGAGGAGGAGGAGGAGGAGGAGGAGGAGAAGGAAGGAGGGAGGAGGCGGAGGAAGCGGGGGAGGGGGGAGGCGGAGGAGGGGTGGAGGAGGAGGAGGAGGAGGAGGGAGGAAGAGGAGGAGGAGGAGGAAGGAGGAGGTAGGAGAAGGAGGGAGGAGGAGGAGGAGGAGGAGGAGGAGGAGGAGGAGGAGGAGGAGGAGGAGAGAGGGCGGAGGGGGGGTGGAGGAGGCGCTGGAGGAGGAGGGAGGAGGAGGAGGATAGGAGGAAGGAGGAGGAGGAGGGGAGGGGAGGAGGAGGAGGAGGAGGCGGTGGAGGAGGAGGAGGAGAGGACGGGAGGAGGGCGGTGGAGGAGCGGAGGCAGGAGGAGGAGGAGGAGGCGGGGAGGAGCGTGGAGGGAGGAGGAGGAGGAGGAGGAGGAGGAGGAGGAGGAGGAGGAGAAGGAGGAGGAGGAGGAGGAGGAGAGGAGGAGGAGGGAGGAGGAGGAGGAGGAGGAGGAGGGAGGAGGCGGTCTATCAACCTCGCATCTAGGACGCATGTAGACTTTGGCCCCCGCCAGCCAGGTGCGCCGCCCGCGCCGCCGGCGCGGCCGCCCCTCGGCCGGCGGCCCAGCGGCGCCCGCGGCGCAGGCGGCCGCCGCTGGCGCACCGAACAGGAAGACGGCGCCGCTGCCGGCGCGGCCCGCCGCGCCCGAAGCGGCGGCGAGCCCCGCGGGGGGGAGGCGAGAATCGGGCCCGGCGAAAGGGGGGGAGGAGGAGGAGGAGGAGGGAGGAGGAGGAGGAGGAGGAGGAGGGGAGGAGAGGAGGAGGAGGAGGGGAGGGGGGAGGAGGAGGTGGGAGGAGGAGGGAGGAGGGATGAGGAGGAGGGGGAGGAGGAGAGGAGGAGGAGAGGAGGAGGAGGAGGAGGAGGAGGAGGAGGGAGAAGGAGGAGGAGGAGGAGGAGGAGGAGGGAGGAGGAGGAGGATAGCAAAGGGGGGGCCTGATAATCAGCTCACGTATGGCTGGCTTTCCCGGCGCCTCCCGGCGCCGGAGGCGGCCACGTCTCGAGGAATGGGCCCCTCGGTGGGGCCGAAACCAGCTGCATGCAGCAGATTTCGTACACCCCCCTTTCCCAATCCCCCCCTTTCGTCCGGCCCGAGAGAAGGGCCAGGCCCTCGCACCCAGACTTATGTTGCTCCCATCGTACTTCAGGGCGCCACATCCCAGAACCGATGTCGAGCACCCGGAGAAATGTCGAAATAGTGTCGACACCGGGTCAGACGGGCGTCTCCCAGGGCCCCACATGTGAAAACCCTAAGAGTTTTCGGGTGCTTTTCTGGCGCTCGATTTTTTTCCCTAAAGTAAGTGGAACATCATAAACCCAAACACCCTCGGGCAATAAAAGAATCATGACGGGAAGTTTGTCCGTATTTTCGGCCTCGGGAGGCCCTCGCTGGGCCTCGGGACTGTCAAAAAACGGTTCAGGATGAAAAACTGGTCCCGGGGAATGGGTCGAGACCCCTGAGGGTCGACGTTATGAAAAAATCATGAAGCTGGCCCCGGGAGATGACTAGAGGAAGCTACTGCCATGCTAAGGTCTACAGTATTTCTGGGTCGCAGAGCAGCAATCCCGCTATCTGGGATGACGTAGTCTTAGGTCCCGCATGTCCTCCTACAGGGCGATTTCGAAAACAAATAAAACATAGTCGAACAATATTCAAAGGCGGTCAAACATTGTCCAAACATAGTCCCCAGACTATTTTATGACTTGTTTGAATTCCTCCTTTAGAAAGGCAGGCCCGACTTAACCGTAGTCTTGCACATCAATAGGTGACTGCTCAGGCGACCCATGTCCACAAGAGCGGCCCCGCGGCCAGCGAACACATGCACGCTCGGCCTTCCGAGAAGCTTCCCAAGCCTCCCCCGAAAAGACACAGAAACCCTTTCAGAAGGACTCCTCCGGAGGCTCGGAAGCCCCATTGGCCTCCCGAGGAGTTTTTTGAGCCTCCCCCGAAGACGCGGAGACCCCCTCGGGAGGCGCGCAGGCTTCTGAGAAGTCCCGCCGCCTTCTGAGAGGGCCTCCTCCTTCTCTCACTCCCCCTCTCGCTCGCCGCCGACTGAAGGAGCCGCGTCGCACGCGGGCAGCGCGGCGTCGCACGCGAGGGTCGGCAGGGAGCTGATCGGCAGAGAAACAAAAAGGCGGCATGACCATAAACTTTCGGAGTCCCGCGCGGATTTCTCGGATCGGCGCGGGATCCCTGGCGGTGCTCCCGCCGCCGCCCCTGGCACGTTCCGCGCGCCAGGAAAGCGGGGGGGGGGTCCAGCGCCGATCCGAGAAACTCGCGCGGAGCCTCCTCCTCCTCCTCCTTCTCCTCCTCTTTGTTGTTCCTCTTCCTCCTCCTCATCCTGCTGCTCCTGCTCCGTCTCCCTCTCTTCCTCCTTCTCCTCCTCCTTGTCCTTGTTCTCCTCCTCCTCCTCCTCCTCCTCCTCCTCCTCCTCCTCCTCCTCCTCTTCCTCCTCCTCCTCCTCCTCCTCCTCCTCCTCCTCCTCCTCCTTTCCTTCATGCCGCCGTTTCTTCTTCGCATCGAGGAGCTGGAGTCGCTCCAAACCTCGGGCGCTCCAAGCACTGCCCCTGGCCCAGGGCGCCCCCGAGATTCCCGAGGCGGCATCGAGGAGCTGGAGTCGCTCCAAACCTCGGGCGCTCCAAGCACTGCCCCTGGCCCAGGGCGCCCCCGAGATTCCCGAGGCGGCCCCCGCGGTCCCCCGGGCACCACTCGCGAGGCCCAGAGGGCCCCGGGGGCTCCAAAATGAAGCGGAAGTAGAAGAAGGCAAACACGCCATCAACACACTAACGTTCGGCGCTCCGCGCGGATTTCTTGGATCCGCGCTGGGGCCCCCCTCCCTGGTTCGCATAGCGCGCCGAGAGCGGCGGAGGCGCCGCCGGGGGGGGCCCACCGCGGATCCCAGAAATCCTCGCGGACCACCAGAAACCAACGTGTATTGCATTTGTCTTCTTCGAAGAAGGCAGCGAAAGGCTGGGGGCACCTAGGGCGATGGGCACATCTCGGCTACACGTAAGAGTGACCCTGGGTAAGAGTGACCTTTGGTGCGCGGCTGTTTCGGGGCCGCGGGGGGGCCAAAGCTGGGCGCGCAGGCAGCTGCTCCTGCTTCGTTTTCAGCCATCTGGGGACCCATCTGTGCCTGCACCAAAGGTCACCCCGGCGAAAGGTCACTCTAACGTCTAGTCGAACCCCCCAGCACCCCCCCAAGACCCTGGTCAGCTGCGCGCGCCGCGGCGATCCGGCCGACGGCCCAGGCCGCGGCGCTCCGCCGTCCGGAGGCGGCTCGCCGCCGGGCGGCGCGCCACAGACGGGCGGGTCCACCATCGGCGCGCCTGCCCAAGGTGCACCGCCTTCGGGCGGTGGACCCTGCAGCCCAGAGGAGGAGTAGGAGGAGGAGGAGGAGGAGGAGGAGGAGGAGGAGGAGAAGGAGGAGGAGCAGGAGGAGGAGCAGGAGGAGGAGGAGGAGGAGGGAGGAGGGAGGAGGAGGAGGAGGAGGAGGAGGGAGGAGGAGAGGAGGAGGAGGAGGAGGAGGAGGAGGAGGAGGAGGAGGAGGAGGAGGAGGAGGAGGAGGAGGAGGAGGAGGAGCGGGGGAGGATTTTCCTCAGTGCTCCGCGCACGCACAGGTTCCTAATCGCGGGGCCGCGCGGGACTGGACGCGCGGGCTTGATACAAACATTGCTCGAAAACGCTTTCCAATGCCAATGCACCGACCGAAGATGTACAAAGAGCACGCGCAGATCTTCTGCAGGCGATGTAGCCCAAACGCTTCAGGGTCGCCAGACGCTCAGCACCGAGAGACGCGAGCTGCTCCTCCGTGTACTGCCTCTGGCTGCTCTCGTTGGGCTCGATGCAACCCTCGTTGTCGGGGTCGCCGATGTCCTCGACGTCGGACTCGAAGCGGTCCGCACTGTCGCACTTGGCAAGCCCATCGGGGTCGAAGTTGGGCTCGGCGTGGCCCTCGATGTTGTTCTTGCACAGGAGGCTGGAAGTCGCCCTTGAAGTCGCTCCTCAAGGAGGGCTGGAAGTCGCCCTCGAAGATGGGCGGGCAATCGCCCTCGATGTTGCTGGTGACGGGCGGGCAAATGCCCCCGGAGATGGTGGGCAAAGCGCCCTGGGGAATTTGGAACTTGACCTTGCTTGATATCCATGAAGGTGGGCTCGTCGTCGTCGGTGGTCTCGCAGCCGCCCTCGGCGCTGAACGTGATCGGTGAGTTGGTCTCCTCCTCCAACGTGCACAGAACTCTGCGTCGACGTTGAAGCCGTGACTGCTGCGCACGATGGTAGACCTGGTCTTCTTCTCCACGACGTGCGGGATGCCAGGCGGGACGAGCTGCAGCAAACGCAACGCTTGGGGACCAGCTTAGTTCCGACGCAGCGAGGGGCAAGGGCTCCCCTCCTCCTCCTCCTCCTCCTCCTCCTCCTCCTCCTCCTCCTCCTCCTCCTACATCATCATCAGGGGGTGCGGAGGCAGAGGCGCCTTCATGTCGCCGGTGTTCATCATGATCGCCGTCCCCATCCTCCCTGATGTGGAATTCGCCGATGTGATACTTGACGCAGCCGCGAGGCCCAGGCCGCTCCCCAAAGACCTCGGTGGTGTCGGGCTCGGCGGAACCTCCTCGGAGAACTTGCTCATGCACTAGTCCCTCAACTTGCCGAATTTCTTATTGCGCTTCATGTGTCTGTACGCCGTGCAGGAGAGCTTCTCGGTTTCCTTGTGCTCCTTGGTGCCGCTCTCCTGCAGCTCTGGGCTGAGCTCAATCCAGCGCTTGAGCACCTTGATCGGCCTCGGCGGCGGAAGAAGTCGCGCTGGCGGCATCGGTATTGTGCCCGTCAAATGAGCTGAGGCCTTCAGCACGACCGTCATGGTGTCGAGCTCCACCTCGTGGGGATCCCAGTTGCCCGGCGGTGGGGACGGTGGCGGACCAAAGCGCTCCTAGAATTGTGACACGGACGTCGTCCCACTCGCTGCGGCTGAAGAACTCATGGATCCTCCGGCCCAGGTCGCCAGCGACGTGCTGGTACGGCACCAAGAAGTCAAGCCTCGCTCCCATGCACCAGCCGAAAGCGATGAGGATGAGCTCGATGAAGTAGACCTCAGTGTTACGACGCGGACGGCGTCGCCTCAAGCCGCAGAGACCAATGCTGGTCCCCTTCAGCCCAGAGGGGGCCTGCATGCGCGCGGAGGGCGGCCCGACGCGCGGCGGCCCTTGGGAATAAGGAGGAGGAGGAGGAGGATGGGGGAGAAGGAGGAGGAGGAGCAGGAGGAGAAGGAGGAGGAGGAGGAGAAGGAGTTGGAGGAGGAAGAGGAGGAAAGCAACTGCAGAGAGCCTCCTGGCGGGGTGGCGTCCCGTGCCTCTGGTGGGGCGGACGGCGGCGAGGCTGGAGCTCCAGCACAGGGCTGCCGCGGCGGGCTCTGCGGCCTCTCGGGGCCGCGGAACGAGACGGCCCCATGCAAGTCTGTGGTGCGCGCAGCACCTGGACCTGCGCTCGCAGCGCCTGCGCCTCCACGGGAGCGAAGGCACAGCGGCGATCGAAAAACGACGCTGGGCGACGACATGGTAGCAAGCGAGAGCGACGCACCTGCTTGAGCCACGGATCGCACGAGGATGGCGACGACATTGTACGACATGACCTAGCCCTCGTTTGCATAAGCACGTGCACCCCTCACCGCGGGAGAGGAGAAGTGGTGGGGCTGCGGGTGGATTACTCGCGGATAAGCAGTTTATAATAGTTTGCCAGAGAAGAGCGGGGGCGAGTGGGGACGGGAGCAATGATTCACGCTCTCGTCTCGTATATACTCCTGCCCCTCCTTGATGCTGCTGCTGCTCTTCCTCTTCCTCCTCCAAGGCAAAGCAGACCTACCCGTTCCCCCATGTCCTCGGCCTCTCCATCACCTCCCCCCTTTCAACCAACCGCATCCCCCTCCCCCATCACTTCCTCAACTGTCATCGCTCCTAGTTGGCATCTTTTGGCCAACCTCTGGACTCATCCCCGCTGGGGTGCTTCATGCTCCGCCGTGCCTGGCTTCCGCATGCAAGGAAGACGAAATCCCTCTTGTGCCTTCTTGGGGCCCGCCAGGGGACCTCTTGGGCCATCCCGAGGCGATCTTCTGGGTCTGTTTGCTGGAAACCCAGATCGGCGAGGACGCGACATCTCTGCCAAACGCATACGCGATGCATTGTGCCTTTCGGAGGGCTTCTTCGGGGTCTGCTTCGGGCCTCCTAGGGTCGTCTTGGGAGCCTGTTGGGCCGTCTTGCGGCCGTCTGGGGCCGCCTTGGATCTGTCTTCGGGACCTCTCGGGGCTTCTAGGGCCCTCTGGGGTCGATTCGTCGCCCGTCTTCGCCTATCGGAAGCCTTTTGACGGCCAACTGGCAGGCCCAAGACGGAAGGTCCCAAACCCGTGTCCACTTGTCTCCACGGAAACACGCGCGCGATCTATTTATTTCACACGGCAAGACAACACAACACACTCGGGAGCATGATGGGGTCCTCCTTTGCCGAACTGGAGCCGTCCTGGTGTCGCCCCACACCTCCCACGTATCTCTTCTTCCTCTTCAAGCTTGCTTCCTCCGCACTTCCTGCTCCTGGTGCCAATTGAAGGCCCGCTTGGGGGCCACGTGGGCCGTCTTGGGGCCCCATGGGGACCGTGTTGGGTGTTGGGGATGCCATGGGCTATCCCAGGGCCCTAATTGGTATTCTTGGAGGCTTTTGGGCCTCTGGGTGCGCACGCGAAACTCTGCAATGACCACCGTGCGGGAGAACTCCTGGCTTTACGGTTTCTGGCCAATTCCATTGAATGCGCGCGTTGTTCTGACGAACATTGGCTTACAGAGCAATGCAATGTTGCCGCGTGTCGTTGCTAAGCAACGGTGGCAACGCCACGACAATTCATATGATGCAGTTGCAGAAGAACACATACACACCGCTCGGTGCAGAGTCCCCCTCGAATCGGGGTCACGCTGGTACTAGACACAACATGACGCCATCGAACACCGTTGCCTGGAATAGTGATGCGGAAGATGACGGGGGGGGATGACGATTAAGGACGCGTCGCCTCTCCAGGCCAGAGGAAAACCCAGTCATCGTTCCACCATCCGGAACGCGAGCAAAAGGGCTTGTTATGTTCATGGCGGGCCTGGGCCACAACCAGTTTGGAGTCCCGAAACGGTGCGGTGACAGACCGTGCGGTGACCTCGAAATCCTCCAGGACCTCACCGCACGGTCCGTCAACGCCTGTCGCCCGAGACGTCCTCGGAGAACGGCCTGAATCCAAAAACCGCGCGGTGACCCCGAATCCCCACCAACTCACCGCACGGTGTGGTCACCACAGTTTGAAAAGGGTTGGGAGGCCCAACCATACGCTATACGCTTCGCCTACGGCGGCGCCCATATCCAACTCTGTTGTACCGTAGTAGCGATAGTCCCAAAAGTAGGAGATCGTCGCGGGAGCGACGGGCCATGCAAAGCGAACATGTTTTCGGTCTCAATGGCAGTTGTGAGCCTCGCGAAGAGGCGCAGTCATATATTGGCGGCCGGCCGCTTGATCACAAACGGCCGCGGACAAACGCTCGCTATCTCTCGCCTTTGCCCCAGCCTCCTTTAGAGTACCACACTTTTTGTGGGCCCCCGACACAACCTGGTTCCACGACGCAGATCTGAGGAACCGCCCGGAACCAGCGCACCTTCTGAGCCCAAAGCGGTCCCTATGTTTAGCTCGGGCGTGCCCGCCCCTACAGGAGGATTTTGGGCGACAGTGTTGGAAAAATATGCCGAAATGCTAAAAGTAATTACGCTACCGAGGATCCCCACATACTTAATTTAAATATTATGTCAACGCCTGCTACGCTGTCACGCTCCCCGACCCTGGCACGCATAGACGCCGCGGTGAGAGACCACCCCCTGCGCACCCCCCCTGGTGTCGAGAACGTGCCACGCCTGCCACGCTCTCCGACCCTGGCACGCATAGGGGCCGCGGTGAGACACCACCCCCTGCGCACCCTCTCTGGTGTCGAGAAAGTGCCACGCCTGCCACGTTCTCCGACCCTGGCACGCATAGGGGCCGCGGTGAGAGACCACCCCTACGCACCCCTCTCTGGTGTCGAGAAAGTGCCACGCCTGCCACGCTCTCCGACCCTGGCACGCATAGACGCCGCGGTGAGAGACCACCCCTGCGCACCCTCTCTGGTGTCGAGAAAATGTCCGACTCTGGCAAAGGCCGCGGTGAGAGATGCCGCGGTGTCCGTGCCACGCCACACTCTGAGAGACCGCGCACTCTGGTGTCACGCCTGTCTCCGACCCTGGCACGCATAGACGCCGCGGTGAGAGACCACCCCCTGCGCACCCCCTCTGGTGTCGAGAAAGTGCCACGCCTGCCACGCTCTCCGACCCTGGCACGCATAGACGCCGCGGTGAGAGACCACCCCCTGCGCACCCCTCTGGTGTCGAGAAAGTGCCACGCCTGCCACGCTCTCCGACCCTGGCACGCATAGACGCCGCGGTGAGAGACCACCCCCTGCGCACCCCCCCTGCTGTCGAGAAAGTGCCACGCCTGCCACGCTCTCCGACCCTGGCACGCATAGACGCCGCGGTGAGAGACCACCCCCTGCGCACCCTCTCTGGTGTCGAGAAAGTGCCACGCCTGCCACGCTCTCCGACCCTGGCACGCATAGGGCCGCGGTGAGAGACCACCCCCTGCGCACCCCCTCTGGTGTCGAGAAAGTGCCACGCCTGCCACGCTCTCCGACCCTGGCACGCATAGACGCCGCGGTGAGAGACCACCCCCTGCGCACCCTCTCTGGTGTCGAGAAAGTGCCACGCCTGCCACGCTCTCCGACCCTGGCACGCATAGACGCCGCGGTGAGAGACCACCCCCTGCGCACCCCCCCTGGTGTCGAGAAAGTGCCACGCCTGCCACGCTCTCCGACCCTGGCACGCATAGACGCCGCGGTGAGAGACCACCCCCTGCGCACCCCCCCTGGTGTCGAGAAAGTGCCACGCCTGCCACGCTCTCCGACCCTGGCACGCATAGACGCCGCGGTGAGAGACCACCCCCTGCGCACCCTCTCTGGTGTCGAGAAAGTGCCACGCCTGCCACGCTCTCCGACCCTGGCACGCATAGGGGCCGCGGTGAGAGACCACCCCCTACGCACCCCCTCTGGTGTCGAGAAAGTGCCACGCCTGCCACGCTCTCCGACCCTGGCACGCATAGACGCCGCGGTGAGAGACCACCCCTGCGCACCCTCTCTGGTGTCGAGAAAATGCCGCGCCCGCCACGCTCTCCGACCCTGCTGTGAGGAGGAGAGGAGGTGTGAGGTGAGACGCGGGTGCGACGCGGCAGGGAAGAAAACCAGAACCCCACGAAGCATGTGGGGAATGAAAATCGTCCCCCGACCATTTTTGACGATTTTGAATTTTCCTCCTGTAGAGGGATTTGCCCGACTTAACCCTACGTGTGTAGGCGCGCCACCACTGCACCACGACATCAACACTTGTAGCCCCAGGTAAGGGGGACGCGGAGCGTGCTTTCATGATCCCCCCCACCCCCCAGGAGACTCCGAGAAGCCTCAGGTCTGCTAAGCCTCTCAGAAGCCTCTTGGGGCCCTGTAAGAAGCGTGCCAGAGGCATCTGAGGAGCCTTTCGGAAGCCTCCCAGGACCCTCTCAGAAGCTTTTCGAGAGCCTCTCGGGAGCATCCCAGCGGCCTCCCAGTAGCCTCTTGGGAGCCTTCCAGAATCCTCCCAGACGCCTTTCAAACGTGTCGAAGAAGTGGCTCGGGAGCCCCCGAGAGGTCTCTTGGCACCTTCGCAGCAGCCAGTCACCGTCCGACGCCTCTCAGACGCATCCCACAAGCCGCTCAGGAGCCTCCCTGCGGCCTCTCTGCGCCTCGCAAAACCCTCTGAGGAACCTCTGGGCAGATGGCCGGACGCCTCCAAGGAGCATCTCGTGAGCCTCTCGAGAACTCATCTTGTCGGAGATCTGGGGCCACCTCCGATCTACATCGGTTCCCCGACTCCCCTCAGGGTCCATGTGAGCGTTCTCTTATTCGGCGTTTCAACATTGGGCGGAAGGAGGGGCGAGGGAGGTGGTTTGGCTCCAGACCTGTTCTCAATGCGACTGTTTGCAATAGTGCGTCCTGTGGGGAAGGGACTCCGACTCCACCTGCTCGACACAGGCGCCTAACACAGCCCAGATCTACTCCATGGGGGGCGGGGGATGCGAGGGCCCGCGCAGATCGGCAAAACAATGAAGAAGAAAACGATCACCATCCTGACCAGTGTTTCGAGGTGCATGTGTGGCGACGACAAGCTTCCAGGAGACCCAGAGAGGGCCCAAAACACGCCGGGGAGGGCCGCGCAATCTCGACTGGCCCTCCTCCGCAGCTCGGCCCTTCGCAGGCCGGTCGGCCTCGGCACTGCAGCAGCCCGCGCGCCGTCTTGCGGAAGGCTCTCGCCCCGAGGGACCACCGGGGGTGCTCCACTTCGGACCCCCACCCTGCCCAGCGAGGAGAAGCCCAGCCCTCCGCCCCAGGCGGCCGAGACCACTTCCCCCCGGCCGGTCCTTCGTCCTGCATCGCTGCTGGACGCTCCCGAGGCCGGGCGAGGGCCCCCAGGCGCCGACAACGGCTCCGCGCCGCCCGCTTTGCTTTTTTTCGGAGCGCCACCTCTCTGGGCTCGTCGGAGAAGGGCGGCCTGCGACAGCGGCGGCTTCAGACTCAGTCCCCAGGAACCCTCCCGGCTTCCAAGCGCACCACGGTCGTCCAAGCTGCGCCCAGCCGTGCGGCGACGAGGGGGCTCTCCCCGAAGGCCGCCTGGCCGATGCCTCGCCTCGCCCTCCTCTGTCCCTCCTTCCTCTGCCCCCCTCCTCCTCCTCCTCCTCCTCCTCCTCCTCCACCTCCTCCTCACCTTCTCCTTCTCCTCCTCTTCTCCTCCTCCTCCTCCTCCTCCTCCTCATCGATTCCTCCTCCTCCTCCTCTCCTCCTCCTCCTCCTCCTCGATCCTCCTCCTCCTCCTCCTCGTCCTCGATCCTCCTCCTCCTCCTCCTGGATCCTCTCCTCCTCCTCTGTCGCACGGCTGGCGTCGTCCAGCCCAAGTGGCTTTCGG
>CAUYUJ010015656.1:145000-147500 GCA_963575745.1 Prorocentrum cordatum
CAGGCGCCGCTGCCGCGGGGCCTCTCGCGGGGAGCGGCGCGCGCCGCCGCGCCGTCGCGGCAGCGCGGCGGGCGGCGGCTGGCGGAGGCGCTCCGACGGGCGTCGCTGCCAGATCCCCTCGGGTCGTTTGTCCTCCTCCTGCTCCTCCTCCTTCTCCTCCTCCTTGTCCTCCTCCTCCTTCTCCTCCTTGTCCTCCTCCTTGTCCTCCTCCTTCTCCTCCTCCTCCTCCTCCTCCGTGTCCTCCTCCTTCTCCTCCTCCTCCTCCTCCTTCTCCTCCTCCTCCTCTTTTTCGGGTCGCTGCCAAATCACGACGGACAATGTTTGTCAATGTTCGGCCTCGGGGGCCCTCGCCGGGCCCCAGGACTGTCAAGACACGACTCAAGATCGACAACCATTCCTGGGGAATGGATCGAGACCTCCGGGGTCCACGTCACAAATAAACATGGCGTAATTTGGAAATAGAAGAGGAGGGGGAGGACGCTGGGTTCCTGGGCTTGGTGGCGGCGTTGTCGTCGCGGACGTCGCGCGGGTCGCCGTCAGCTCAGCGTCGCGGAGGTCGCGCCGTCGCGGGCGTCGCAGGTCGCGCCGTCGCAGGCGTCGCGCCGTCGCGGGCGTCGCGCCGTCTCGGCCGTCGCGGCGCCCGCGGCAGTCGTGGCCGGCAGGATCGGACGGTTTGGGGATCGAGGTCGAGGTCTGCCGTGGGCGCCAGGCTATCGAGGTGCCCCAGGATGGCTGGCTGCTTTCGCGAGGCTCTTGGGGCCCCGAGGCGCTCTCGGGGCGACGGAGAGACCCCTCCGAAGGCTCGCGGAGGCCGCCGGGGCACGTCGTCGTCGGCGCCGTCGCGGGCGCGCTGCGCCCGCCCGCCGCCGCCTTCCTCCGCCGCTGCCGCGGCCCTCCCGTCGCCGCCGCCGCCGCCGACAAAGAGGGGCCGTCGCTCGCGCGGCGATCCTCGCCGCCGTCGCTCGCCCTCGGTCGTCGTCGTCGTCGTCGTCATCGTCGTCGTCGTCGTCGTCGTCGTCATCGTCGTCGTCGTCGACCTCGTCGTCGTCGTCGTCGTCCTCGTCGTCCTCGTCGTCGTCGTCGTCGTCGTCGTCGTCGTCGTCGTCGGCGTCGTCGTCCTCGGTGTCGGGCTCCCCGCGCCTGCTGTGGCCTCCCGGGGCCGCCGAAGAGCGGTTCAGGCCGCAAGCCCCGGGGCCCGCGGGCCTTACAAAACACGGATCCGCTGCAGTGGTCTTGGATGAAAACGCCGCTGGCCGCCAGCGACGACGGCCCCGTGCCACCTTGGGCACAGATTGCGACGATGACGAGCGGCGCCGGCGGAGGCGTCGTCGACGTCCGCGTCGTCATCGTCCTGCCTCTGCTCCTTGCTCGTGACTCATGGCCGCTGCGCCATGGGATCGCTGGAGCCGTTGCGAGGCGGCGAGCGCAGACAAAGGGGACTCATACTGAGAACTGGAACGTTCGTGGTGTATCTCCCTGAGGGTAAGTACGGAAGTTCGTGCGGCGTTGGCCCTGTCGGGGGTCCAGGACCCAGAGATCCGACGCTCCAAAAAATTGAAGCAGGTAATTTTTGGCCGCTTTCAGCCTCTGGGGGCCCTCGCCGGGCCTCGGGAACGTCACACAAAGACTCAGGACGAAACACCAGCCCTGGAGAAGTGGTCCAGACTTTCTGGGCCTACGCATCGAACAAATTGGAGCAGCTGGATGTCTGGGGAAGAGGCCCCCGAGAGGCCCAAAAGAGGCCCCAAACGGCCCCCGAGACGGTCGAAAACTGCCTCCGAGAGGCTCAACCAGGCCTCCGTCCCACGACGCCTCCACCGTGGACTCCCCCCCACCTCTTCTTAGGGTCGGCCGAATGGCGCAAATCTCTTGCATCCACGTCCGGAGGTGACGTGCTGAGCGGTAGCGTCTGTCGGCGAACGCCTGAATCCAACGTGTCCAATATATCCAATGGTTCCACACTTGCTACATATTGTGTTGCGCTATATTATAATGTCTCCCCCACTGCCCCCCTGAAGTCGCGCCACATCGTCGGACCAAATGTGACGACCCCCATTCGGGTGTCAAACGCGTACGAAAACGTGCGAGCATCAAACAGATCGGCCTCTTGTCTTAATTGACCGTTGAATGTTGCTATATTTTAACATCCTCGTGTTGTCCGGCTCTCGGGGCCATGACAGCCCAAGGGGCTTCCAAAATTACACCAATACAGCCCAAAGAGGCCCCCAAGAGGGCCCCGAGACGGCCCAAGAGGGCCCCAGGATGTTCCAAAGGGGGCTCCAAGACGGGCCAAAAGAGGCCCCCAAGACAGCATAAGAGGGCCCCCAGGCGGCCCCGAGAGGCCCCCCAGACAGCCTCCGAAGGAGCCAGAGTAGAAGTAGGAAAAACTGGGGATCCGCGCGGAGCGATGCGTCGGCGATGTGGCGCGACCCTCCGTCCGACCGTCCGACCCCTCATCTACTCCGACCTCATCTAGGAGGCCTACTCTGGGTTTCTTAAT
>CAUYUJ010015656.1:155000-157500 GCA_963575745.1 Prorocentrum cordatum
AACATGCCGCACACGTACCAGGGCGGATCAATCCGCCAACCCCCGCTTGCCTCCTCGGCCTGTCGCTTCCGGTGGGCCTCCGGGTGGCCCGGTTGCCGAGGAGGCCCAAAGCTCTTTGCGTCGCAGCGCGGCAGGGGCAGGCCGCACGCGCGCTCGGGCGGGCTGGGACACGGCAGGCGCCAACTGTCTGGCGGCCAGAGCTGGCCATCGCTCGGACGTCCATTCCCTGTTCTTTTTTCGGTTTCGTGCGTGGTTTTTTCGCCGAGTGATCAAGGATGCTCCTCGATGGCCCTCGCCGAAGGAAAAATGAACACGTCCGAACGATGCTAAGAGAGAGGGACAAAAGGAGGAAGAGACTGCTGCGAGGCGGGGGGAGTGAGGGAGAGCGCTCACATCTGGCGGCAAGCAAAAGGGGGTAGGGGGAGAGTGGAGGGCTTCTTAGAAGGAGGCTGCTTCTTAGAAGGCGCCGGCCTGACATCTACAGACAAGGCCCGCGCCTTCTGAGAAGCAGGGGTGCTTTTACTAGCAGGCTTCCCCCCTCCCGCTGCCCCCCTCGGCGCGTGGCCGTCGCATGGCGGAAGCCGCAGGAGGCCCAGCGCAGGGCGAAGCCCGATCTGGGACCAGCGTTTTGTTTCCGATGCTCCGCCAAAGGCTCCCGCACCAGATGCACAGCATCGAGGCGACGACGCCGCGGTCGGCGGCGCCGAGATCGACGGCGACGGTCGGCGACGACGGCGACGGCGACGGCGACCCCGAGATCCGATGGTTTATGGTTTACTTCCAGTCCGGAGGTTTTTCTGGGATTTCGGGCGTCGGGGCCTATCTTTGGGCCCCGCAAGGCAAGCATCGGCGATGCAAGATCGGTTCAGGGTCGGACCCCGCCGGGGGCCCGAACACACACGAGCTGTCTCCGAGCGGCGTCCAGCCGTGGCCAGCGGACTGCCGCTGGTCTCAGCTGGCCCTCCTCGGAGGAGCGGCAGCAGCATGCGACGAGTGGAACGATCGGGCATCGATCGGGAAACATAATCTTCGCTCAACGTGAAGTCGGGCCTGTTCGCTCTGCAGGAGGAGTACTCCAAAATAGTCAAAAACTAACTCGAGGACGATTTATTGACTATGTTTGCCCATTTGGGGTGTATTGATTGAGTATTTAGTTATTTTTCGCCCACCATCCCCCTGTAATTCATGGGGGACGCGCCCGATTTAAGCTCAACGCCAGCAAGCCGGGCGCGACGCCGCCCGAACGGCACCGCGCCAACGCGCCTCGACGAGCGGCGGCCGAGAGGAAGGGCCCACAGGATGCCCGGAGGGACCCCCAAAGGAAGAGGCCCAATCTTGGAGGCCTGGAACTGGGCACCAACACCAACACAGGGGGCTGCCTCCGCAGGGGGAAGATGCTCCCAGATTTCGGTGTCGGTGGTAACAGTTCGGTCACCTTGGAAGCCAGAAGATTGCCACCATCACCGAGATCGGCATCTCCTTCCCTCGGTGGAGGCGCACCGCCGATGTTGGTGTTGGTGTCAACCTCCAACCCCGCGACAAGAGGGCCGCGACGCCACCCACCGGAGGCGCCGCCTTGGGTCCCAGAGCAGATCGAAAAACGAATCACGCGAGGGCCTCGGACAGTTTACGTTGATGCCGAGATCTCCTTTGACACAGGGGCCTCCCGCCGACGTGCTTCCAGGAGCCTTCCTCAGACGTCCAGCGAAGCCCAGTGCGTTCAGCACAACCTCCCGTTTCGCCGTCGGCGACATCGTGATCGGCGAGCCTGCTGGTGGCCCCGGAGAGCCTCACATTTGGCCCAGAGGACCCTAACTTGGCCGTCGATATAGGCTGCTCGGCCTGCTCCTGGCCGGGGCCTCCCCAGGAGGAGGAGCGTTCCCTGTCTCGGACCCGCCCCAGCTTCCCCATTCCTGGGAGCTGACGAGTGTTTAATGGCTCTGCTGATTCCGCCGGCCTGTTTCGCATCACTGGCTGCGTGGTGGTGTGCTCGTGCCTCGGGGGAACGGTATGGCGGGCAGGAATGTTCTCCAGGAGATCCGTGGAGATGTGGCTCCCACCCCGTCGAAGAGAGCCAATTGACTGTCCAGACGGCGCGAAGATGGCTCAAGAGAGCTCCGATTTTCCTGGGAGTCCACGATCATTTAGGTCTGAGTGCTGTTTCCCTTTCCTGATCCACGATTAGGTCGTGCCTGTCCCCCTACAGGTGGATTTTGGACGAAAAATTATTCACTGCGTGGGGATCCCCATATGTGCATCTCCTTGCTGGCGCTCCCTTGGTGGTGGGACTCGGTGAGGACGAATCTGGATTTAAGTGTGACTGAGCTGCCTCTCTCTCTGCTCTCTCTGCTCTCTCTGTCTCTCTCTCTCTCTCTGCCCTCTCTCTGTCTCTGCCTCTCTTTCCCTGCCTCTCTCTCTCTCTCTGCCTCTGTCTCTCTGCCTCTCTCTCTCTCTCTGCCTCTCTCTCTGTGCCTCTCTCTCTCTGCCTCTATCTCTGCCT
>CAUYUJ010015656.1:160000-262500 GCA_963575745.1 Prorocentrum cordatum
GCAGGTCGCCGGCAGGTCGCCGACAGGCCCCCGACAGCGAAGCCGCACGTGCCTGGGCGGGCTGGGGCTAGGAATGGGAGCCCTGTCGGCGATCAGTGGGCGATAGTGAGTCGACGCGTTCCCCCTGCGCCGGTCCACCGCCCCCCCCCCCCGCCGTTGGTGTCCCGGGCCGCTGCCGCCCCCTGCCCCCAGACCCCCGACGTCATGATTGGTTCATCACGTCGACCCCCATGAGGTCTCAACCCAGTCCCCCGGACCGCCTTCTCCTCCCGAGCCCTTCTCTGACGGCCCCGAGGCCCAGCGAGGGCCCCCACGAGGCCGAAGATGCGGGCACGCCCCCCGTCCTGCTTTCTCTCCTCGCCCGAGGGGCTCTGGGCTCCCCGCCTGCTGCTGCTGCCGGCCCCTCCTCCCTCCCTCGCCGGCGCCGCCGCCGAGCGGGTGGCGCCCCCCCGCGCCCCCCCTCCGAGCACCGCTGCCCGAGCCCCGTGCCCACGGGCGTGGCCCGGGCTCCCCCGGCGGGCGTCCCCGCCCATCGGCGGCGAGCGAGGCCCCCTCGGAGGCCTTCTCGGAAGCCTTCTCGGAGGAGTGCTCCAAGCCTGCCCCGAGAACAAGAGATACAACAGATTCTCAGGAGGCGCGAGGGCCTCTGAGAAACTCCCGCCGCCCTCCGAGGAGGCCTCCTCCTGCTCGCCTCCCCGCCCCTCGCTCGCCGCGGAACCGGATGTTGGGTCGGGCGTGTCCCCCTACAGGCGGATTGTGGACGACAGATAAGACAGACCCTACAAATATTCAAAACATACTACAAAATAGTTCGAGCAACGTCCCCTATGTTTTGACTATGTTTGAATATATTCCTCCTGTAGAGGGACACGCCCGACTCAAACCTAAATGGGGACAAACATGTTGTTCAGTTCCGCTCTGCTGCGCCAGGCCTTGGGGGCTGCCAGGAGGAGCTGCGCGCTCGCGCCCGCGGGCCTGCCCTGAACAAAAATGCGCCCGGCCAGGACTCGAGCCCTGAAGCTCTACGGTGCTGGCTCCTGCGGGCTTCGCAGGGACTGCCCATCGGTCGGAAGAAGTAGGGAGAAGCATGAAGTAGGAAGGCGTTGAATGTAGATTGGGTGTCAACCCGCCCCCTGACGAGGACGGAAAAGGTGAAGCCACTCGATCATTGAAGTAGGAAGGCGATTGCAATAGACATTCGGAAAGGACTCGCTGTTCCTGAGGTCATTCCGTGTTTGCTCCTGTAGCCTTCATCGGGCAAAGAAAAAATCGTGATGGGAAATTTGTCCTTAATTCTCGGCCTCTCGAAGCCCTTCCCGGCCCTCGGGACCGTCAAAAACGATTCAGGACGAGAAACCGGTCTCGGGGAATTGGTCGAGACCTCGGGGGTTGACGTAATGAACAAATCTTGACGTCGGGTGTCTGGGCTCACTGTTTCTTAGGTCATTCCGTGTTTGCTCCTGCAGCCTTCCTCGTGCACCCGGGCGCGGTTGGCGCCAACATGGGGCTTCGTTCCTTACCCCCAGACCCCCGACGTGAGGATGTTTTCGTAACGTCGACCCTGAGGTCTCGACCCATTCCCCTGGACCGCTTTTTCATCCAGGGTCTTTTTTGACGGTCCCGAGGGACGGTAGTTAAAAGCCTCCAGAGGCCGAAAATCTTGAAAAAACACCCGTCATGTTTTCGTTGCCCGAGGGGATCTGGGTCTAGCGTTCCTTCTTGCAGCGGCCCTGCTGTATAGAAGGGTGGGTTCGTGGGGCTCAGATACCCTGACCCAGCAAGGGTGTGGATAGGTTTCTCTTCGCGTGCCCGCCGCCTCCATTCAGCCTCAGGTTGGGCATGCCCCAACATATCCCAACACTTTGCAAAACATATAGATGGAATTCGCCGGCCCAACGGGCCAGGGCGTGCTAAGATCTCCGGTACCTGGTTAACAGTATTTCTAGTTCGCGCGCGCGGGGCGGCCCCTGGGGGTCCCCGGACGAAAAGTACCCCGGCAAGGTCCCGGCAAGTCCCCGGCAAGGTCCCGGCAAGCCTCGGGCCAGAGATGCCGGAGCCCTGTTACAGGGCCCCAGGACGGGCCAAGAGGTCCCCAAGAAGCCTCCAAGACGGTCCAAGAGGGCCCCGAGACGGCCAAAGATCGCCCGAAGACGCCCAACAGGGCCCCAAGACAGCCCAAGAGGCCTCCAAGACGCCCCAAGGGCCTTCCAAGAGGCCTCCGAAGAGGGCCCCAAGAGGCCAAAATCGTTGATTTTCATTGTTTTTTCTATGTTTTTTGCGTTCTGGCTTTTTCGGCTTCCGGACGCTTCAAGACGGCCCAAGAGGCTCCCAAGACCGCTCCAAGACGGCCCACGAGGCTCCCAAGACGGCCCCGGAACGGCCCAGGAGGGCCCCCAAGACGGCCCAAGTGCCGCCCAAGACGGACCAAGAGGCCCCAAGACGGGCCCAAGAGGGGCTCAAGAGGGGAACCGAGAACTGAAAAATCGAGCCCTCCGCCCCAGAAGGCGCCCAGGAGGCCCCAAAAAAGCCCCAAGAGGCCCCCAAGAGGCCCCCAAGACGCCCCAAGAGGCGCCCAAGAGGCCCAAAAGAGGCCCCAAGAGGCCCCACAACGGCCCCCAAGAGGCCCCAAAACTCGGCTAGCCCACAACGGTGCGACAATATGGGCCGGCGGAATGAGCGAAGCGATTAAATCAAACATTCAAACATATGTTTTAAACATAGGGGGAGAACAAACCTACCTCGCTTTTGACCACCCTCGCTTCCAAGAGATACCAGGCGATGCCAAACTACGGCATGTACTGGTCAGGTCGCTTGACGAGGAGGCGCGTGGTATGACTTGGTTTTTCCTGGAAGCGAAAGCGGGGTAGGTAATTCACGCTCTGAAAAAAAGAGGAAAGTTCCTACACTATTGTTTTACTATGTTTGCATTACCCTCTGTAAGTAGAGGGGCATGCCCGACGTTACTCCAGCCCGACCACCTGGCGGGCCACGGCCGGCTGGCGCTGCGTGCCCTGCCCCCCCCCCCTGAGGCGGACCCGTCGCACCGACGCGCTCTCGCGAGGAGGGCGTCGAGACCGCTTGGGGCCCCCCGTGGGGGTGCGTCGGGTTCGTGTCGCGCCGACTTCGGCGCTGGTTTCTCGCACCCAGGGGATCGTGCAACCTCGAACGAGTGGCCGTTTCCGAAACGTCCAACTCGTTCCACATCGAACGATTCTGGGCCGCCCGCGGCGTTCATAGTTGAACGCCGCTGGCGGGGTCGCCGCCGGTTGACACGAAACGAACCTACCGTGCAGGCAGATTCTGGACAACAGATACATATAAGATTCAAAAATAAACGGGAGTAGTCCAGAAAACGTCCCCATACTATTGTTTTGCTATTTTTGACTAGTCCTCCTTTAGAAGGGCATGCCCAACTTACGGGTAGGGGCCAGCACGTCCTGGGCTGCAGGACCAGTCGGCGCCGAACGGCGGCATCGGACCGCACCGAAACGCGCGTCGGACCCATACCCCCTCGGGCAATGAACAAATCGTGACGGGAGGTTGTTCCGTATTTTCGGCCCCTGGAGGCCCTTGCTGGCCCTCAGGACCGTCAAAAAACGACCCAGGATTGCAAGCCGGTATGGGTCGAGACCTCCGAGGGTCGACGTCAAGAAAAAATCCTGACGTCGGGGGTCTGGGGCTCGGGCTGCATTGGTACGGAGGCGAAATCGACTCGGGTTGGCTGCGCCAGAATGCATCACAACGCCATGCAAACATCGAGCCGGACCAGATCGTTAGAACACCGGCCGGAATCGAACGGGATCGGACCGGCCAGAATCGATATCGAGCCGAATCGATCAAATCGAAATGGACCCTGGGTTGTGGCTGGTCTGGCAATGCGAAGGCAAAGAGAAGCACTAACCTCCCCAACCCCCCGAAGTCATGCTTTTACTCATGACGTGGACCCCTGGATCGGCGACTAGCGGGGGGGGGGGAAGAGAAAGGGCGGGCGTTCTCAGAAGGTTCGGGAGCCCGGCCTTCTGAGAAGCGTTCTGCGCCCCGATCCCCCGAAGACGGGGAACACTTCTCCGCAGGCGCGAGGGCTTCCGAGAGGGCACTCGCCCCACTTCCCCCCGAGCCCGCTCGCCGCCGACCAGGTTGCGGGTCGCTGCGTTACGGGGGGGACAACTGAACGGGCCCTGGGACACACAAATAAATACACACAAATCCGCCGACCCCTTGGGTCATCGGCGTGTGAGATGCTTCCCCCTCCCCAAACCCCTCCCCCGGGAACCCGGTCCGGTCGATTTGGAGGGGGGGGGGTGCCCACCACGAGCGACTCACGACGCTCTTCTGGGCCCAAAAGGGCCCAAATACGGGCCAAAAAGGCCCCAAGAGGCCTCCCAGACGTTCCAAGAGGCCCCCAGACGCCCCAAGAGACCGCCTAGACGCCCTAAGAAGCGCCCAAGAGGCCCCAAGAGGCTTCCAAGACGCCCCACGATGGCTCCAAGACGCCCGAAGAGATCTCCAAGACGCCCCAAGAGACCTCCAAGAGGCCCCCGAGGAGCGCCCCAAGAGGCCAAAATCGTTGATTTCCATTTTTTTTTTTTTTTTTTTTTTTATAAAAACAAAAAAATGTTTTCGTCATTTTCGCCTTTTCGGCTTTCCGCCGCTCCAAGACAGCCCAAGAAGCTCCCAAGACTGCTCCAAGACGGCACAAGAGGCCTCCACGACACCCCCAAGACGGCCCAAGAGAGCCCCCAGACGGCCCAGGAGCCGCCCAAGGCGGCCCAAGAGAGCCCCCAGACGGCCCAAGAGCCGCCCAAGACGGCCCAAGAACCTCCCGGAGACGGGCCCAAGAGGGGCTCGAGAGAGAGACCACGCACCGGAAAACCCAGCCTTACGCCCCAAGAGGCCCCCAGGAGGCCCCAAGAGGCCCCAAAGAGGCCCCAAGAACCCCCCAAGAGGCCCCCAAGACATTCCAAGAGGCGCCCAAGAAGCCACAAAGAGGCCCCAAAACGGCCCCCAAGAGCCTTCGAAACTGCTCCAAGAGGCCCGCAAGAAGCCCCCCCGCAAAATCCCAACGGACATATCCGAACACACCGGTTTTTCGAGTCGCGCCCAGCCCCATAACCCGGAGCCTCATCTCAGTGTCCCCCTCCTCCTCCTCCTCTTCCTCCTCCTCCTACACTTCCTCCTCGTTCCCCTCCTCCTCTTCCTGCCCCGCTTCAGCTCATCCTCACCGATGTTTCTCCCCCCCATGTTCCGCCTCACCCCCCATCCTCCTCTTCCCGTCCTCCCTTTTCTGCCCAGTACGCGCAACCGATTGGGCATCATTTGCACGTCTTGCACTTTATGGTGCCCTTCTTTGCGTCGCGCGGGACATTGTGCGGGTCGGGGAACGCCGACTTTGGTAGTCCTCTCTTGCACGCGCCGCTGCACTGATAAGCCTGGCAACTGCGCGCTGTGAGCCCGAGTTCCTCGCAGCTTCTGCACACCACTTTAGCTCCTTTCGCCGCTCGATGATGTTCCACTTGCTTGTGCTTCAAATGTTTCGTGTCCGAGAACGCACCTTTGCACGCCGCGCACGTCAGCGGTTTCGCGTCCGCCTCTGCTTTCCGCTTGCGATTCTCTGCGTCCGCCTCCCAAAAAAAATATCCCGGCAAAGCAACCTAACATCGATGTGTAGGAGCATATCTGGAAGCATTCCCCTTAAGATTCGGATGAGAATCCAGTTGTAGAATTCTGCTGTTCTCGCAGTCGTAGTCGCATTCGCGATGACAGTCGCAGTGGCAACGGCAGTCGCAGTCACAGCCTCAGCCTCAGCCTGCCTCAGCCTCAGCCTCAGCCTGCCTCAGCCTCAGCCTGCCTCAGCCTCAGCCTCAGCCTGCTTCAGCCTCAGCCTGCCTCAGCCTCAGCCTCAGCCTCAGCCTCAGCCTCAGCCAGCCTCAGCCTCAGCCTCAGCCTGCCTCAGCCTCAGCCTCAGCCTGCCTCAGCCTCAGGCCTTCAGCCTCAGCCTGCCTGCAGCCTCAGCCTGCATCAGCCTCAGCCTCAGCCTCAGCCTCAGCCTCAGCATCAGCCTGCCTCAGCCTCAGCCTCAGCCTGCCTCAGCCTCAGCCTCAGCCTGCTTCAGCCTCAGCCTCAGTCTGCCTTCAGCCTCGGCCTCAGCCTCAGCCTGCCTCAGCCTCAGCCTGCATCAGCCTCAGCCTCAGCCTCAGCCTGCCTCAGCATCAGCCTGCCTCAGCCTCAGCCTGCCTCAGCCTGCTTCAGCCTCAGCCTCAGTCTGCCTTCAGCCTCGGCCTCAGCCTCAGCCTCAGCCTCAGCCTGCATCAGCCTCAGCCTGCCTCAGCCTGCAGCCAGCCTGCCTCAGCCTCAGCCTCAGCCTCAGCCTCAGCCTGCTTCAGCCTCAGCCTCAGTCTGCCTTCAGCCTCGGCCTCAGCCTCAGCCTGCCTCAGCCTCAGCCTGCATCAGCCTCAGCCTCAGCCTCAGCCTGCCTCAGCATCAGCCTGCCTCAGCCTCAGCCTCAGCCTGCCTCAGCCTCAGACTCAGCCTGCTTCAGCCTCAGCCTCAGTCTGCCTTCAGCCTCGGCCTCAGCCTCAGCCTGCCTCAGCCTCAGCCTGCATCAGCCTCAGCCTCAGCCTCAGCCTGCCTCAGCATCAGCCTGCCTCAGCCTCAGCCTCAGCCTGCCTCAGCCTCAGCCTCAGCCTCAGCTTCAGCCAGAGCCTCGTCTGCCTTCAGCCTTGGCCTCAGCCTCAGCCTGCCTCAGCCTCAGCCTGCATCAGCCTCAGCCTCAGCCTCAGCCTGCCTCAGCATCAGCCTGCCTCAGCCTCAGCCTCAGCCTGCCTCTGCCTCAGCCTCAGCCTGCTTCAGCCTCAGCCTCAGTCAGCCTCGGCCTCGGCCTCAGCCTCAGCCTGCCTCAGCCTCACCTGCATCAGCCTCAGCTCAGCCTCAGCCTCAGCCTGCCTCGAGCCTCAGCCTCAGCCTGCTTCAGCCTCAGCCTCAGCCTGCCTTCAGCCTCGGCCTCCGCCTCAGCCTGCCTCAGCCTCAGCCTCAGCCTCAGCCTCAGCCTGCCTCAGCAACAGCCTGCCTCAGCCTCAGCCTCAGCCTGCCTCAGCCTCCTCAGCCTCAGCCTCAGCCTGCTTCAGCCAAAGCCTCAGTCTGCCTTCAGCCTTGGCCTCAGCCTCAGCCTCGCCTCAGCCTCAGCCTGCCTCAGCCTCAGCCTCAGCCTCAGCCTGCCTCAGCATCAGCCTGCCTCAGCCTCAGCCTGCCTCAGCCTCAGCCTCAGCCTGCTTCAGCCTCAGCCTCAGTCTGCCTTCAGCCTCGGCCTCAGCCTCAGCCTGCCTCAGCCTCAGCCTGCCTCAGCCTCAGCCAGCCTGCCTCAGCATTCAAAATGTGGCCCGGGAATGGAATTCTGGGAACTCGAAGAACACGAAGTGGCCTACAGTTGGCTCCGGGCATTCAAAATCATGCCCAGGAATGGAATTCTGGGAACTCGAAGATCACGAAGCCTGGCCTGGCCTCAGGGCGGGGGGCATCCAAAATGGGCCCGGGAATGGAGTTCTGGGAAGCCGAGCCTCAGATCAGCCTGCCTGAGCCTCAGGGCCTCAGCATTCAAAATGTGGCCCGGGAATGGAGTTCTGGGAACTCGAAGAACACGAAGTGGCCTACAGTTGGCTCCGGGCATTCAAAATCATGCCCAGGAATGGAGTTCTGGGAACTCGAAGACCACGAAGTGGCCTACAGTTGGCTCCGGGCATCGGAATGGCAACGAAGTGGCCTACAGTTGGAGCCCAGGAATGGAGTTCTGGGAACTCGAAGAGCACGAAGTGGCCTACAGTTGGCTCCGGGCAAAAATGTGGCCCGGGAATGGAGTTCTGGGAACTCGAAGAGCACGAAGTGGCCTACAGTTGGCTCCGGGCATCCAAAATGTGGCCCGGGAATGGAGTTCTGGGAAATCGAAGAGCACGAAGTGGCCTACAGTTGGCTCCGGGCTTCCAAAATGTGGCCCGGGAATGGAGTTCTGGGAAATCGAAGAGCACGAAGTGGGCACGAAGTGTGTGACTGTATGCGAAAAACGATCCCCGCCGGCAAACCCCAACAGCCCCCCAACTGCCCCCCAACTGCCCCCAACGGCTGCCCAGACCCCCCTGTGGAGTAATGTTGAAGTAATGTTGAAGTAATGTGCTGCTCTCTTTTGACACCACTAGAAACCTACCAGTCTTCGATGTTAGGTAACAAGGGGTCGGCGGTGTGGCGTAAGCCTAAAGAATAAAACTATTCCCCATATTTTCCCATATTTTCTGTGTTTTTGTCTTCCCCCCCACTTCCCATATTTTCCAATATTTCCTGTGGAATCTAGGATTAATTGTGTCTGTGTGTTTCTTTCCCTTCTGAACAACACACGGGGGGGGGGGAGAGGCGCACTTCTCGGGCCCGGAAGGCCCCCGCTTGAGCCCGAAGGGGCCCCTTCAGGAGCCTTCGAAGGCCCCTTTTCCGCAGCCTTCGCTGCCTGCCTCCCCCCCCCATTCCCAGACCCCCAACGTCATATTTTTTTCGTCGCGTCGACCCTCAGAAATCTCGACCCATTCCCCGGGACCAGCTTTTCATCCTGAGCCGTTTCTTGATGGTCCCGAGGGCCGGCAAGGGGGGCCTCCAGAGGCCGAACATTAGGAAAAACCTCCCGTCATTTTTTTTTCGTTGCCCCAGGGGGTCTGGGTTTATCGCCCCCCCCTGACGCGACGCCCGACTGGCGGTCTCGACCCGTTCCCCGAGGCCGGCTCCTCATCCCGAGCCGTCTTCGGACGGTCCCGAGGCCGGGCGCGGGATCCCCCCACCCCTCGAGGCCGAGCCTTCCCACAAGCCTCCCGCCGTGCCTTCTGTCCCGTGGCCCGAGGGGGTCTGGGTCCGGAGGCGCGAGGCGGGGGATGCGTCCACGTCCACCGCCCGAGAGCCGACGCCCTGGTGCCCCAGCGGGCCGTGGGCATGGACACGTTGTGGCCCCCGGGGGCCCGGAGATGGCCATGTCCACCGCCTGCCGGGGTCCCCGAACCCTGACCTTCCAGAGAGCTATTTTTCAGAACTGGAAACCTAAACGCCTAAAAAACGAGACGAAACAGCCTAAAACCAAGACGTAAAATAGCTCTGGGATAGGTTTTTACGTCGGGTGCTATTTTGTTAGCCCTCCTGGACGGTCAGGGAACATGGATCCTCCAGGCGGTGGGCATGTGCAGACTCCCGCCCCGGAGGAGGCCCCGTGCGGAGGCTCGCGCGCCGGCGCTGGAGCTCTCCCCCACGTGGGCGGCGCCCCTGCGGCGCCGCGGGGGGCCCGATCCGCGCGGTGCTCCGGAGGCTTGGGACCTGTGCTGCCCGTTGGCCCGAAAGCGGGCCCAGCTGCAGGGGGGGTTGTGCAGTGGACTGGGGGCAATTGTACTGCAAAGATAGTGGGCCGAACAGTTGTGTTGCAACTAGTGTGTTGCACGCAGAAGGCTGGGAGACGTGGAGGTGGGGTGGGGGCAGAGGTGGGGTTGGAGAAAGTTCGTTCGAAACGGCACTCCGAAGAAAGAGAAGTAAGTATGCAGCCAGGCACACTCGGAAGAATCCAGCAATACATTTGCATACCGATATGTGTTGCACGCCCCAAATCTGATACAACACCGCAACTATGTCACACGAAATCTATTGCCCCATCCCTTTTAGCTGGACGCGCTTTCGCGTCAACCAACCGACATGCTGCTTCTTGCTTTCTTCGAGCCGCCCTTCCGTCGTCGCGGCTCGCTCCGGCCAACCCTGGGAGATCCGTGCGGTCCTCCGAAGGGCTGGGCTACTTCCGCGCAGCAACCGTCACCCCCCGGGGTGGGTGCGGGGGCCCAGGGTGTAGCGGTGACGCCTGGGCGGGGTGGGCCACCTGCGCAAAGCCAGCGAGCAGCAGCAATGCGCCTGCGAGCACTGGCAGGGCCGCCTTCGAGCGCCGGCAAGACCCCCACAAAACGTACGGGCGCTACCGATGGTGACCGCTAGTGGGGCGCTTGGCCCGGGTAGCGACCGTTGCGCGCCAGAGGATCCAAGACAGGCTCTTGGTGTCGGTGCTGCTTCTTGCTTCCTCCGAGTCGCCCTGCCTGGGGAAGCCCAAAGGCACCCATGCCGCTACTCCCCCGAGGAGGAGGAGGAGGAGGAGGAGGAGGAGGAGGAGGAGGAGGAGGAGGAGGAGGAGGCGCACTTCTGGAGAGCGTCTTGACCAGGACTGCGAGGCACAGCCAGCCGTGGCGACGAGAGGGCCTCTCAGCGAGCGAGCGAGCCACGCGGGCGGCCCTGTGATCAGGGCATGGGTGAGCAATCGGCCTGCCAGCCAGGCAACAAAAACGCGAAATATGAGCATTAACATACCCAGACATCGGGCGTCTCGAAAAAATCGAGACTGAGGTCTTTCGTAGTTTTGGGCCTCTCGGGGCCCTCGCCGGTCCTCGGGACCGTCAAAAAACGACTCGGGATAAAAAAACCGGTCCCAGGGAAGTGGTCGGGAAGTCGGGGGCCCGCGTCTCGAAAAAATCGAGACGTCGGATGTCTGGGTAGGATTGCGAGTTCGGAAAAATGCAGGAAAGGGGGGGGGAAAGGGAGGGAGGAGGGAGGAAGGGAGGGAGGGAGGGAGAGAGCTGAGTAGGGCCTCTCAGGAGGCAACAACAACGAAGCCGAGGCAAAGGGCGATTGGCGGCAGCGGCACCTCTTCCCCCTCTCGACGTCCATCGCAGCGCCGACCTGCTCGTGCCGAGCTCCGCCGCCCGTGGCCAGCTCTCTCGGAGGGCGCGTTGGGCGCCCGCGAGGGGGGGGGGGGGGGGCGCCAGAGACGAGAGGGGGGGGGCCCACGCCGTGGCCCGAAGCCCGAGCCCAGACCCCCTCGGGCCAGAAACAGATCACAGCCTCGGCCTCTGGAGGCCGCCCGTGGCAGGGCCTCCCGGAGGGCGAGGGGAAGGGAAGCGCCCGAGGGGGGGGCGCGCCCGAGGGGGGCGCTCGAGACTCCTCCTGGCGATCACGGCCAGAGAGTGGGCCGGAGCGTGCGGCGTCCACGGCTCGTGCCGAGCTCCGCCGCCCGCCCGCGGCCAGGTCTCTCGCAGGGCGAGGGGGGGGCGCCCGGCGAGGGAGGGGGGGCGTCGACGGGGAGGGGGGGGGGCGCGGGCGCACGCCGCGGCCCGCGGCCCGCCCAGACCCCCTCGCGGGCAAAGGGCTGGCCCAGAGCCCTCGCTGCCCGGAGCCGCCGCCGACCCCAACGGCAGCGGCCGGGGGGGGGCCGCCGAGAGGGGGCGCGGGCGCACGCCGCGGCCCGCGGCAGGAGCGCGGCCTGCCCAGACCCCCTGCGGGCAGTGGAGAGCTCATTATGGCCGGGGGTTACGTTCCAGGTCTTCGGCCTCGGGGGGCACGCGTGCTCCACCGCCACCACCAGAAGTGGGAGGGGGAGGGGGTCCTCCTCCTCCTCCTCCTCCTCCTCCTCCTCCTCCTCCTCCTCCTCCTCCTCCTCCTCCTCCTCCTCCTCCTCCTCCTCCTCCTCCTCCTTCCCCCCTCCAACTTGTGGTGGCAGTGGTGGTGGTGGTGGTGGAAAACCGGCCCATCGTTACTGGCCCCCGGGACCGTCAAAAACGACCAGGGATGGAAAGGCGGTCCAGGGGACCCAGACGTCCGGCTGCTCAAATCTTTTGGGTGCGTGGGCCCCGGAGGTTGGACCGCTTTCCTGGGACCAATTTTTCGTCCTGAGCCGGTTTTTTGACGCTCCCGAGGCCCGGCGAAGGCCCTTGGAGGCCGAAAACTGCCCAAAAACCGCCCGCTCCACTTGTGAAGGCCGACGTGACGACAAAAATCCGGACGTGGGGGGTCTGGGATCCTGGAGAGCCTGGCGACTCTCTTTTTTGTCGAGCCCGACGCTCTCGCGCCATTTCGGGCCCCATGGGGTCCTCACAGATCGATCCGGCTCGAAACACGGCGCGGGGAGATGGGAACTACGGGGCTCCAGGTCGACATCTTCTGCGAGGTTGCCATTGTTTGGGCAGCGTCGGGTCTCAGGGGGGGGCGCACAGAAACAAGAGGAGGGGGCCCGGAAGTCCGGAGGGAGAGGCTGGCCCCGACCATGGCATACACCCCCTCCAGGTCTCGAACAGGGGAGCGGCTCTACCGAAAGTACTTGCCCCTGAACTGATTTTCTCGCCGAGGTCCACAAAACATAAAACCAAGAACATTAACTTTGGGGTGGATCACTTCTGCACCCTCGATAATTCTGGGATGCTTGTAATCTGGGGAGGGGTACCTCCTGTAGTCCGGGGAAGAGGTACTGAGATGAACGTCGGCTTTGTTAAAGCTTATGAGCTTTATAGCGAGTTGCTAAGGTTGGTACAACGTCCATACAACCCTTTCACAAAGCAGCAGCTAGCTGCTGTAGCTAGTAAGCTTGTTTATCATACTTAGCTAAAGCCAGCGTGGCTTTTAGTAGTTCAACATAAACTGTATAAAGGTTTACATGTTGCTAAACAGTTTATGGTTTATGTTGGATAACTGTGATAACTTTGATAACTCATTTATCTCATGTTAACATAGCTTCTTATGTTAGTTTAACATAGTTTTTTTTCCAAAATTTGAAGTTCAAACACATTATGTTAAGGTAACATAAGTGTTCGAATAGGATAACATGATGCTCAGAATAGTTATAACATGAAAGACTTTTTCAGAAAAAGGTTGATCTCGTTTTTCTCAAAGGCCCAACACAAGCAGATCTCCACGGTTCAACATAGCTCCCGATGCAAACCAAACGTTGATTTTTTTCGAACCAAACATATCTTCCGTTGCTAACCAAACATATGTTCCCTTTGCTAACTCAGCTCATGCTGGGAATCCAAAGAACATGTCCGAACCCATTTGTAGGCGACCTGGCTCTGAAAAACTCGGTGATTTTTACCTAGAGATATCTCAGCGAACTCAACATCAGCATGCAGAGCAGATGTTCAACATTGAACTGTGGATGAGAGGTATGAGCATCGGACACGACGGTTTCGAGATATATTTTGTGATTTTGCAGTTGCATTTTGCCATCCGTAGTTGCAGGATTTGCGGCTTAAAGCATTCGCTATAGCTTCCAGCAGCTTTCTTCAGCTATGTCTCAGCTTACCGAAGCTTTCAAAACGGAGTTCCAGAAGATTCTGAATTTGAAAAAAAAATGAAGGCGAACGAGCATATGGATATGCTGATGACCTGCCTTCGGGCACACAAGTTGGCGTACACAATGAACAGCATCGAGCCGAATTTTTTTCTCGCGCACAGTGCAAACCGTGGAGGGCTTCTTCTGAGCCCGCACAATGTGCATCGCAATGCAGCTCGGATTCATGCAGCTGGTGCCGACATGCGCCAGCTATCAAATGCCGTTTGCATCGAGCTTGGAGTCAACTCCCCCATCCGTTGGCAGCACGTTGCTAAGAACAAGGCGCTGGTGGACAGAGCCGATGGGCTTCTAGCGCCAGTTAATGGCTCCGAGCGGTACGTTACAGTCGGGTGTGGACACACCACGGCTTTCTGCAAGTTGGCAGGGGTGCAGGGCAGGACGTCGGAGAAGTCATTGCAGACGGCTGATTCAGATACGATTGACGTGCAGAAGTTGTCCCAGAATGTACAATTCAAAGCCATGATTGAGAAAGGCTGGGCGTGGGAGGTGGTCCCAAGTATCATTGACGAGCTGTTCCCAGGCTTCGCCTCAGTAGCCCAGAAGGCTTTAAACACTCAGAACCACATCGGCACGGAGGTCGGGGAGCTGGAGACCTGCATGACGTTGGCGGCGATTGCCAACGACCCAGGAATGCGCCAGCTTGCGGATTGGAAAGCCATGGCTATCGAGAACGTAGTTTCGCTCAACGTACCGAGCGCGAAGTACAGCAAGACATTGCTTGAGTTTGTCGAGAATTTCGGAGGTGGCGATGGCGCTCCTCTCGTGTCGTTCATGGACTCGGTTGCAAAGCAATTTGGTTGCAACACTACGTTGGGGCAAGCTTTCTGGGAATCGATTACGAACACAGCTTTCGCATCGAAAACCAACATGTATCCTTTGATTCGGGTGGCACTTGCAATTGCAAACCTCACGGGTGACAAGGTTGAGGACGGCGTGGCGCGCTTGCTTGTGAAGAATGACGTCACAAAGGTTGCTAGCAAGCCTAAGATGGCTGAAGCAATTACTGCTGAAAGCATTCTTGGCGAAGCCATGGATATCGCGAGGGGGCTTGATGGCATCGATGCGGCGTTGCAGCCATTAGGTCAGCTATTCGTGAGGATTGCGTTGAAGCTCACAGGTAAGGAGAAGATGGGTCGGGAGGGCAAGGATTTTAAATGGGGCGACATATGCAATTCATTTCTGACCAGCCTCAGCGACCTCAAGGGTCACAGGGTAACGTTCGACGAGTGGTCTAAACACGCGGTCTCGAGCGGCGCTGCAGCCGCTGCCAAAGCGAAGCCGAGCGCATCCAGCACGGCGACGCTCAGCGACCATAAGGACCCGACATGGATTGCCAAGAAGGCTGGGTATTCGGTGGGGTGCTTTGTAGTCCAGAAGGACGTTGCAGTCCAGATGCTTTATACTATCTTCAGCATCGGTCAGACTGTCAAGCTTCGCGAAGCTGTTAACCACGACCCGAGCCGAGAGCCACATACGGCTGAGATTACATTTGAGGATCTTCTTCAGAAGTGGTCAATATCTAAGGCTGTGCTGTCAAAACAGATGGATGGTGATCAGCAGCGCCCGCAACAGCTGTACATCGACAAGCAGAAGGCTGCGTTGTACCGAGCTCTCCTTGAGCTGGATGCCAAGCACGTGGGCAAGCATAAGCTGGCGTTCTGGCGGAAGCCAGACGGGGTGTGGACTACTAGCGCCATCAAGCAGGGCCAGCTTACTTTGGTCCCAGTGGTTCCATTCATCAACATAAGTGCGAAGAACAATGGGTCTGGCATTTCACTTGGCGAGCATGCAATTGACAAAGACACCAAGGTTCACTTTTTTGTGTTGCCTGCATCTAAGCCGCAAGACAATGACACCAGCACCCTGTTCGATGAAGCCGCGTTGGTGGCTGCACACTGGTGGGTCGCGCCAACCTACGATAAGAAGCAAGCCAACATGGCTACGAGCCACGTGTCGCACGGTGGCTTAATGTTGCCAGTGCTCACCAACAAAACCGACATCGGGCCCAATGTGAAGCTCCAGATGCTCGTCAAGCCCAAGGCTAAGGAGGTGCCAATCCACGAGCAGAGCGTCAAGAAGCAGCAGAGGGCTTGAACAGCATCCATCAGCCACGGGTGCTAGTTTACAGAGGGGTGTGTTTTGCATCGCACTTTTGCAATATCTCGAGTTCTAATCCAGGGCACCCCCAGCACTCTGCAGTGCTACAGTCATATGCTGCCGCGCAGTAGCAGGGGATAGTATAAGGAGGAGCGAGGATGAGGGTGGAGGTCGCGCTGTTGCCCCGTCGGCTAGCACGAAGCTTTGATGTCGGACACATCCCTTTTGCGTGCGAACGGGTTTACCAGCCATGCGCTTATCAGGCAGTTGACGCAGCCTTGCACTGACATAGGAAAAAACATTGCGAGTGTGGAGCGAGATGCTGCGGGGGGTCAGCATTTGCTACTCTGATCCTGACTGGTCGCCCGCAGTCCGTCTGCTTCATTCATTCCCTCAAGCCCGTGGGCTCCAACAGTTGCCCCTATTGGTCATGTCTTCCCTTAGCCGCGTCTTTGCGTTTCGGGCGGCGCCGAACCAGGGCGCGCAAGAGTGGTGAAAAGGGGGGAGGGGAGAATCAGGTCAAACAACCATCCAAAAATGGTCGGCTCCACGAGGAGGGGCGATGATGATGGGATGTCACAGATAGAACGAGAGAACGATAACATTAGAATTCTCGCTTCGGCGAGGCCGTCATGAATATATCGCAAGGGGGCTTGCGAAGACAGCGAACCGCGGGGCGAAGCAACTGACATGCTATGTGATGCCATGCGATCGGCCATCTTGGGTTCACCCTGCAGTATACTCTCGATATGCGATGCCATGCCGTGCTTCTGCAGGTCTTTGTGGCGCCCCCGAGCCTTCGAGGACTGTCCATGCCAACGAGTTGATGCGCCATGCGGGGCAGATGAGCCTAAGTGTAAGTCGCATATGTCGTCTTTCTCATCACCCCCCTCCCTCCTCCTTCTCCTGGCTCCGTGGCCTCTCTCGCTCATCTCATGGGGCGGCCCCCCACCTCGCCCCCTCTCAATGACGTCGTCCACGTCGCGTCACCTTCCTAGGACGCAATCGAACCTCAGCCATTTGGCTCAAACGACCAGGGATAGAGCATCACGAATTACTGTTAGCGTAATGCAGAAAGCAACGCTTGAACTTTGCCGCACCGTCAAGCTGGAGGGGGTAAAACCAGTTTGGCGGATTCACAGGCCATGTGATATGGCTACTATCGGCGATGAGACTTTCGTGCGAATCGCACCAGCGCAGTATACGCTGCACAGCCTTTTGGCTTATAAGAACGATGCCCTCCCACGCGGGCTGGAGCAGCAGGCAGTGGCTTTGAGCAGGGGGCTGAAGTCTTTGATCGACCAGCGGAACGAGAAGCAAGCGGACGAGCTCAAACAGGAGCTGACCCAGGCAAAGGCCTCTCTGTTCAAAACGCCACCGAAGCAGACAAAGCTTGTGAGGAGCCATGCCGAGAAGGCTGACATGCGGCGCGATCCTGGCGTCATGGACCTCGAGGTAGTAGTTCAGGACAAAACTATTCACATTGATGTTTTGAGGCCCATCCATCCGTGTGACAACCTGTTCATTGCGCACGAGCCCGAGGCGCTGGCTGCTGCAATTCACATTATGAGGTCAATGGGGTTCGACGAGCCGCAGAAGCGGGATCGACTTCCTGATTTACCTAAGGGCGTCCATCACAGGAACGGCTATGTGCTTGCAAAGTTCCCGAAGAGCACATATGGCCTGGACGGCTACGGCTACAAGAAATGCAAGACGGTTGAGGATGCGGTACGGTTCCTCACGCAGCCGCAGCCCCCCAATGGTGGGCTCCCCGATGCGGATGATGAGCCCCCCGATGCGGCTGGTGAGCCTCCCGATTCGGATGCCGAGCTTCATAATTCGGGTACTGAGCCTTGCCATGCTGAGCTTCCCGAGCAGTCACATGACTAATGCTGCAAGTGTATATACATACACTATAGTAAGCCTTGAGGCTGACAACGCCCGTATGATTGGGGTCTGCGGGCTTAGCACGTCGCTCGCCGAGCGTGAAAAACAGTCATTGCTCATCAAGCCGACTGGCTGCGTTGATGCGGTGCCTTTCGGTGCTTGGGGGTCGGGGACTACCATCATAATTCAGCCATTCTGCTTCAGAGCCCCCCCCCCCAGCGCGTGCGCGCTTCGTCCCTTTCAGCCATCGCGCGATGGCTCCGAAGGCCCGCCAGGACAGCATTCCCGTGCTGAAGCAGCAGCTGAAGGACATGAAAACCAGCCGTAATGCTCACAAAGAGCGCGCAGATGCGCTTGAGCGGTTCGCGAAGGTGATCGCTAACAAGGTGGAGACCAATAAGCACGTTCGCGAGATCTTCGATGACGTCAGGCGGCTGTACACCTTGACTGGGGGCACGTCGACGCAGACCAAGCCGACTAGCCTCGGGCGCCTGCAGAGGTTGTCGGCTCTCCCCGACGTCGTGGAGGCGATGGACACTGCCCCCCCTGCAGATGGCGGTTCAGGCTCAAGCTCGTCGTCATCGGCCAGCCGCAGTTCGAGCTCGGCTTCGTAAGCTGCATGGTGCAGCTGTCATGCCCGTGGGCAGCAAGTCCAATTGTGGACTGTGATCGTCGTTGCGTGCTGCTGTCGACGTCGTGGGTATCTTCAAGGGCGATTGTCGCCCGTGAAGATGCACGCAGCGGCGATAACAGGCCACAGCAGCGATCACAGCCCACATATCATGAGCCTCATGGCTAGTTCACGATGTGCCATGCGTCCGCCCGTAGCCACCATGGTGCTGAGCACGATTTCATTGTGCTGATCTTGTCGTCTCGCGTTGTGATCTTGAAACAGTTGCGAATGATGAGGGCGAGGGCGATGAGGAAGGTGATTATTCAGGGGGGAGAGGAGAATAGTATTCATATTCAGTAAATGTGGAGGTAGGCAGGGAGGGACGGGGAAGGGGACGCGGGTGGAAGGGAGGAGGGGGAGGAGGAGGAAGAGGAGGAGGAGGAGGAGGATGAGGAGAGATGTGACTTGGGCGCCACATGGCAGTAGCATCGGCCGCCTTGGGCGGGGGAGGAAGAGGAGGAGGAGGAGGAGGAGGAGGAGAGGAGGAGGGGAGGAGGAGGAGGAGGAGGAGGAGGAGAGGGAGGAATGTTACTACGGTCTCCCATGGTAGTAACATCGGTCGCTTTGGAGGATGAGGAGGAGGAAGAGGAAGAGGAAGATGAGGAGGATGGGGGAGGGGGAGGTAGAGGGGGAGGGGGATGAGGATGAGGGGAAGGTGGAGGAGGAGGAAACGGAGTAGGAGGAGGATGAGGAGGGGGGCGAGGATGACTCCCGAACCGAATGGGTCGAAATCGAAAGGGGCGCGCCGTATACGTTGCATGCCACTAATCTTGCTGAAATCACAGATTGCTATGTTATGCTCGTGGTGCGATGCAATGCTATGCTTTGCACCTTTAGGCTGTGTCCAGCCTCAAACCCCAAACCATAATATCAGAATTAGTTCAATCAGTATCAGTCCATGTAGGTCGTCGTGCTCCTTACCCCCCTCCCTCTTCCTTCTCCTGGCTCCGTGTCCTCTCTCGCTCATCCCATGGGGTGGCCCCCCACCTCCCCCCCTCGATATGTCGTCGCCAATGGTAGGTCACAACGCTATAAGCATGATGGCATGTCACAGGCCGTGGATATGGGATATGCCCCGAGGCCCACAAGAGCTCCATGGCACGCCCGCCGCCGGCGCGGTTTCATATTTAACGGCGCGGCCACCCAAGACAGGCCTTCATTGGCCAAGAGGTTCGCCTTCCTACGCACGACGCCCACACCACACCTCCTCATCCACACCTCCTTCTCCAAACATCCTCCGCGTCAACCATTTTGGCTCGAAGCGCGACTTTGCTTTCGCGCTAGTCGCGCCTTTGAGGCGCTTCCATTGCTTCGCGCGGTCTCGCGCGCATCCGCTCCGTGTCGCGATGGCGGAGCTGTTCCGCAAGGACCTTCTCACGGAGAGGAAGGCCTCTCGCGGGCCAAGGCAGCCCGAGGGCCCGCCGCCGACGCGCCTTCGGCTGACGAAGGACCCAGAGCTCGCGCAGTTGGCGGCGATCGCAGAGCAGGCTGGCTCCATGGAGTTCAACCCGTTTCGCCACGCGACGCTGTGCGTGCACACGGATGAGCTCAGCACGAGCGAGTTCTTGCAGCAGTGCTCGGAGGACACGCTTTGGGCCGTCCAGACGGCCGCTGGCATGTACTTCAACACGTCGCTTGAGGTCTCAGGCGGGTGGCTCTGGAAGTCGGTGGAGCAGCGCGAGCTCAAGGGCGGCCACTGGGCTCACGTCTACCTCTTCAGGGCCGACGACGGCTGGTGCGCATCGGACACGATGTGGGCGACGAAGCTGCAGCGCCAGAACGTCCAGAACGAAGGGGAGATCTCCATCTTGTTCTGGTCGGAGGCGGCCGCTTCGTTCGAGGACGCGCCGACGATGCCGCTCCACTTCCCGTGGTGGTCGTCCAGCGAGTCGGACGGCGCGACGGTGGTGAGCGGCCGCCAGGCGTTCGAGGCCATCGTCAAGACGCCCGACAACGGTGGCAAGGGCGGCAAGGGCGGCGCGAAGGGCGGCAAGGGCGACGGGAAGAGCGAGCCATCCAGGGGCAAAGGCGGCCACGGAGGATGGCTTCCGCGCTGTGCGTCGTTGATCTCGTGCTACGAGAACGGCGACTACAGGGGCTTCGAGGCCCACGCAGCGGACTACAAGAACAAGAGCTCGCAGCTTCGCAAGCTGCTGGGCCTCGAGTAGGCGACGCTTCGGAAGCTGCTGGGCCTCGAGTAGGCGAGTATATCGGTTCGGCGTTTGACTACCGAGACTTGGTAGTCAAACGGAGGCGTCTAGCGTTTGACTACAAAGACTTGGTAGTCAAACGCAGGACCGCCACCGTTTGACTACAGAGACTTGGTAGTCAAACGCAGGACCGCCGTCGTTTGACTACCAAGTCTCTAGAGTCAAACGCAGGATCGCTGCGTTTGACTCTAGAGACTTGGTAGTCAAACGAATTCGGCTTCGAGAAGGCTTGGGCTCTGCTGTGCCGTCGTGAGGCCGCCGCAGGGGCCTGTCGGGCTAGCTGGTGCGCCTCCATAGACCGTCGGAGTTCATCCGATTTGGTGGGGTTCGTTCCCTGATCCAACCTCCCCCCACGCGTCCATGGGCCTCCCAGGAGGCCTCTACCCGAGGGGGACAGAGGGATGAGGAGAGGAGGAGTATGAGGATGATAAGGGCGGGGAGGAGGATGAGAGTGAGGATGAGCCCCTCTCCAACCCCTCTCCCCTCTCCAATCGCCCCCCCCCCCCCCCCCCCCCCCCCCCCCCCCCCCCCCCACCCCACGCTCACCCTCTCCATCCCATTGTGCCCAATCAGGCGACCTGTGGAGGCGCCCCCGCCCCTTTGCACAGGCATGTTTGCGCACTTTTTGCGCCATAGGATTTAGGCACCGAGCCAAGTGCGTGGTCAGTTTGGTTCGTTTTGATTCAGGTTTGAACCAATTCCTGGTGCGAACATCCCTGGCGAGAAGCTCGCGTTTCGAATCGTCGAAATCCATGGCTCGGTGCGCCACGTTTGATGAAGAGCTTCTTGCTCTGTGCCCACAGACGCGCAGAGCCACGGTGACGCCGTCGGCGTGCACAACGCGGACCGCGGCGCGATGCAAACCAACATCCCCCCCACTCTGTGTCCATCATCATCCTACTCACCTTGCCCTCCTCCTCATTCGCCTCCGTGCCCCGTGCCCAGGAGAAGGTGGATGAACGCGAGGAGTAGAAGGGGAGGGATGGGGAGGGCGAGGAGGAGGAGGATGAAACAGAGGATGAGGATGGATAGGGAGAGTCCTGTCCTCCTCCTCCACTCAGCGGACATGTTGGGCGATCAGGTCTCGCGTGAATGGGGGCGGGGGAAGGGATGCATCCGACGCTGTGCTACGATATGTCATGCGTGCAGTCCGAACATCAAAATGATATGCCATGCGCGCGGATCGGTGGAGTGCCATGCCATGCATGCAACGTCAACATGTAATGCTATGCCATACAATGCTACAAGCTTTACCGCCCCTCCCACGCCCCCGACTTAAATAGCCCATCAGTTTCAGTTCGTCTATGATGTCGTTCTCCTCAACCCCCCTACTCCCTCTTCTCCTGGCTCCGCGGCCTCCCTCGCTCATCTCATGGGGTGGCCCCCCACCTCCCCCCTCCTCCAGTCGTCGTGAATGTCGTCATTCCGTCTCTGTGGTGTTTCGGCGTTTTGTCAGGAGAAGGAGGGGGATGGGGATGATGAGGACAAGGAGAAGGGTGACACATATAACGAGGATGAGGAGAATGAGTATAGGATGAGGCGAAGGGGGAGGAGGATGAGGAGGAGGATGAGAAGGATGCGGCGGCTCATCCTCCTCCTCTTCCTCCTCCTTCCTCCTCCCTCCTTCCTCATTCTTCCGTCCACCGTCCTCCTTCATCATTCCTCCTTCGTCCTTCCTTCTCCTCCTCCCTCCGCCTCCTCCTTCTCGTCATTCCTCCGCCTCCTCCTCGTCCTCCTACTCCTGCTCATCATCCCCCTCCTCCTGCTCCTCCTGCTGATCCTCTTCCTCCTCCTTCTCCTCCTACTCCTGCTCCTGCTCCTCCTCCTCCTCCTCCTCCTCCTCCCCCTCCTCCTCCTCCTCCTCACTTCACCCCCGCGCCCCGCTGTCTCCGCCCTCGTCCCTCCTCTCTCCTCCCTCCTCATTCCTTCTCCTCCGTCCTCGTTCCTCCTTGCTTACCCTCCTTCCTCCTTCCTTGTGGCTGCTTCCTCCTCCCTCTTCATCTTCGGATGAGGAGGATGAGGAGGGGGGTCTGCACCCCTCGGCGCGCCGCCGACCCTCTGTGGCGCAACGGCGGGGATGCGGAGGATGGCGACGATGATGGCGACGAGGGGAATGAGGATGAGCCAGAAGGGTGAGGGGGATGAGGGATGAGGAGGATGAAAGGACAGGAAGGAGGAGGACGAGGAGGAGACCGAGGAGGATGAGGGGGATGTGGAGGAGGAGGAGGGGGGCGATTCAGCAGTCAAGCAGTCGTCGTTCTCCTCAACCCCCCTACTCCCTCTTCTCCTGGCTCCGCAGCCTCTCTCGCTCATCTCATGGGGTGGCCCCCCACCTCCCCCCCTCCAGTCGTCGTGGATGTCATTCCGTCTCGCTGTCTCAGTATGTTTCATTATTTTTCGATGGTGTTTCATTCAATTTCATTCATCACCGTTTGGTGATCTTCTTCCCGTTGCAATTCCGTTTCATTCAATTTCCTTTCATTTTATTCCGTTTCATTCCGAATCGGTATTGTTGCATTCAATCGCATTCTGTATCGGTGCTAGCCGTCTCTCTCTCTCTCTCTCTCTCTCTCTCTGTTGGCGCCACATAGCGTCGTCGTGTAGCTTGTCAGCTCAGCTCATCCATGGCCGTTTGGCTCACGAGCTTGAAGGCCAGTCGCCTCACGAGCCAGAAGGCTGAGCCACATCAGCGCTTGTTGGCTTTTACTCACACCAGCTGGATGGCCAGCTCAAGCTGCAACTGCAGCTTACTAGTCAAGGAGATCGGTAGCGTGAAAGTCTTTTTCAAGGCTCGGGCAGAAATGAACAGCAGCTGTGATCCCATGCTCCAGAAGAGCTTTGCCGACACTCTGATCAGCATGCTGAACAATATGAAAAGCTTCGGCCCAGCCGAGGCTACCCAGATCGTCGACGCGTTGAGGGGTGAGCCGTACGGCGAGGACCAGACCAAACGGATCATGGCCATCGTCGACAGCAAGGTCGCCAAGGGCATCGGCCCCGTCAAGCCAGAAGGCTCTGGTAAGCAATCGCTTAAGGAGTGGTGGTGTTACCTAACGTCTTCGGACTGGGATGTGCTCAAAAACCCGAAACTGTCGGTGAACCGCAAGATGACGACGATGGTCGAGCGCGCCATGGCCGTCGGTTGCAACGATCCTTCCCAGCATACGTTCAGGTGGGGGACAGCCCGACTAGCAATCACGCACTACGAGACCCCACCAGAGCCAAAAAAAACTTTGGGATTTACTGAAAGATTTCAAGGCTTGTTTCAAGTCCGAAAAAAAGACTTCGGATTCTCGCGCATCTTGGAATACCCAGCTTCACCATCGGAGCTCCCAACAGACATCTTCCAGTCCGCCTACCCTGATGATGACCAGCCGATCACGATCGAGCTCAAGGGCATCAACACAGTAGCTGACAGTATATCGTTGCGCTCCAACAATAGCAAGCTGAAGTCGTCCTTTGAACCAGGTGTTAAAGCAAAGTTTCAAGCAGCAAAGGAAGAGCTTGACACCGCCCACAGCCATGACATCGCACCAGCGCCCACAGCCGACGCACGCACCGCATCACCAGCAGGGGCGCTCATCCCATCACCGACTGACCCGTACGAGATGGGTTTGTTCTACGAGTACCAGCACAAGTTGCTCGAGTACCGCAAAGAGAAAAGCCAATCGGCTGCGCGGGGCCCTGAATCACCTCCCGTGAAAGAAGAGCCACGAGCCAGCTTGGCTGTCCACCGAGCTCCTGATGGGACGCTGAAGGTTGCCAAGCATGAGCCGTCTGCCAAGCGTGAGCTCGAAACCCCTAAACGTGAGGAGCAGGGCGCTATAAAGGCTGAGAAGCATGAACCCGAGGGCGATGCGGAGCACGACGCCGCCGATGATGACGACGGGCCGTGCTTTGAGGACTTGGACCCCCACGCCCGTGCTGCGATCGAGGCCCTCAAGAAGCGCAAGGGCAAGCAGAAGGAGGAAGCGAAGGCGAAAGCCGCAACTAAGAAGGAAGCTGCGAAAGCAGCTGCAGAGAAGGACGCTGAGGTCAAGACTGAGGCGCCAGCGCGGAAGCGCCCAGCAGCAGCCGCTGCTTCCATTAAGCCCGCCAAGGCTGTAAAGACCGAGCCTGCCGCGGCTGCAAAGGGTGTGAAGAAGCCCCGTGCGGCTACTGCCGGCTTGAAGCCGATCCCGAAGTCAAAGATCATGAGCGCAATGCCGTCGATGCCAAAGGACGGTTCGAACCCACCGCCAGTGGTCTACAAGCAGGGCGTAATCTACACGAGCCGCACAGCTTTTCGCTTCCGTGCTCTCAGAGAGCGTGGCAATTCATTACGTTTAGCGAACTACCGCCAGCCATCGCACCGCTTCGTCGAGATTGGTTGCCCCCCTCACCCCTTCCCCCGCCGACCCCCCCTCCCTCCCCGCGCCCGAACAGTTTCATGTTATTATGCGTTGGGTGTCTTGGGTACGTCCTCCTCCTACTCCTACTCCTCCTCATCACCATCATCCCTCTTCGTAGTGGTGGAAACACTCAGGCTGTTTTGAATGTGTTTTGACCTTATCCTCCTCCGCCTCCCCCCCCCCCCTCCTCCTCCTTATCATCCTTCCTCCTCCCCCCTCCGTCCTCCCTCGCTCCTTCCTCCCTCGCTCCCTCCTTCCTCGCCCCCTCCACCTCTTAAGTGTCTCCCTCCTCCTCCTCCTTCTTCCTCTTGCTCCTCCTCCATCTCCCTCCTCCTCCTCCTCCTAGCTCCTCCTCATCCTAGCTCCTCCTCGTCCTCCCCAATCCTCGCCTCATGTGTCCATCGTTCGTCTTGGGATCGGGGGCCGCCAGGGCCATGAGCGAGCGGGAATGGTGGCGAGGGTAACAGAGTATCTCGCAGAACGCGCCTAAAGCCTCATGGGCTGGTCGGGCTACTACACCGAGAGCTCCAAGGGCTGGGGGGGGCCTAAGCCGACCGCTGAGGCGTGGGCTGCAGCCGTCAAGGCGATCGACGACGCTGGGGGGAAGTCCTGAGACTGTAATTGTTGCACTATCATATATATAGCCAGGCTTTTCGCAGAACATACAAGCACTGCGTGCTAAGTTTCGGCTAACACCTGGCTCTCGAGAACGGGCTGTCAGTCTGGAGGGGCGTGTCAAGAAAGAATGTATGTTTCTCGCTTCGTCGATTGCGCGCCCTCGTTCTGGAGCGCGTGCTGGCGTCTCCGTCCGTAGCCCATTTCGCTCAGACCTCGGGCTTTGCAGCGTCTGCCGCAGTTTCGGATGCAGCCGCCGCGGGCTGCTAAGCTGCGCAGGCTTAATGAGTTCCGTCGCTCCAAGCCTCACTGTACGGCTTCTGCTTTAGCGGCAATTCTGGCGGACGTGAGGGACAATGGGCTCCCAGAAGTCATAGATCGGAATTCCATGCGTGCCGCGAGGGATGCTGTTACCACAACTGTCGGCCAGTACGGCCCTATAGTACAAAGCTTTACGTGCGTTGATGCAGAGGAAGAACCAGCTAGCATACCCATCGCCTGCCCGTTCGCATCCTTAGCGGCAGCTGTCGAAGAGAGCGCGAATTTTCGGAAGTTTTTGAAGCGCCAGCTGATGCTTCACCCATCGACGCCCGAAAAGCCATGGAACTTGATTTTGTATTCTGACGAAGTCACACCAGGGAACCCCTTATCACCAGCCAACCAGCGAAAATTCCAATCTATTTATTGGAGCTTCTTGGAATTCGGCGTGAGCGCGCTCAGTCACGAGGAGAGCTGGTTTGTGCTGATGACTGAATTCTCCTGTTCTGTGAATTCCCTCTCTGCTGGGTTAAGCCAAGCATTCGCTGAGGCTATTAAATGTTTTTTCAAGCCTGATGGCTTTCATTTCCAATACGGTGGAATGACCCTTGACTTAGACGGGGATAGCTTCAGGCTGTTTGCTAAAGTCGGCGTGGTGTTGCAAGACGGGGGCGCTCATAAAGCTGTTTGGCAAGCAAGGGGCGACGGCGCGTCCAAGTTTTGTATGCTTTGTAAGAATATGTTCACAGCCGACTCAAGGGTTGTTGACGAAGATGGCTCAGCCATGCTGCGTTGCAACGAAATACATCTCGATGAGCTCGTGGCGTCCACTGACCATGAGCTTCGCACCAATGCCAGGTATCTGGGGCGCATGTCGCGGACTCTGTCTAATGAAGAGTTCGTTCTGTTGCAGCAAGCGCTGGGTTTAACATTTGCCAAACGAGGCTTGCTGCTCGATAGAGCCTTAGACAGGCTGATCAACCCAACAGAGGTGTTTATGCATGACTACATGCACGCGCTGTTCGTCGACGGTGTTGTGAATCTCGTGATCTACCTAACTTTCGAAGGGTTCATATCTGCTGGGCTTAATGGCGTATGGGAGTCATTCTCTGAGTTCTTGGCAACTTGGGTGTTCCCTGGAAGATTTCACGCTACGCATTTAGACAACATTTTCAATGCTGATCGGAAAGATAAGCACAGAAAGGCCCAACACGTAAAATGCCAGGCGTCTGATTTATTGTCTATTCTTGGCGTTCTGATGCTATTCACTCAGACGGTCCTGCGACCTATGGGGGCAGCCAATGCAGCTTGCGACGCTATGATAGCTTGCGTTCAGCTGTCGCAGCTGGTAGTTGCAACCAGTCGGATCGGCGTGAGCCCAGCGAGGCTTCTAGGTTGCGTTCATAAGTTCTTGGAATATTTCACTGCTGCTTTTGGATATGAGTCCCTGACACCAAAATGCCATTGGCTTCTCCACCTCCCTGAGCTACTCGAAAGAAACGGGAGGCTCTTGAACTGCTTCGTCCTTGAGAGGAAGCATAGAATGCCAAAGAGATACGCCACCGAACTGGCGAACATCTCTGGGTCAGCCAGCAAGTCGTTGCTGAGCGAATGCGTTGCCCATCACCTGTCAGCAATAACGAGCCACAGTTTCAATTATGGCGTCGGCTTGTTGCAGGGCCGCAAGGCGCCCAAGAAGAGCAGGCAGCTGATCTTGGACGCATTGGGTTTGGAAGGTGATGATATCCAAGTGAATGTGGGTAAAGATTCTCGCTTTAGCCAGCTCGGCTTATGCGCGCAAGGGGACGTTGTGCTTTTGAACGGCTCCGACGGCATACTTGCCGCCCGCGTGAAGTTGCATTTCGAGGTCAGTGGAGAAGCTGTTTCTATGATGGAGGTTATGGAACTTTCGCGGCGCATCCCTGGTACTGCAAAGGCAGTGTGGAAACTTTCTGCGACTCCAGTGGAGTGTTGGGAGACCAAAGCCATTTTGGCTGCAGTAGAACACTGCGCGTACGCAGACGGCACCGTCGGCACTATCCTGCCATTGGAGTTTTCATGATGGGATTTGCTGGCGCTTTGCGCTCAGGAGAAAAAATCGCATACGCTTCGCGTAGCCCCACCGCACAGCCCATCCAGAAACGATGTCTGCGCATTAAAGCCATTGCGGCTGAATGCAGATGAGAAATGAGGGGTGGTGGGTCTTCTGCTCCGCTCCTCCTCCTCATCATCATCATCCTTCTTGCTCCTTCTGCATCCTCCTCCTGCAGGCGCCTGCTGCTGCTGTCCTCCTCCTCCACCCCAAAGCGGCATGCTGAAACCGCGGGGCCCTGACGACGACCACGACGACAGATGGAGATGCAGAGACGACATTCGGCGGCGGACCTGGTGCTACGCGCCCGCCCCTATGTATGCGGTGTAACCTATGTGGATGCAACCTATGTGGTGTATTATGTGCTATGGTACAACCTATGTGGCGCATGCTAAGCGGTGCAACAACTTATGTAGTATGCGGTGCATCCTACGCGGTGCAACCTGCGTAGTGCAAGCTGCTGCGAGAAGTAACACAAGAACTTCTGATAGCATCGCATTTTTATGGCTTGTTAAAGCGAACGCTAAAGTTTATAAAGTTTATAACTCTGTTTTGGATAACTGCTGATAAACTTTATAAGTCCGCTAAACTTTAGCTAAACACTATAAACCTTAACAAACCAAGGATGCATCTCAGTACCTGTAGTCTGGGGGGGGTACCTGCAGCCCGGGGCGGGGTACCTGTAGTGGAAGGGCACCTGTAGTCCAGAGGTACCTGCAGCCTGGGGGGGAACGCATGTTCACGCGTCAACGCACGCGTGGTTCCACGCCCGCGGGATTCCGCGCGCGTGGATATGATCCGGGGGATACCTGTAGTCCGGGGGGGGGGTACCTGTTGTCCGGGAAGAGATACCTGTAGTCCGGGGGGGGGTAATTACCTGTAGTCTGGGGAGAGGGTACATGCAGTCCGGGGACAGGGTGCCTGTAGACCAAAGGGTGCCTGGAGTCCGTGGACCTATAGAGCTATTGAGAGCCGATCCCCTGTTCGATAATCATCACCCCCTCCTCCACGGCCGCCCCCGATCGGGGGCGGCGGGCGCCTTATCGGGCGCCGCACCCGGAGGCGCGCCGGCCGCGGCTGCGGCGTCGGGGGCCTCGGGAAGCGGGTGGCACGGGTCGAAACTCACCGAGAGCCTCCCGTCGGGTTTTTTTGGCGTGACCCGAGGGGGCCTGGAGAATGAGAGCACGACGTCGAAAAATGCACGGGGAATGGACGTCCGAGCCATGGCCAGGGTTCTGTTGTCCCCATCGTGCATAGGAGCCAGTCCTCAAACGTATTCTCGAGCACCCAGACAAGTATCGAAAGGGCATGCCCGACACGCAGGCGGGGCGTCGAGCGAGCATCGCCTCCCAGGGCCCGACACGTGAAAAATCTGTAATTTCGGCACCTGGTGCTCGACATTCCATCTGGTGGTCAAGGCTAAACCGACCTTGCACACGTGCTGCAGAGGATTTTAGCATGGATTTCTGCCAATGCAAAACCCCGAAACGGCGAGCGAGAAACGAAGAGAATTTCACGTGGAAGTGTCGTAGTCTTGCCAAACAGATTCGCGCGAAAATCACTTCGGAATCCGGAACGAAATTCTCCAGGGCAATATGGGCCCATCCCTTTGTTTTCCGAACGAAATCCGCTCTGCGATGTTGGCACCATGAAACATATGTGGAAACACCGTACGTCGAGAAGGAAGAGCGAGACGGTTTTACCCCTTGGCCTCTCCCGCCGTACTGCCCCAGTCGACCTGCAGGCCTAACCTTAGGTCGGGCATGTCCCCTAGAGGCGGATTTGGGGCGAAAGTTGAAAACTAGTCAGAAAACCATACGCAACAATAGTGAAAAAATAATCACAAATCGTTCCCTGGCCATTTTTGTCTGTTTTTGAAATTTCCTCCTGTGGAGGGACACGCCCGCCTTAAGCCGATCCTCAGGTCAAGCATGTCCCCCTACAGGAAGCTTTTGCACGAAGAATAAAAAACGACAAATTACTCAAACAGAGTAAAGCATTATCAAACAATCGTCTCCAGGCTATGTTTGACCTACTTTGGGATTTTCCTCCTGTGGAGGGACACGCCCGCCTTAAGCCTATCCTCAGGTCGGGCATGTCCCCCCATACGGGCGGCTTTTGGACACAGTTTTTCTATAACAGCCCACAGCAAAATACTCAAACATAGTCAAACATGAGGACAATCGCCCCCAGACTATCTTGTCATTGTTTGGGATTTTTTCTCCTGTAGAGGACACACCCGCCGTAAGCCTATCTTCAGGTCGGGCATGCCCCCCTACAGGCGGCTACGGGACGAAGCAAAAAAACAACAAACTAATCTCAAACATAATCAAGAAATGATGCAACAAATCGTCCCCTGACTATCTTTGGACTGTTTGGGAATTGTCCTGCTGCGGAGGGAAACGCCCGCCTTAAGTCTATCCTCCTATCCTCAGGTCGGGCATGTCCCCCTACAGGCGGCTTTGGGACGAAGAATCACAAAGACAACAACATAATATCAAACATCATTTTTTTATCCTGTAGAGGGACACGCCCGCCTTAAGCCGGTCCTCAGGTCGAGCATGTCCCCCTACAGGCGGCTTCTGGACACAGAATATCTTTATTTTTTAGGGGGGAAGGAAAAATCACAAACATAGTCAAGAAATGACGAACGAACAACACACACCCATACCCATAGGGAGGTCGTTGGGAGGAGGACTGGCTATGTGTACGGGTGCGGGTTGTCGGACCCTGGGGAACGCTCCCGTTCGAGCGGGGACCCCCATCCGACAACACGCACCCATAGCCTTCTCCGATCCCCCTATGGGTATGGGTGTGTGTGTGTGTGTATGTGTGTGTGTGTGTGTGTGTGTGTGTGTGTGTGTGTGTGCGTGTGTGTTGTTGGTTCGTCAAGAAATGATGCCAACAAATCGTCCCCTGACCATCTTCTGACTGTTTTGGGATTTCTCCTCCTGTGGAGGGCCACGCCCGATTCGAGCCCGTCCGGCGCCGTGCCTGCCGCGCGACGCGGCGTGCCCCCCCAAGGGGGCCCTCCGCGCAGCCCTCCAGAGGGCTGGCCGAGGGCGGGCGGAGGGCCTGCCTCCGTTCTGCCCAGACTGATGTCGGGCGTGTCCCCCTGCAGGGGGATGCCCGACGAAAAAATAAAAAGACCCCCAAAATGCCCCCCAAAGCAAAAAAATACTCCAAACATAGTCCCCATACCATTTTTGGTGCATGTTTCGTCTATTTGTTTTTTTTTTCAGTCGAAAATCCCCTTGCAGGGGGACAGGCCCGACATAAGCCCAGACCCCCGACGTCGTGATTTTTGCCGGAGCGTCGGCTTAGATCGGGCGTGTCCTCCGACATGCGGATTCCAAACGAAGAGTTATATATGTATATATGTATTCCTCTTCCTATATTTTTATAAGCCCGGGCGGGGGGAAAACCCATCCCCCCCCCAAAAAAATCGGACTCCCCGGACCTGGGGCTTTGGGGCCCTCCGGACGGGCCTCGAAGCGGCCACTGGGCCTCGCAAGGCGTTTTGCCAAGCCTTCCCAGCACACTTAGGGCGATCAGGGGGTCATCGGAGACGTCCCAGAGACCCCCAAGACAGCACAAGAGCGCTTCAAAAGTGACCGACGTGACCTCAAGATGGCCCAAGAAGCCTCCAGGACGGCCCCAAAGAGGCCTCCAAGAGCACTCCCAAGAAGGCCCCCCGAGGCAAAAATCATGGATTCTCTGTTGTTTTTTGGTGAATTTTGGGGTTCTCCTCTTTTCGGCTTCCCGACGCTCCAAGACGGCGGTCTTCCGGGCGTCCGAGGCCGCCTGGGAGGCTCCCAAATCGCCCCACGGCCATCCGAAAGGGCTTCCAGGCAATCCAAGAGACCCCCCAAATGGCACAACACGGGTCCAAGATGGCCCTCAGAGAGCCCCATGGCGGCCCAAGATGGCCCAAAGACACCCTCCGAAGAATTCCAAATCGTGATTCGGCCGTTCAGGGAGACGGCGGTTGGAGGCAGGGTGGCCCGAGGAAGCCCCCGGAGGCCCCCAGAATACGCCCAGGAGGCCTCCAGAAGGCCTTAAGAAAGCCCGAAACAACTTTTGTGAGGCCCCTATAGAGGCTCTCCAAGGAGGAGCCTCCGCAAAAAAGAGCTGAGGAGGATGGAGAGAATGCGCAGGGTATGGCGAAAATAACCCGAGGGCCGGGAAGGGCCCAGAGAGGCGGAAAATACGGAGAAGCCTTCCGTCCTGATTTTTGTTCCTTGCCCCAGGGGGTCTGGGCTGAGCGGCGGAGGGCGCGCAGCGTTCCGCAAGGCCAGTGGTCTGCCGCGCGTGGGCCTCCGGGGGCGGTGGCACCGCCCAAGACGACCCGAAGAACCCCCAGAGACCCCTGCTGACTCCGAGTCCGCACGAGCTGCCGCGCACAACATAGTCTTCAAGCACTGACCCCCTCAGGCAAAGAAAAGATCATGTCGGGAGGTTTTTCCGTGTTCTCGGCATTTGGAGGCCCTCCCCGGCCCTCGAGACCGTCAAAAAACGACTCAGGATGAAAAACCGGTCCAGGAGAGTGGGTCGAGACCTCTGAGGGTCGACGTTATGAATTCAAAAATCATGACGTCGGGGGTCTGAGGACATAATGTTCAGGGGTGCTTGCCAGATATGGTCCAGGGCTTGGGCCCCCCCCCCGCCCCAATGCTCATGCCATTGGGCCCCCCCCCCCCCGTGCGATGGTCCCCCCCGCCCCCCCCTGTGGGCGTGGCGTGGTGCTGCGCTGCGGTTCCCCCCCCCCCTTGTGGATGTGGTGTGGTGCTGTGGTGGTTCAGAGGTGGGCGTGGCGTGGTGCTGCGCTGCGGTGCCCCCCTCCCCCCCCCCCTGTGGATGTGGTGTGGTGCTGTGGTGGTTCAGAGGTCGTCGTCGTCGTCGTCGTCGTCGTCGTCGTCCTCGTCGTCGTCGCCGTCGTCATCGTCGTCATCGTCGTCGTCGCCGCCGCCGCCGGCGTCGTCGCCGCAGCCGTCGTTGTCGTCGTCGTGGTCGTGGTCGTGGTCGTCGTCGTCGTCGTCGCCGTCGCCGTCGCCGTAGTCGTCGTCGTCGCCGTCGCCGTCGCCGTCGCCGCCGCCGCCGCCGCCGCCGCCGTCGTCGTCGTCGTCGTCGTCGTCGTCGTCGTCGTCGTCGTCGTCGTCGTCGTCGTCGTCGTCGTCGTCGTCGTCGTCGTCGTCGTCGTCGTCGTCGTCGTCGTCGTCTCTGGGACCATACCATCTGGGGGGGGGGGGGCCCGAGGAATCCTGGGACCACACCATCTGGGGGGTGGGGGAGGGGCCCCGTGGGCCCTCGACCCTGGATCATAGATCGAGGGACCTGCACTTCCGTCTCTCGAGGCTGTCTCTCGTGGGATGGCTGCACTCTTCCTTGAGGAGCGCCCGCGGGCCTAGAGTCGAGCAGGTCTAGGGGAGACGGAGAAGGACGGGGCTGAGCAACTAGGCAATGTCGATCAAAATCGAATCGGGAAGGCGTACCAGGTCCGGACGTGCGCCGGAGGGGTTGAGCGGGGAGACGATGCACATGTGCAGAAACAGGGGGCTTTCCTCCCCACCTCCTCCCCCAAACCCCTGACGGACTCTTGTAAGGAGCCGAACTCTATACACCGACGCTTTCTCCAGCCCCACACTGAAACTCGCACAGGAGAACGGATCCTGGTGTATACGGGATCCTTGTGTATACGTTTTTCGTTGCTTCCCCGGGAAAGCGGGGAAATAGTATACACCATACCACCCCGATGTCGTCCCCGACCCTAAAAAAAACCTGGGATTGAAAGACCGCCCCCCACTTCTCGCCTTTGGACGCCCGAAATGGGCACGGAAAGAATGGGTACAATGCCCAACAACTTGGGCAGGCGGCCTCCTGTCTCGAATGGACACAGGCCGCGGCGGCGCGGACGGCGAGTCTTGTTCAAGATGAACAGGAACTGCTGCTGGGCATTGTACCCATTCTTTCCGTACCCATTTCGGGCGTCCAGATCGCCTGCCTTCCCGGCGCGCGGCCCCGTGTGCCTCTCGGCCCCGGAAGCATCTCCCTCCCGGACACCGCCTCCCAACGCTGTTGACGCGAGAGGCGGCGGGTTCCCGCAGCAGGTGGCCAGGCTGGGTTCCAGGGGGGCTGGGGGATCTCGAGCACGTCCTCCCACGGGCGGATTGAGGACGAGCAGCAAAACACATATCCGAAACGATCCAGGAAGAGTCCATCGTAGAGAACAAGGAAACATCGCCCCCGAGGACGTCTTGCATGTGTTTGAGCACTCCTCCTGCAGGGGGACATGCCCGACGTAAAACAAGTGCCACGAGCCGAAACCTTTGGAAGTGCGCGCGGATGCCTCGGGCCAGCGCGGGGCCCCCTTGGCGGCGCCGCGGGCGCCGCCCCTGGAGCGCTCCGCACGCGCGCCAAGGGCCGACGGGGGTCCAGCGCCGACCCAAGAGAACCGCGCGGAGTGTGGAGCAGGGGCCGACCGTCCTCGCATTCATATCATTCTTAGAATAGGCCTACCACGACATGATCTAAGAACCCCAAAATGTCCGATGAGCAAAACACAACGTTCTTAGTACAGAAACCCGATGTTCTTAACCAAGACAGTCCCAGCCAGATATGTTCCAAGAACTAACATTCCGGTGAAACAAAAACCAAAAAGGTTATTAGATCATTATTTGGTGGGCCTGTAGGGGAGCCAGGACGCTTCGCCACTGCTTGCGAGCGAACGGCCAGCGCGAGTGCTGTGCGAAGGAGAGGCGGCGGCTTGCTGAGAAGGAAAGAGGGCGCCGAGAACGGCTGCGCGGAGGCGGAACATGGCGGGAGGGCACCCGGCCGCGCGTGCTTGTGTCCAGACGCTGTGGGGCCGCTCGAGGTGCGGCGGCAGCAGCATCAGGATGCGGTGGCCACGGAAGAGAGGCCCAGACCCCTGACGTCATGAGTTTGTTACACAACGTCGACCCTAGAGGTCTCGGCCCATTCCCCTGGACCCCCCGAACGAAGTACCCCCCCACCCCCTCTAGAAATTGCGGCGGGGCGGGGGTAGGGTTCGGTCGGGCGCGTCCCCCTTACAGGCGGATGTTGGACGAAAACTAAAAAATAGTCCCAAAAAGAACGCACCAAAAAATTCAACATCGGCCCCCGACTGTTTGTTCTTACTCTTTTTAAGCGTTTCCCCTGTAGAGGGACAGGCCCGACGTAAGGGCAGGGTTCCCGTGTGGCCGCCGATTTTCGCAAGATGGCCCAAGATTTAGGTTGCTCCCATCGTACTTAAGGACCACATCCCAGAAATAATTTCGAGCACACAGAAAACTGTCGAAAGAGTGTCGGACGAGTGTCTCCCAGGCCCCGACACGTGAGAACCCTCGAGCTTCGGCACTTTTCTTCTGGTGGTCGAGATTCTTTCTGGTGCTCCAGGCTATACAGTAGGCTGGAGCATCATATAACCCAAGATGCTCCTCGACGGCCCTCGCCGAGGATGGTGCTCGAGATTCTTTCTGGTGCTCAATGCTATACAGTAGGTTGGAGCATCATAGCCCCGAGATGCTCCTCGACGGCCCTCGCCGAGGAGAGAGAGCACTGCACGCGCCCGAGCGAGGCCAGGGCCTCCGGGGAGGCCTCCCGCCGATCCGGAGACGCCTCCCCGGGCGGGCGCGCCCGGCCTGCCCGGGGGCCCACCGCCGAGCCCAGCAGCGGTGTGCGTGTACGCCACGCCCTCACACATAGGCTTGGCGGTGTGTGTACGCCACGCCCGGCCAGCAGCCGTGTGTGTACGCCACGCCGGCGAGCCCAGCAGGCTTGGCCCGGAGGGCGTACACATAAGGGAACGAGCAATGACATGAACGTAAAAACTCGGAGGCCCGCGCGGATCTCTCGGATCGGCGCTGGGGCCCCCCGGCGCGCTCCGCGCGACAGGGGGGGGGGTCCCAGCGCCGATCCGAGGAATCCGCGCGGGCCTCCGAGTTTTTGTCTTCATGTCATTGCTCGTCCCCCTAGTACAGGAAGGGGCCCAGGGGCACGCAAATCAACACACACACGAATCCCAGGATTCTCTGTATCTTGAGTTATGTTCTTGATGCTCGTCTTCCCCCCCAACTCCCACATTCTCCAAATATTGTGCAAAGAAGCGACGCTTATGTGTGTCTGTGTGCTCTCCCCCGCCTGAGTACACAGTCGGACCTAATACAGAAGAACATCCCTCTCAAGAACATGGGACCCTCCGCCGAGGGTGCCCTCGCCAAGAATGCACAACAGCAGCCCACGAGCACAAAGAACATCAGGGTACCCTCCCCGAGCCGACCCCGACCTTGTACGTCGGTCCGACTGCATGCACAGCTCCTGGGTTCAGGATGGGCCAAGGAACGCTGGATCTGTGGCGCATTCCGGAAACCCTGAAACCCAAAACGCTGCCATCTCTTTCTGGGCGACCCAAAAGGGGGTCCAGCTGCAAGGGGGTGGCGCAATAGATTTTGGGAATTGTATTGCAAACGTATTGCACTGGAGAATTGTATTGCGTTGTATTGCAACTAATGCATTGCACACGCGAAAATCCAGCAATACATTTGCGCCCCGGAATGTATTGCACGCCCCAAATGTATTGCAACCCCACAAATCTATTGCCCCAAATCTATGGCACCACCCCCTTGTCGCTGGACCCCCTTCTGGGTCGACCCGACTCTTGGGGGCGCATCTTCTTTTCCGCCGGCTGGCGCCGCCCTTCCTCCGGCAAGGCCGCCGGCAGAGGCGCCCTCGTTGTGCTTCCGCCAGCTTCCGCCGCCCTCCCGCCGTCCTCCGCCGAGGAAGCGATGGGCCTGGCCAGGCAGCAGTGGCTGTGTTGGTTGCATCGCCCAGCCCAGACCCCCGACGTCATGTGGTTTTTTGCTCACAACGTCGACCCCCTGGAAGTCCCGACCCTCTCCCCTCTGGACGGGCTTTTCATCCCGAGTCGTTCATCGACGGTCCCGAGGCCCGGGAAGAGGCCCTGGAAACTGAAGATAGGGAACAACCTCCTGTCGCGATTCCTTCATTACCCGAAGGTGCCATTTGGGAGAAAAACACATCCCGAGGCAAGAGCGCATCTTGTAATCCCGCCGGCTTCCGCCAACGGAAGCACCCTCGTTTTTCTTCCGCCGCCCTTCCGCAGAGGAAGATGGCAACTCCCCCGATCCTCGAATAGAGGCCTCCTCGACGGAGTTCGAGTAGGGAGGGGGTCGGAGGATTGTACCGCATCGCCAACACATAGGCGATGCACCGCCGACGTCGGCGACGCATCGGCGCTGTCGGCGTAGAGTGAAGCGGGCTCCACATCGAGTCGCATCGCCGATGCATCGGCGATAAGGCGTGATCCTCCGAACCCATCTGCTCCGGCCCCGCCTGGGAAGCCCAGAGCGAAGGCGAGGGCCCTTCTGTAACGCAAGGGGTATAGATTTCGTCGCCCGAGAGAGACACTTCCCGAGGCAAGAGCCCCGTTGTCGTCGTCGGCGGCCACGGCGGCGCTGCTAGACACACCCAGAGATCGGACGTCGTGATTTCTCCAACACGGGGTCCCCAGAAGTCCCGACCCTTTCCTGGCGGCCTCCCAGATGGTGTCCGAGTAGATGGGGTCGGAGACTCGCGCCGCATCGCCGATGCATCGGCCATGCTTCGGCGACGCATCGGCGCCGCCGCCGCCGCCGCCGCCGTGGTCGTCGTCGTCGTCGTCGTCGTCGTCGTCGTCGTCGTCGTCGTCGTCTCCCTCGTCGTCGTCGTGCGGGCATCGCCCTCGTGTCGTCGTGGTCGCCGTCGCTGTCGTCGTCGCCGTCGTCGGCGTCGTCGTCGTCGTCGTCGTGGTGGTCGTCGTCGTCGTGGTCGTCGTCGTCGTCGTCGTCGTGGGGGCATCGCCCTCGTTTCGTCGTGGTCGCCGTCGCTGTCGTCGGCGTCGCCGTCGTCGTCGCCGTCGTCGCCCTCGCCCTCGTCGTCGTCGCCGTCGTCGTCGCCGTCGTCGTCGTCGTCGTCGTCGGTGCCTCCACGCCGGGCGGCCCCGCCCCGGGCGGCCCCGGCCCGGGCAGCGGAACGGCGGGCAACGCCGCCGCCGCCGCTGGCGGCGCGGCCGGCGGAGGCCCACGCGCGCCTGCCCGGAAGGCGCGCCGCGCCCGCTCGCCGCCCTACCGACGACGACGACGACGACGACGACGACGACGACGACGACGACGACGACGACGACGACGACGACGTTAACGACGACGACGACGAGGGCGACGACGACGACGACGACGACGACGAGGGCGGCGGCGGCGACGACGACGACGACGACGACGAGGACGAGGGCGACGACGACGAGGGCGAGGGCGACGACGACGAGGGCGACAAGGGCGACGACGCCTGAGCTGCATCCCCGACCAGGAGCGCACGGCCTCAGGCTCGAGAGGTCGAGCTAGGCTCGCGAGGTCGAGGCCCCCACCCCCCTCGGGTCGCGCCACCAATCACGATGTTTGGGGGCCCCCACACGGGGTGGTGACCACACCGTGTGGTGCGTTGGTGGGGATTTGGGTCACCGTACGGCTTTGGGACTCGGGTCGTTCTCCGAGGACCTCTCGGGCGACCGGGGCATCCGAGGTCCCAACACAGTGTGTTGACGGACCGTGCGGTGAGGTCCTGGGGGGTTCGAGGTCGCCGCACGGTCAGTCACCGCACCGCTTCGGGACTTTGAAGATGTTGGCGGCGATGTTCGGCCTTCGGGGCCCTCGCCGGGCCCCCGGGACCGGTAAGAGCCGACGCAGGATGACACGCCCGTGCTGGGGGGAGGGGGGTCGAGACCTGCGGGGGTCCACGCCACGAGAAAATCATGACGCCAGGGGCCTGGGTGCACCGTGCAGTTCTCGCGTGCGGGATCGTCGTAAGATGATCCAATCTGCTCCTCGATGGCCCTCGCCGAGAAAAAAATCACGCGTCCGAGCGATGCCCAGGCTCTGGGCGGGGATTACCCAAGTGTGCCCCTGGCCAAGAGGTGCCCCCAGCGTTTCGCTCCAGCTTGGAGATCCCATGGGGCCCTCTGGGCCTCGCGGCGGGCACTCCGAAGGCCGTGTAGGGGCCACCTTGGAGATCCTGGGGTTACCTTGGGCCAGGGGCGCTCCTGGCAACACCCATCTGGTGGCTGGGGGGGTGGCGAGAAAGAGAATGAGCGGTTCGATGTACAGTCAGCGCGTATACTAAGGATGCACGGTACGGGTGCAAGGGCCTTGGATGGCCACGCCGACACCGTTCGAGGGGGGCTCAGCCAGAGGAAGTGGCCAAGGGTGGGCCGAATGGGGAGGATGCAGGGGTAACCGAAGAGGAACCTGGGAACGAGGACGAGAACGAACAATTCGACGCGGTCAATTACCGCAAGTTCGTGTCTTGCCGACTTCGGCGTTGGTTTCTGACACCTCAGGGATCTTTCCGCATTGAACGACCGGCCTCTGCCGGAACGTCGACTCGTTCAGCGTCGACCGACTCTGGGTCGCTCGCGGCTTTCAACGTTGACTACAGGCGGCGGGGTCGCCGCAAAAGAACCGACGCAAACCTACCGTGAACAGAAACTAGCCCTCCCTTCCCTGGCCACCACGGGCACCGCGAGCGAAGCATGCCCGACCACGACGAAGGTGCTACCCTATCCCTTACTAGGCTATAGCGGCGCAGCCAGAGCGGAACATTAAGAGGAGGAGGCGGAGGAGGAGGAGGAGCAGGAGGAGGAGGAGGAGGATCGAGCATGGAGGGCATGATGTCGAGGAGAAGGAGGAGGATCGAGTAGGGAGAGGCATGTTGTCGAGGAGGAGAACGCATCAGTATCATGAACTCTTCATCCTGTGGAGGATGGGGAGGGGTAGGGGGGCATGGAGCACGGACTGGGAGGAGAAGGAGGAGGAGGAGGACGAAAGCAAACCCAAAACTCATCAACAATGTTGGAATAAACCCTGCGCGGCGGCGGGAGGCACGGAGGTGGCGGAGGCACGGAGGAGGAGGAGGAGGAGGAGGAGGAGGAGGAGGAGGAGGAGGAGGAGGGGAGGAGGAGGAGGAGGGAGGAGGAGGAGGAGGATGAGGATGATGAGGAGGAGGAGGAGGAGGAGGAGGGGGAGGAGGAGGAGGAGGAGGAGGAGGAGGAGGAGGAGAAGGATGAGGAGAAGGGGGAGGATGATGAGGAGGAAGGAGGAGGAGGAGGAGGAGGACGAGAAGGAGGAGGAGGAGGAGGAGGAGGAGGAGGAGGAGCAAGCAAAAAAGAAGAAATGGCGGCCTGCTGTGGAGGCCGAAGGGGGGTTAAGACGCGAGGAGGGTGGCTGGAGGGGGCGGAGGGAGTGTGAACGAGGTGGGGGTGGATAAGAGGAAGGAGGCAGCGAACTGGATATGCTGAATGGGGAGGAGGGCGCGGAGGGGGGGGGAAGTGGAGAGGATGGGTCGGGTCCGTGCTTCGGCAGTCTGAGTTGGCTCAGCTGAGGCTCGAGAGAAAATCCTGCATGTTGCATTCCCCTTTTCCCACCTTCCGTCCTCCTCAACCTCTGTCTCGTCCTTCACCTCCTCCTCCCTCGTCCCTTCTGCTTCCCCCTCCCCCTGACACGCGAGCGATGTTCTTACTCCCCATATCATCCTCGCTTGTATCTCCCCACCTCCTCCACCTCTCCCCCGCATCTCCTCCTCCTTCTCCTCTTCTTCTTCATCCTCCTCCTCCTCCTCCTCCTCGTCTTCCCCACCGCCTGCTGCACCTGTTTTTCCCTTCCTCTTCGTTGGCCTCCCCATGCTCGTCCTCCTTTTCCTCCTCCTCCTCATCCTCCTTCTCCGCCTCTACCCCCTCCCTTTCCCGTTTCACCTCTCCTCGGCCTCCTCCCTCCCGCGCCCCTCTCTGTCTCCTCCTCCCGACTCCTCCCCCTTTAGATTGATTCCCATCCCGTTCTCCGTCTTCCCTCTTCATCATCCTCGCCTTCGTGCTCTGGTCAACGAGCGCGTTCCAAGGTCGCCGTCACATCTCCATGTCATCTCTCGTCTCTCGTGTAACACTGGCATCCTAAGATAATGGGGTGAGGGGCGATGGATGACCTACCTCTGTGGGGAGGGGGGGCGACGATGAGGAGGGCGACGATGATGGTGATCTACGTTTCCAAACGGTCTCCCAATCGCCGCAGGAACAGATGCTGCACTCTCCCAGGTCTGAGTCAGAGCTACTACTGGAAACAGAGGGCCCACTCCTCACTACACAAAAGCTGGGCGACAAAATGGCACACCAAATTCTCTGAGAAGACACGTAGGAACTCTGCAACCATTCAACTCAATCGGCAAAGATGGCCCGCCTTTCGGCATGGCCTCGCCAACCTGCCACACCTTAGAGAAAATTGTCCCAAACCAAGCTCAACTAAACCGGCGACATCAAGCGCAATACGAATCGCCTCAACATTGTTCGGGCAGCCCGTGTCACGAAGCTGAGGGACCAGGTCTTCCTCAGAGCGAATGCCAAAGACATCCCCGCCAATCTCGTACCAATTTGCCTTGCGATTGTCCTCTCCGAAGTCGGGGATCATGGAAGGGCAAGGCAAATTGAGTGTCTTTCATTTAGGAATCGTACGCGCGAGCGCGGATGAGTTGCCTGTTTCGGCGGAGGCACATTCTGCGACGAGCTCCCGAGCGAACCTCCCCAACGAGGAGGCCACGAGACAAGATTTGAAAGCCTACGAGGAGCAAGCGAGGAATGTCCTCCCCGAAGATTGTCGCTTCCTCTTGAAGAAGTGGTCTCCTGGTCCCCTGGAGCCAAGAAGTGGTCTCCTGGGGACAATGATCTCGAGCACCCAGAAAAGTATCGAAACGGTGTCGAACGAATATCGCTTCCCAGAGCCCGACACGCGAAAGCTCTCCAGTTTCGGCAAGTTCTCGGTGCTCAAAAATCCTTCTGGTGGTTCAGGCTGAAGTAGGCTGGAACAGCTTAAAGCTTGTGGTATATCACCCTTGCTGACATGATAAGCCAAGAATGTAATTAGTGTCCCATCGAACTTGAGGGCCATCTCCTTCAACTGTTGACCTTGGGTCGACCCTCTGGCATTCAGTCACAGAATCCTGGAGCCACTCATGGCTCAGAACGTCTCGACGCAAATCGTCCATCGTCTGCTTCAGGATGGCCGTGTTCGCGCTCAGGCACGGAACTCGAAACCTTACCCTCAGCATGAGAAACTCGTACTAGGCATGGAGGCCGATGCCATGGTGGTGACGGAGGGGAGGAAGACTTGGATTAGGTCGGGCATGTCCACCTACAGACGGATTTTGGGCCAAATCACAAATACTAGAAAAATGCACGACAGTAGTCGGAAAATAGCCGACAAATCGTCCAGACACTACTTTCTCACTATTTTTGGCTATTCCTCATGTAGAGGGACGTGCCCGACTTAAGACTTGGAGTACGAGCGGAGGGACTCACCCCCCCACCCACCCACCCTCCCCGAGCGGCCCCAGCCCGCCGCCTGCTTCGCAAGGGCCGGCCAGGAGGCCCCAGGCGCTTCCTGCCCTAACTGGCTTCTTGGTGCGAGCAGGGACAGAGCACGAGAGAGATCGAATAAGCTCTACACCCGTCTATATGCAAACACACAGAAAAAGGGGGATAGTTATACAACAGAGTCAAGCACTGTTTGCAGGAGCCGCGGAGGCAACGTTCGACCGGACGTAAGCTTGTGATCAACCACGCACTGCAGACATGACACCTGGGGCGAGCAGCACCGGCAGGCAATTGGCAAGAGGACAAGTTATATGGACAATCCGAAACAGCGAAAGACACACACAGACACGTGCGTGCATATGTATGTGCGCATGGATAAACACAATGTCGACCGAGCGGACTATGTGTGAGGTGTCCGTGCAGCGATTGCTTCTGAAACGAAGTTGGTTGTGCCAGCGAGAAGACGCGAGGCGAGCCCCGACTCTCCGACTCTGAGGGGCCCTTGCTCGAGCATGCTGGACCCTACCACTCTTGTGTTAGGTCGGGCCTGTCCCCCGACAGGGGGATTTTGGACGATTTATTTTGTGTATGTATATATATATATATATATATATATATTTTAAAAAAAAGCAAAAGATGCCCCAACAATAGTCAAACAAATAGTCCCCAGACTATTTTTTGACTAATTTTGAAGATCCCTCCTTCAGAGGAACAGGCCAGACTTAACTCTTGTGTCACCTCTCGATCAGGTAGAGGAGCCCCAGCGACAAAAAGAAGCACAACCTCTCGGAGGTCCGCGCGGATTCCTCGGATCGGCGCTGCACCGAACCCCCTGCCTGGCGCGCGGAGCGCGCCAGGGTCGGCGCTGGAGGCGCCGCCGGGGGGGGCCCCGAGCGGCGACCCAGGAAATCTGCGTGGAGCCGCGCACATATTCCCCAATCGGTGCTTGCACTAAGTCGGGCGTGTCCCCCGACAGGGGGATTTTCGACGAACAATGAAAAATACCAAAGGAAAACTCCCAAATGGTCAAACATACTTAAAAAAATAGTCCCCATACTGTTTTTAACAAATTTTTGAATAATATTCCCCTGTAGAAGGACAGGCCCGACTTAAGGCTTGCACTGAAGGGGTCCTAGCGGAAGTCGACGGATTTGGCGAAAATTCCCCTCCGATTTTTGTGGCAGGCTGGGTTCCCGGGCTCCCGGGTTTCTGGTTCTGGGTTCCCAGGTTCTCGGTTCCGGGTTCCGGGCCGATTTCGGGGGGCGGCGAGGTTCCCTGGTTCCCAGGTTCCTGGTCGATCTTCTAATCGATCGGTCTCACCATCGATCTCATTACCGACTTCTCGATCGATCTCACCATCGATCTCACAATCGATCTAACTATCAATCTCACAAGCGATCTCACTAGAGATCGCATGAGCGATCTCGCGATCGATCTCACGATCGATCTCATTGAATCGATTTCACTCTTGGTCTCACGATCGACCTTACAATCGTCCTCACTATCGATTCCACTATCGATCTCATTATCGATCTCACAATCGATCCCAAGATCCATAATATCAATTCTCAAATCATCCACTGATTTGGGTTTTCTCAGGCACGCCCTCCGTCCCTTGCGCTTCCCACGACCCAGACATCCTGCTGCTCCGATACCTTTCCGCTGCGTGGGCCTCGGAGGTCTAGGCCACGAGGAGGAGGAGGAGGAGGAGGAGGAGGAGGAGGAGGAGGAGGAGGAGGGGAAGGAGGAGGAGGAGGAGGAGGGGGAGAGAAGGAGGAGGAGGCGGAGGAGGAGGAGAAAAAGGAGGACTCCCTGGGGCCCGTTCTTTCGTCATGCATCGTCTTTTGACGCTCCCGATGGCCCGGCGAGGCCCCCCAGAGGCCGAAAACGGCCAAAAACCGCCCGCTCGACAAATCTCCGGGAGCGTCGGCTCTCTGGGGGCGGGCCTCAGCGGCTCAGGAGCTGTGCTCCCGCCTCGACGCCGCCGCGCTCCGGCCCGGGAGCGCCGCCCCGGCCGACGAAAAACTCCATCGACAACCTCATCACCGCTCCCGCAACTCTCGGGGCACGAAGTGTCACACGTGACGGCCTCCCGCGCCTCGTCGAACAGTCGCCACTCAGAATGCTGGGCTAGCACGGTGGCGGTGCGTGGCCAGCTTGCCGCAGGCAGCTGGATATGTCGATGAATTGAGCGTGGTGTCTTTCTCTCGCTCTCTCTCTCTCTCTCTCTCTCCCTCGCTTTCTCTTTCGCTCCCCCCCTCTTTCCTTATGTGTGTACATGTATCTCTCTATCTCTCTTTGTGTTGCTCTATACCGTCGTAGTGATCATGTCGGCAATCAGTGCTGCTGGACTTTTTGGCGGTTACGGTGGCTGCAACTCCCACGTGTGAAGCACCTCTGAAAAATGATGGTCAAATAACACGTGTACAACAGATGTGCTGCCGTGGACAGCTTTGGACTGGGATAGGGCAGGCAACAAGAAGGCCTTGCCTTCTGCGCTGTGCTCTCTGCGCTGGAAATTATCTGGCTCAGGTGGGCCAGCAAGCAACAGCAATGGGAGAGGCAGTCCCTGCGTCGCTCTGCTGGACTCTGGACAGCGCTGCTGGACGAGCCCATGAAGAGGAGGAGGAGGAGGAGGAGGAGGAGGAGGAGGAGGAGGAGGAGGAGGAGGAGGAGCAATGTGAACCAAAAGCGCATCAACGATGCTCCAATGAAGAACCCCTCCAAATGCCCTCTTACTAAGTCCCTACGACCATGTATTGTCACTGCGGCATCTACCCCATTGGACGGCAAGCGTCTGATAATACCAACATGTGCCAAACCACCGCCGCGAATCGACGTGATTGTTGCGTCCCGACAATCCTAAGTCGTGCAAGACACCTCATTCCTGGGACTTCGTCACCGAAAACCAACGTGGATGTTGCGTCCTTGTAATGTGAAGCCGTGCCGTAACCCCATCCCTGGGATTTCAATCATAAGAACCCGCTTACCAGCTGGAACATGCTAAAGAGGAATCTGCGCGGCGCTACGGCAAGAGCGACATGTTGAGAACCACGCGCCCTCGATCCCTTGAGACACCCGCCCTCCATCCCTGAGACGAATGTGCGCAGCGGGATGAAATGAGAGCCACGCTTTGGCAGCGGACCGTCATCCACCCTTGAAGCTGCTGCACACTCAACACTTCCACTGATGAGCGATTGCGCGCGGCGCTGATGCAAACGCCACCTTTTGAACACCACTCGCCCGCCGTCCATCGTTGAAACGGGTGCAAACTTAAACAAATGAACGTTCGCGGCGCTAAAGCGAAAGCGACATGTTGAAAACTCTCCGACCTCCATCCTTGAACATGCTGCAAACATTTGAGACAAATGTGCGCGGCGCTTGGGCAAGAGCCACATTCTGAAAACCATCCGCCCTCAATCGTTGAAACTGCTGCAAGCTCTACAAACAAATTTGCGCGGCACTGAGGCCGGTGCCACATGATGCAAAACGCCCGCCCTCCACCCTTGCAACTGCTGCAAATTCCAAATCCGCCCTACCGACACGCCTGGGGGTGCGACCGGGAGGAGGCCTCCGTAAGGAAAACGGATGGAGAAGGAGGAGGAGGAGGAGGAGGAGGACAGGAGGAGGAGAAGAGGAGGAAGACAGGAGGAGGAGGAGGAGGAGGAGGAGGAGGAGGAGGAGGATGGGAGGAGAACGGGGAGGATCCCCCGGCCCAGCTGCTCCCCCTCCCCCTGGCCCCCCCTCCTCCTCTTTCTTCCCCCTCCTCGTCTTCACGGGAAGTCCCTCGGCGCCCTGTGCACGCCGTCCTGTCCCCCGCCGCCGGGGTCCTGTCCCCACCATCCTCGCCCTCGCCCACACCGTCCTCGCCATCAGCCCCCCTCTCGTCCTCACCGCCCTCCTCCTCGAGCAGGGCGAATGGGGACAACGGCGGCTCAAAATCGATCCCCAGACCCCTCCTGGGGTCCACACGAGCCAGACCTCCGAGCTGCGTCAAGCCGTGGCGACGAAGGCAGGCCCACTCCCCGCTGTCTCAACTGGCCCTCTTCTGATCCATGAGATCCGATGTTGCGGAACAGACCGCCATCGCAAATCATCACAACCGGCACCCGAGACCCGATCCTCCTGCGTCATGCTTCGAGCCGGATCGATCTGTGATGGCCCCCGGGGCCCGAAACAGGGCGGTAGACTGCCACGTATAACCTGACTGTGCATGACTCTCAGCGCCCCCATCTCGAGGAGCCTCCTCATCCCCCAGTTCAGCATTCACCAAAGGGGCCCTGGCCCCCGGGGGCCTTCCCTCCGACCAGCTCCTCACCCCGAGGCGTTCCCTGCCCGTGCCCGGGCCCGTGGGGGGGCCCCCCGAAGCCCCAAAAACGACGGAACACCTCGGGAGCACCCGTCTCCCCCATGACCCGTTCCCTTCCTGGCGACCATCCTCGCCCGATCCTCGGCGCGAAATTATTGGGGGGGCGATGGATGCGGGGGGAGAGAGAGAGAGAGAGAGAGAGAGAGAGAGAGAGAGAGAGAGAGAGAGAGAGAGAGAGAGGAGAGAGAGAGAGAGAGAGAGAAAGAGAGAGAGAGAGAGAAACAAAAAAAGAGAGAAAAAGAGAGAGAGAGAGAGAGCGAGAAAGAGAGAGAGGTGCCCTTCTCGGGCCCTCGAAGCCTTCGGGGCCCGAGAGGGCTCCTCCAGGGGCCCGAGAGGGCTCCTTTTCGGCAGCCCTCGCTGCCCCCCATGCACCGCCCCCCCATTCCTAGACCCCCGACGTCATGAGTTTTGTCAAAGAGTCGACCCTGAGGGGTCTCGACCTATTCCCCGGGACCTGTTTTTCATCCTGAGTCCTTTTTTGACGGTCCCGAAGCCTGGTGAGGGCCTCCAGAAGCCGAATATGCAGGAACACCTCCCGTCATGACTTTTTCATTGCCCGAGGGGGTCTGGGCTTATCGCCCCCCCCCATGTCACGCGCTCTCCAGCGGTCGTCCCCTCCTCGCCAGCCGGCAGGCCACACGCCCTTGAGCAGGGACCGACCGCCCCGGCATTCCTATAGTCCTACCACGACATGTCCTCAGAACCCAGACGTGTTCTATAAACATAAACAACGTTCTGAGAACACAGGCCCGACGTGTTAACACACGACGGCCTCTCGGCCAGACACGTTCGAAGCACATCTCGTGCAGACCACCAAAGGCCCTTGGAGCGGCCCTATGGCCGAGCCAGGACGCTTCGACGCTGCTCGGCTCCAGCGACCGTTGAGCAGGGACCGACCGACCCGGCATTTCTAATTATAGTCCTACCACGGAATGTTCTGAGAACCCCCAAAAGTTCGAATAACAAAACAATGTTCTTAGAACATAAGTCCGATGTGCTAAAACAAGACAATCTCCGCCAGAAATGCTCTAAGAACATTTCGTGGAAACCACAAAAAGGGTTCCTAGAACATGGTTTGGTGGGGCTACGTAATTAGGCGAGCCAGGACGCTTCGCCGCTGCTCGACACCGCCCCCTCCTCGCCAGCCGGCCGGCCGCCCGCCCGCCCCTCCGAGCTCGGCCGGCCTGGCGTCCCCCGCCGGCGCGGGGCGCACCTCCTGCGCCCGCCGGATGCGCGCCATGAGCCCCCGGGAGCAGTTCGGGTCCTCGCGGACGGGGCCTCGGGCCGGGGCGCCCGGGAGGAGGGCCCCGACCTCCATGGGCGCCCCTATAGACCCCCTCGGGTCATGAACAGAATCGCGACGGGAGGTTTTGCCATGCTTTCGGCCACCGGGCGCCCTCACCGGCCCTCGGGGCCGTCAGAAAACGACTCAGGACGAGAAGGCGGCCCAGGGGAACTTGTCGAGACCTCTGAGGGTCGACGTTCTTTCGGGGATGGACAGACCCCCCTTTAGTAAAACATGGTTTAGTGAAAACGACCTGAGGCCCAAACCTGGCGGGCGCAAGCCTGGAAAATAACGGCCACAGCGCCCTCTCGAGAACCGAAAACGGACAATTCACTAATCGACGTGTCACTGTTGGGGGTTCTGTCCACCCCCGATTCTTAAAAAGTCATGACGTCGGAGGTCAGGGAGCCCTGACTTCCAACGCCTCGAGAAACTCGGGGCGGAAACCTTTCGCCACGCTCGGCCTCGAGCTGGGGGCCCCCGCCCGGCCCGGGGACTGTCGGACAGCGGCGCAGGAGGAGGAGCCGGCCCTGGCGAGCAGGCCCCGACCTCCTCCTCCTCCTCCTCCTCCACCTCCTCCTCCTCCTCCTCCTCCTCCTCCTCCTCCTCCTCCTCCTCCCTCCTCCCTCCTCCCTCCTGGGACCCCGTGTTGAGAAAGTCGAGACGTCGCATGTCTGGGAGCGGGGGAGGGGAGGAGGGGGCGAAACATAAAAGCAAACAACAAAAACAAAGGCTGAAAGGAGGAGGAGGAGGAGGAAGAGGAGGAGGAGGAGATGAGGAGGAATGTAGGGGCAAGCTGGATGCAGGACGATCAAGAAATTGCTTGCCCCCCCCCCCCCTCGAGTCCCCCATGCCCCTCCTGCCGTCCTCCCTCTCATCCACACCCTTCTCCTTCCCCATGCCGTCGCATCGTCTCGGTCCATGTCATCGTCCTGGTCCTCCTCCTCCTCCTCCTCCTCCTCCTCCTCCTCCTCCTCATTCTCCTCCTCTTCCACCACCCTGGTGTCCCCAGTTTGGGCTTTTGGGGGGGGACCTTCCAAGCCCTCGAGCACAACGCTCCTGGCTGCGCACGCCAATCCGCATCTGTCCGACCGACCGACCTCAATGGTGGAGCCATGGGGAGATGCGCTCCGCCACCTCAGAGGTTTCTGGGACCAAGCGCTCAACAGGGCCTCTCCGCCCTCGGCGACCATGGCGGCAAGCCGTCCTCAGACGTCGGGGATCTCCTGACCCGGGTCAATCCAGACCCGGGTAAGTCAGGCCTGCAAGATCCTGCAAGATCCTGCACCCAAACCCGATTCAATGCGAATGATCCTGCAAGATCCTGCAGGATCCTGCACTCAAACCCGGGTCAATGCGACCCTGGCCCTGCAGGATCCTGCAAGATCAGGCGCTCTAGCTGACCCCCGTTTGCATTGACCCCCGTCTCGAGGCTCCCGAAGACGGAACTCTGATGTCCTCCGGACTTGTAGTACGACTCGTTGACCGCAGCCCGTATGCAGCATCGAAGACCGCCTCACTCGCCGACATAGTAGCAACATGCATAGAGATCATGGTGTTATTGTTGGGGGAGCGCAGCCAAAAATCAGTGGTGAATTTTAGAACCCAGCAGATCGTCGATCGTGTCGGGTGCTATCGTGCAGGTTATCGTCGTGGTCCACTCGTCACTCCCTGGTGCAGAATCACGATGCTTCTCAAGTCTAGCAGATTTCTCAGACTTAGCACCATCAAGATAATACCTGCAGCACAGAAGCAATTGTGAGGGAGGGTTTCTGGCTTGATTGTTCAGCATCAGGAGTAAGTCTGTGGATTGGATTTCCATCCTAGGGTACCCAAGAGAGTCAAAGGCAAACAATTACAGAACAACTCAACCGATGATTGTGTGGTTGCAGTCGGCACCCGGATTCTTCAATTCGAAGCGCGCTGCGGCGACGGTCTATCATGATCTCAATTGGTGGCTTCCTCTTTCGTCAGATGATAAGGTGGCAGGAGAGTACGCAGCAAATAACCCATCGCCGATGTCCAAAGGAATGCGGAGCGTCCTTGCAATACGGAAACTCGTAGCAACGAGGATCTACTTTCCGAACAGCGCCACCGTTGAAGGAGAGACGGGCGAGAGCCACATCGATCATGTGCTGCTGGTGGGGGATTTCGTGCCAGCCGCTCTCGTATTTGAAATGCACTCTCGGTTGGCAAGACGTCTGCAACTGCACCAGAGTGTGACACCTCGAGGCCATCGGCATGTTTTAGGCCGGGCATGTCCTCCTACAGGGGGATTTTGGATGAAAAAATACAATATCCCCAAAATAATTAAGGACATTCAAAAATAGTCAAAAATCGTCCCCAGACTTTGTTTTACTACTTTTGCATATTCCCCCTGTAGCTGCAGCTATGCCTCTGCCTGTTTGTGCTGCTCGCTCCCATCGCGAAGCATTGTGCGAAAGCGCGCAGATAGGTTAGAGTCGGTAGGCCTTGCTTCGAACTATCAGCAGGCAGCTGGAGGTGACTGAGGAGTGCTTAAACAATAAAGGGGAAAGGAAGATTATTGTACGAGTATGTGCAGATAGGTTAGAGGCGGTCAGACTTGCTTCGAACTATCACAAGGCAGCCGGAGTTGACTGAGGAGTGCTTGAAATGCAATGAGCAAGGGAAGATCCATGACATGAATCGCATCCTCATGCGTGTCTTCAACTTGGTTGCGATCGAAATGTTCGCCGAATCGCCTCACCAAAACATGCAAATCGCAAACACAATCACTAGAACACCTTCTCGACCACAGGCGCCAGTACCGTGAATTAGTAGAACGAGCGAGCCCTGATTGTTGGATAGGCTACCAAACTCAACAAATCACAGATCAAACATCTCAATCGCCAGCTAGGGAAACGGATCGATTACACATGGGGAGCGTTCAACAGCGTCGAGCAACAGAACTCCAGGAAACACTAGAACAACGAAATCATTGCCTAATCCAAGAGCTTTCCAATTACCGGGAAAGGGAGGGGACCACAAAAACCGCAATTTCGAGCTCTTCCTCAGTCTGCGGCAACCTCGGCGTCATGGGCTAATATAGTGACACGTTCAGCGGCTGAAGGAAGGAACTCTGCAATGCCCGCTACTCTGGCGGCCATGCAAGCCAAGATTGACTCCCTGGAACGCGACACGACAGAGGATATGGAGGAGGTGGTGATGGCGATGGAAAAGCGGAAGATTTCCATCCGCCGACATGGTTGCAGGGACTTCAACCGCGTCAGGCAATTCCGTCATAACCGAAGCCACATGCGCTAGGAAACCATGAGAAAGACCAGCGGCCCCCGGCAACCCTGGCGCCCTGCCGCCGCGACTGGGGCACGCCCATGCAAACCGCGCGCACGCGGTGCACGGGACAGCCAGGCAGCCCCGGTAGACAAGCATAGCCCTGCTTGAAGCAGGCCCCCAAGCCGCGCCGGCGCATGAATTCGTCCTATCCGCGGGGATGGAAATTCATGCAACAGCGTGGTCGTCCAATAGGGGGGAACCCCTTACAGGACATGGGAAGCCGATTCTCTGCGAGCGGGTGCGCTGCATCGGCCCTTGGAAGTAGCGCCTTGTATGCGTTCTAATGGGGGGCGGAAGCAGCGCGCCCGCGGCGCCGTCGAGTAGCGCGCGAATTATGATGCCCTGCGCGCACTTTTCGCAGGGAGGTCGGTTCCTTCGGGGCCCGGTCGACGTGGGAAAAACCAGGTCGGCACGTGCATCTACTCCCCCGACATGGACGATTACAGTGCGATGCGGAAGCGAGTTTGGGAACTCAGAGTCTGGTACACCTGGCCCGAATGGTCGCGTCCTCCCGAATTGATGCATTTGCTGGACCACCCGAAGTGAGTCAACGACCTACGTCCTCAGGCGGTGAAAGGTCGCCTGGGACACGGCGCTCACAGCCATGGCAATCCAGATGCTCAATCAGTTTCGAATGCTGAAGAGATTGGGTGCCATATTCTTCGTTGCCGCGACGCGGCGAATCCTCTTTGCCACGCTGCATCACACGTCGGCGCTGGACATCAAGGATCATGTCTACTTGGATGAGGATCATGCGTGTATCAAGGATCGCATTGCACGATAGTTTTCAAGCTTCAAGACGAGCCACGCTGTTCTTGGCTGCGACCAGGGAGCGGGTTCTTTCCTTGAAGGGGCCCCAGGACACACAAATAAATACACACAACTTAAAAGATTCCCCATATTTTCACATATTTTCTGGGTTTCTGTCTTCCCCCCCACTTCCCATGTTTTCCTACATTTTCTGGGGAATCGGCGATTAATAGTGTCTGTGTGTTTTTTGCCCTCCTGAACAGTGCCCCAGACGGCCGCAGACATGTTCAACGCAGCACGATGGCACATAGCCGTCGAGGCCAGGCCCCGCCTTGGGATCAAGATGGGGAGGATACCAGGCAGATGGCTCCTGCTGAGTTCGCGGACGATTTGGCCGACAAAATGTTTGGATGTTGGAAGGAGGGGGCGGAGCTGGAGCACTAGCAACAGGCTGAGCAGCAGAGGACTCAACGGTAGATCAGGTGATGGAGGAAGAGGGGGTGGCACAGAACGTGGACATGCAAAATCACATCCTCTTCCCGGCAAGAACCGGGGTCGGCTCGTGCGCGACTTCTCTGCTTTTTACACCGTGGACAATCAAGCGTGGCTGGCACCACTACAGTCACACCGTATCACAAGGATGCGCGATAATAATGCAAGAGCCTTGGAGGGCCATTTCAAATCTTTTCGAGCGGGGCGCGGCCAACCAAAGTGGCCTAGGATGGGCCGAATGGGGCAAGGATGCAAGGGTACGTTTGGGAAGGTTGCCCTGACAACGTTGGGCAGCGATGCTCGGACATGCGACGGTTGACGGGCATGCTGTGGATGAAGACGGGAGTGTTAGAAAAAGGGCGCGCACGGGCCGTTCATATGCCGCAGGACCTCGACTCTTTAGGAGCGAGTGAGCCAGGAGGAGACCTGATTCGAGGCATAGACGAAGTAGGGCGCGTGTTATTTGAGATTGGAGGGGGTTTCCAGGCGATCGAAAGTAGCGAGTTGCGCCCAGTGCTTCTTCGACAGCCAGTGGCGACAAGAGCGACTACGCAGAAAGTCGAGCCAGGAGATAAGGCCTGCCTGGCAAATCTCGCGGGCGGGCCGCAATGCACTAATTACTCGGTGGGGGTCGCCCAAGCAGCTGGTCGCACGAGCACGTTCGACTTCGGGGGCGCGCGCGCGCGGCAAACTACGCATCGTCAAGATATTCGCGAACGCTGTCCATGGGCGATGTGTGCCAGCGCGTTCCGCGACCGCGTGGCAGCTGGGCAGCGCGCGACGAAGCTTCTCGTTCGCCGGCTCTGCCCGCGCAGCCACGGGAGATGCGGGAGCGCAGCGCAGGAGGTCTCCGCTCGCATGCGCCAGGCGGGTCAGGAGGAGCCCGATGCCGCAACTGAAGTGCCCGAGTATCCGCTCCAGTATCTTGCCATTTTCCTCTCAACGCACTTCCAGATCAGAGGGCGCGCGCGCCGCGTCGAGACCCGGCCTGCACAAGCCCTGCAGCAAGAGCTTCGCCGCCTCCTTCGCAAGGGCAGCCGAAGAAGGAGAGGAAACATCAGCAGGGAGAAGAAGATAACATGCCAGATTCTACGACGAAGAGGACGAGGAGGTCGCAGAAGTCAGCAACACCGTCAGAGACACTCTAGTAGCTCAAGTAGAGACGATCGTGGGGACTCTCGGGCACGGGGCGTTCTCAATCGCGTTGAATGATCGGAAGCATTCAGTAGCCGAGCGCATCACGGACAAGCCATAATCCCCAAGAGCCGCCTCACGTTGTCGCTGCTCGGCGGCCTCTTGCACCCGCGCGAGGTGGCCGAGGCCGAAGTCGCACTCAAACAGCTCGACGAAATGCCAGAAGGGGGGGTCCAGGAGTTCAGAACCAATCCGGTTGAGTGTCCGAGCGGGCGCCTGCAACCGAAGAGCACGTCGGTGAATGCAGAGCAATTGGCGCGCGAGTAGTTGCGCAGGATGGAAGCGGATGTAAAATTCACTCGCGCACCCAGGGGCAGCGCGTCTGCGCCGCTGGGCGGCAGGAAAGACACGCGTCCTGGAGCTCTTTCGGCCGTGCTCCCAGCTGGGGCCGCAGGCGACCCTTTCTCTCTGCCTCTCCTCTTCCTCGGCAGAAGACGCTCCGAACCTCCAGCAGCGCATGCAGCAACAGGGTTGCCCCCGTGAAGATCTGTCACAATGGGGCCGGCGCGCGCGGGGGGCGGCGCGGGCCCCAGCCGCTGGCTGCCGCCTCCGCCGCCTGGCCTCTTCCCGGCTGACTTCCCCTATAGTCCGCCGGCAACGGCCGCGGCCCAGCGCCGACCCCTGCCGGCAGCAGCAGCCCCCTGCGCGCCACTGCGCCAGCGGGCGCCGCCGCACCTGCCAGACTTCCCGCGCGCTCCCCCACGCTCCGCGGCAACCGCTTCGCGCGCAGTGCCGCCGCCGCCGCCGGCGCGGCGGCCAGCCAACGGCTGGGCGCCTGCTCCAAGCCGTCCGCCCGAGCGCCTGCCTTTCCAACGCACGCCCGCCGCCTGGTGCAACTGCCGCGCCGCGTGGCGCCGCGCCGCGCCATTCGCCACCTGGCTGGCGCGCGCCAGCTCGGGCTCCTGCTCGTCCTCTGGCAGCACGCGCACGCGCGGAGGGCCCCCGCTCCGCGCCGCCCGGCGGTATCCACAGCGAATGTTGTCAAACGTTCGCTGGGCTGGCGTTCGTGCTTCTCCCACTCGGCTCGGCGTGAGGGCTCTCCCGGTCTCCGCGCAGCGACGCGCGCGGCGGACTCGTCCCCGGCAGGGTGCCGCGCGCAACGCAGCGCCAGGCATCGAAGTCACCGCATTGGACATCCAATTTTGCTTGGCGGGCAAACACCCTCGGCTGGCCGCTGGGAACAGGACGGGGGCCGTCCTACGTGGGCACGCGCTGCTCGTAGAGCGGGCGGTCGTGCCTCCATCGCCCCGGAAACCCTCCCCCTCTCCTCCCCCATCCTCCTCCTACTCCACCTCCTCTTCCACCCCCTCCTCCTTCCTCCTCGTCCTCCTCCTTTTCCTTGTTCTTCTCCTCCTCCTCCTCCTCCTCCTCGTCCTCGTCCTCATCTTCCTCGTCCCCCCTCCTCCTCCTCCTCCTCATCCTCCGCCTCCCCCTCCTCCTCCTCCTCCTCCTCCTCCTCCTCCTCCTCTTCCCTCCTCCTTTCCTTCTCCTCTTCTTCTTCTTCCTCCTCCTCCTCCTCCTCCTCCCTCCTCCTCCTCCTCCTCCGTCCCACCCCTCCTTCCTCCTCCTCCTCCTCCTCCTCCTCCCCCTCCTCCTCCTCCTTCTCCTCCTCCTTCTCCTCGTCCCCCCTCCTCCACCTCCTCTTCCACCCCCTCCTCCTTTCTGCTCGTCCTTCTCCTCCTCATTCCCCTCGTCCTCGTCTTCCTCCTCCTCCTCCCCCTCCTCTTTCCTCCACCTCCTCCCCCTCCTCCTGTCCTCCTCTTCCTCCTCCTCCTCATCCTCCTCATTCAACTCTTCCCTCTCCCTATCCTCGTTGTCCTTCTCCCCTCCCTTTCTCCTCCTCCATGTTTTTGTTTGCTTGGTTAGCTGCAATTACCGCTATGCTTTGTCGTTTGCTTCTTTGTTGCTTCCTCTCTCTGACTTTTGTTTCTCTCTCTATCCCTCTCTCTCTCTATCCTCGCTCTCTCTCTCTCTCTCTCTTCAAGCGCGTATTCTCCTCCTCTCTTCTTTGACTGCCAGGGTGGTGGGTGGTCGTGGCCTCTGCGGCCCGCCGCGTGGTGCGGGCTTCCTCTGCCGCTCCGAATACCCCCCGCAGCGCCGCGGGCCCGCCCCCGGGGGCAGCGCCGACTTCCCCGTTGGGCCCCGCTTCGCGGGCTGCGCTGCTTTCGTCAAAGGGCCCCGGCGCACTCGGGTCTCCCAGCCTTGGCGGCGCGCAGGGGGAGGTATGGGGAGGGGAAGTTGAGCAGGGACCGACCGTCCCGGCATTCCTATAGTTATACCACGATGTGTTCCTTGAACCCAAAAATGTTCTCATAACAAAAACAATGTTTTCAGGACATAAACCCGATGTGTTAAAACAAGACAGTCCCAGCCAGAAATGTTCTGAGAACATTTCGTGGGAACCACAAAAAGGTTCTTAGAACATTGCTTGGTGGGGCTGTAGGCGAGCCAGGACGCTTCGCCACTGCTTGAGGAAGGCTTCTTGGAAGGAGGCTGCTTCTTAGAAGGCGCCGGCATTACATTTAGAAGTAAGGCCTGCGCCTGCTAAGGAGCAGTCTCCTTCTGAGAAGCCGTTCCCTCCCCCTATCCCCCTCGGCGCGCGGCCGACTCCCAGTGCACTCTTTGCCACGTCTGCCCAGAGGCCACGTTTGGCCGGGGCGTGGATGGCTAGACGTACCGCCCTTTGGCCCCCAACCAGCCCCGCGCCTGTGGGGCGGGCGCAGCACCCGCGATAGATGCGCGGCCCTCGGTGGGGCCCCGTCAGCGAGGATCCCAACTCTGCAAACTGGCGTCGCTTGAATTCCTGCGGCGAGTGCAGCGCGGGGTTGGTATCTGGACCCTCGCGCACGAAAAACAGCGCAATCTTCTGCATGCTGACCTACAGCTACTAACAATATATTATGAGCTCCCCTGGGCTCAAACGGCCAGCAACCTATCCGTGCTATGTTCTCGCGGAACCCGTGGTCATGTTCTTCGTTTTGTCGCCGTCGATGGAAAGGCCTGCCCTTGCGAGCTCTTCAAGCAGCTCTGTGGCGAACGCCTCAACTGACAGAAAACAATGCCTGCCGACCGGCGTTGCCTGACTGCGTCGAGTACAGCCGCGCCAACAAAGCGAGCATGGAACGCCGACATCGTGCTCTCGCAAAGCATCAAACAGCGAGCTGTGGCACACCCTGCCAAATGCCTTCTTGAAACCGATGTTGACGGTCCACACTGGGGCGTCCCCGTCGATGGATATGCCGATGACGCACCCCAGCGCCAGAAAGGCGTGATCGACGCCCGCATTTGATCTAAATCCGATGTGTTCCGAATGTTGCCTGCCGTCCAAGATGGGCGTCAACCGTTTGTTCAACATCTTTTTTATGCGACGTCCTACCCTGAGATGGGCCGTCCACCACTTGTTCGGGCCTGCCAAATCACCGGGCTTAGGCACCATGATCAATTATCTTGGCGAAGGGCCCAACCATATGTAGCTGTGAATATCGCCGTCATGGGCATCGCGTTCGGTGGCTCTCAGCATGGGGCCACGAAGCGTCTAAAGGGTGTGCCGAAATGGGGCGGGGACGCAACTCGGGCGCATTGGGGCCTTCGGTTGCGTTCCATATGGGGCCGCGAGACGTGTGAGGCGTGTGCCGAAATGGAGCGGGGCCGCCACTCGAGCGTCGCCACTGGGGCCCTCGGTGGAGCTCCCCATGGGGCCACGAAGCGCAGTGCTGAGCGGGGGAGACGCATGCGAACACCGCCGCTAGGGCCTTCGGTGGAGCTCCTTGTGGCACCATGCAATGTTGTAGTTACTGGGGTTGGAGGCGCATGCGAACGCCGCCACTGGAGCATTCGACGGAGCCCCCATATGGGACCACGAAGCGCTGTGTTTGGCGGGGGAAGCGCATGCGGACACCGCCACTGGGGCCTTCGGTGGAGCTCTCTGTGGGGCCACGAAGCGTTGCACTGGCCGGGGAAAACGCGTGCAAACACCGCCATTGGGGCATTTGGTGGAGCTCCCAATGGGGAAGCGATGTGCTGGGTGGGAACAACGCATGCGGACACCGCCATTGGGACCTTCGGTGGAGCTTCTGGTGTGGCCACGAAACGCTGTACTGGAAGCGGGAAGCGCATGCGGACACCGCCACTAGAGCATCCAGTGGAGCTCCCGATGTGGCCCCGAAACGCTGTACTGGGTGGGGAAACGCATGCGGGCACCGCCACTCGGGCACTCAGTGGAGCTCCTTATTAGGGCAACGAAGCGCTGCACTGGAGGGAGGGGGGGACGCATGCGGACCCCGCCTCTGAGACCTTCGGTGGAGTTCCCTGTGGGGCCACGAACTGTTTGTACTGGGTGGGGAAACGCATGCGGACACCGCCACTGGGGCCTTCGGGGCCACGAAACAGTGTGTTTGGTGTGTCAAAGTGGACACGAAACGGCATGTGAGCGCAACTACTGGGGCCTTGGTTGGAGCTCCCTATGGGGCCACGAAACGTGTGAGGGGTGTGGACAGGTGGCGGCATGTGAACGCAGCCACTGGGTCGGTGGGGCTCCCTATGGGGCCAGAAAACGTGTGAGGGGTGCACCAATGTGGACAGGAAGCGGCATGTGAACGCAATCACTGCGGCCTTCGGTGGAGCTCCCTATGGGGCCACGAAACATGTGAGGGGTGTGCCAAAGTGGACAGGTGGCGGCACGTGAACGCAACCACCGGGGCCTCCGATGGAGCTCCCTATGGGCCCACGAAACGTGTGAGGAGTGTGCCAAAGTGGACATGTGGCGGCTTGTGAGCGCAAGCGTTGGGGCCTCCGGTGGAATTCCCCATGGGGTTGCGAAATGGGAGAGGGGTGGGCGAAAGTGAGGGGGGTGACAGAAGGAGGGGGGGAGCGGGAGGAGAGGAGGGGATGATGATGATGAGGAGGAGGAGGAGGAGGAAAAGGAAGAGAAGGAGGCAAAGAAGGAGAAGGAGGACGCGGGGAACCGTCTCTTGAAAACGAGGACCCAAACCAAAGGATGGCTAGGAACAAAAAGTTCGCCACTACCTCCTGGCATATTCCCTGAAGGTAAGACCCGATTGACTACGCCAAGTAATACAAGACGCATCGAATGGTTGCCAGTAGCAATCACTTCGAAAACGACGCCGTGCTTGACAGCGCCCTTACCCCATTGCAATCGTTTCAAGCGCCCTTCTCAGCTCGGACACGTGGAACACTTGAATCAGCGCAAGCAGCGAGGCATATTCAAGGTCGTACGGCTGTTCGCTCCAGGATTCAACGCAATGTAGAGTTCCTGCAAACTCACGAGGTGCTGGTCTGTGCGACAGACTCGGCGCTGGTTCTCTGGACTTACCATCGTTCCTTGAACTCTCAGAGCTGCTCGGTTAAGCGGTCATTCTGCTACTTTCTCAGGGGGCTTCGAAAAGCTGCGCCCTCTCGTGACGGTCGCTGCAACCACGCCTCTTCTGCGTTAGCTCTCGTAGTGCCGTGTCCCAAGCCCTGCCCAGTGTCGCGCAGCCCGTCGCGATCACCCCCGAAGATCCGGCAGCTGCGTACACGCAGTCACGCACGTCACGCAACGAATTGAGTGTCCTGGTCCCCACCAGTTGCGCGACCTCTAGTTGGTAGGAGGGCGACCCTTGCCAAGACACTTTCGGTTTAGTCCGCGCCCGCTGCTGGGCCTCACGAGGAACTGTCGTACGAGCCAACCGCTCTGAAGTCAGGGCCGAAATCGAACTCACGACCAGACTCTGCTCTCGCGGCGATGTGATCAAACTGTGGTGTGTGTTTGTCCGGCCGAGCAGACAGAATCTCCAGATCGTGTTGCGCAGCGAAGGCTTTCATATCGTCGCTACGCCAGCCAGCGTGCATCTAGGTATTGAAGCCACCACCACTGGCAGCGTGCCAGCCTGCATTTGTCCGTCTGCTCACATGGACACGCAATTCATAGTGGAATGCCGGAAGAGCGCCTCACCCGTAGCCGTAATGAGGAGCGTCTACCGATATGACTCGGAAATCCATGCCGAAAGTTGTCATGCCCATCGCTATCACACAATCCGAAGAAGCACGAATTCGTGAGTATCGTTGAACATTCCCATCCCTAGCGACGTGGCCTGGGCCCCGCTGGCCGATTTACCCCCCTAGATGGGACATAAGTCGTTCTTTTCGGGATTCGAGGGGTGGATCCCAAACTGGGGTGGTAATTTGGTGGGGGTCTCGAAGGGATGGGGATCGGTTAAACGATACCGTATTCGACGAACTTGTGCAGCCAGCTGCCTGCGCAAGAGAATGGCAACGACGAGGCGGCGAGAGACACCGAGTCCAAAAATCAGAGGGTGACCATCAAGAATGACACCCACTGTCGGAACACAGATCCCAACCCCCCAGATCCGACGTTCCAACAAAAATTGGAGCTGGCGGTTTTTCACCGTTTTCGGCCTCCGGGGCCCTCGAAGGGCCTCGGGAGCGCCGAAAAACCGACTCAGGACGAAAAAACCGGCCCTAGGGAAGTGGTCCGGACCTCCGGGGCCCACGCATCAAAAAACTTGGAGCAGCCGGATGTCTGGGCCCAACCCGCCGCGACTGAACCGCATACTAAACATCCTCAGTCGCAGGCCTAAAACTACAACCAACATATCGCCACCCACCTCCATGACACTGTATTTGAGACATCCTTACACCCGCGAAAGAAACTGCAACCCAGATATCCCCCCCCCACCCGTCAAAAACTGCAGCCCAAATTTCCTCACCCAACCGCCCCAAACTGCAGCCTTGCTTCCATCACCCAACAGCCCAACACTGCAACCCAAACCCAGAACATCCTCACCCACTCGCGTACCACTGCAGGACAGCAATCTAGTCACCCATCCGCATGAAGGCGCAATCAACAGATCCTCACTCACTAGATAAAAGATGCCAAATGCCCAGCCCTGGCAATTCAGTTCAGTTAGGTTCACTTCAGTTCAACCCACGTCACGAAAATTCAATTATGGCCTGCATAATATGAAATAACTTGAGCGCATGGTGGGCACCCGCGTCCAGACTTGAGGTTGAACCTGAAGTGTTGGGGTGTTTCAGCTCTTTGGCTGCCCCCGCTGCAGGTCCTTCTCCCGCCTCCCTTTCTCGAGTACGCCCGGAAGCCCCCAGAACACGGTATCGACAAAAAACTGGAAGCAATAGATCACTTCAGAACGACACAGGCACGCCTCCCCCTCGTGCCCGTCCCAAGCCCGAGATGCAGGAGCAGGAGAAGGAGGAGGAGCAGGAGCTGGGGGACCGTGAGTTGCATGGTGGGGGGGATGAGGAGGACGAGAGGGGGGGGGCCTGGGAAGGCTGAGGAGCACGGGGGGGAGTATGAACAGAAGGGGAAGGCAAATGAGGAGGTGGGGGCAAATGACCCGAGGATGGGATGGAGGAGGAGGAGGAGGAGCAGGAGGAGGAGGAGGAGGAGGAGTATTTAGTACTCCGCGGCCCGCAGCCTCCCTCCGCCGCAGCACCGAAGCCCTGAGGAGGAGCAAGACAAGGGGAAGGAGAAGGAGAGGAGGACGGCCGGCCGCACTCATGCGGCAGCCACCTGGGGTCCCACTAGGGGCCACCCCCAGGAATAACGCCTCGACGATGCGGACGAACATGCCGAAGCAGTCCTCGAAAAGAGGCGCCCGCAGGCGCACTGGGGTCCCAAGAGGGGCCACCCCCAGGAATAGAGGCGCCTCGACGATGCTGACGAGCAAATCGAAGCGGACCTCGAAAAAGGTAGGACTTATACCATGATACACATAGACGCCCAAGACCAGAAGTCTCAAAAGAAGAGAAGTCAGCACGACGAATTTAGGTGCCGATATGCTCGGGCTGCTTGCTGCAAAATGCCACACGCCCCTTCGGTAAAATACCTCGGACCAATTTGCCCAAGTTCTGATGTCCGTAGTGACCCATCTGACCAGAACACTCATTCGCCAACCTGCGCAGGAAATGCTTGCCGACACAGCCGCAGCGCAGACAGGCATGGATCTGCAGGTCCTTGAAGTAACCCAAAAGGTGGGACTCGTGAGTCGGAACTCCTTGTACATGAACTCCAACATCGCCAACTCTCTGAATGTGGCCCTTGAGAACACCCCCCAAACAAGGCGTCTCCAGGAACCTTTCCAACTTGCGACCACTCGCGCTGCAACCACAGGCCGAACAATGAAATGATGTGCCCATGCCAGTGAAAACCTGGTGCTCGGACAACTTGACACGGCGACTGAACTTTTTGGCCATGGACCTCGTCGGACGGACTCGTTTGGGCTCCGCCTCCGTCGCTGCCAGGATAGCCTTGGCCAGGTGTTTGCGGACAACACGCCCGATTGCTTCCGCATGCTCGAGAGACGCTGCCACTGAACTATGAACAGCCACCACATTTGCCCAGTAACCAGCCGCTTCATCCGCTAAAGCGTTAGCAAGGTAGTGTTCGATCTGCGTCCCACCTTGGATGGCCACCTCGACAGACATGTGGCTCTCGATCTTGACAACACTGAGCATAGATGGGCACTGCGCAACCACGTCCTTAACCTGCAGCCAAAGGTCCAGGTTCGTAGTCGGAAGCCGCCCTTGCGAGAGTTTGCGGAGCCCATTGACCACGTACCCCGAGTCCGTGACGAAGGTGATAGGTACCCCTAAGTCGAGCAGATCTTCTGCGGCCCTGAGCAAAGCCGTCGTCTCACCTCGGTTGATGGTCTGCTTCTTGGGGATGCCACCGCCTCGGGAGAACAAAAGCTGGACGTCTAGGTCGGTGTCGGAGGTCACCTTGATGACTTGATATGACCAGCCACTGCGCCGCAACCTAGCATCTGCAGAGTGGAGCCCTCCTGAAGCATCACCGCCAACCAAGAGATGATCAAGATCCCTGAGATCATCCTTATGGCCGATGACCTCATCATACGGGTTGTCTGTCGGCTCGTCCACCTTGGTCCAAGGAGCAGGCAAAATGCCCCTTAACCACAAGCAGGGAAGGTTGTCGTAGTCCTGAAGGGCCCTGCTACGCAAGTTTGAAGAGACCGACGAGAACACCTCATTGCAAGAACACGCCCAACTACGATGCAAATCGGTCTCTTCCAATCCACACTTGCAACGCTGACAGTCGGTGGTGTCCAAATTGCTGCTGCTCAAGGTCGAAACCCTGCTGCGCGTCCACGAGGCTCCCGTCATGACAGTCTCGATCGCGCCTGCCATCTCAAACTCACCCTTCTTCTTCAAGGATGTGAGGTGACGTCGAGCTTCACAGACGTCAGCTCCCTCTTCAAGACCTTTCCCGTTCCAATGCCTCGAAGCCTTGTCCCAAAGCATACGGTCGATCGTATCAGAGATGGCATCTTTGAGGGCACTCATATCTTGGGGACCTTGACCGATGATGCGGTCTGGGGCCATAAATCTTTCACCAAGATCGGAAATCCATGCCCAAGGCCCCACAGGGTCCCAACCAATGTCTAAGAGCGTGGCTATAGTAGCAGACGCCACTCCAGTGATACCTCTCCATCTGTCCTTCAAATCCCTGCTGTCAATCCGTCTTCGTGCCGTCCTCCAGGTACGACGTGCCAACTCTAGGTCGAAGCCTGGTTTGAAAATGATGGACATCCAAGATTCCACCAGCCTGTGCACGATCTGATACTGAGGGTCCTTGCGGCAGACACGTAGTTGTAAAAGAGTTGTGAGGCAACGACCTGGCCACTTCTTTGCCAGGGTCTGACCCAGAGCTTTCCTCCAGCCGTTGATGACCGACGGAGCCGCTCCAAAAACTTTGTCCGAGTAGTCAGTCATCGGAAGAACACCCATCATGGCCAACTTTGCGCCGATCTTCTTGCGAACCGCACCTTGAGCAAACCGCTTGACACGAGCGAATCGCTGCTGAGCACCTCTTCGCCGCTGAGCCTGCTTCGGACGCCTAAAGCCAACCGTACCTCGATCGATGCCCAAGTCGGTGGCGACACTCTCGATCTTGACCTCGAAGCCCTCCTTGGCGAATCCTCGTTTCAGCTCCTTGCCTAGACCAGCATTGTTGGTAACTATCGTCGACTTTGCCGATATCACCAAACCAGCCTCAGAGCAACCTTTTGCAAAAGTCACACCAGCTTGCAAGGCCAGTCCGAGAACTCTTTTGCATCTGCCTTCCACTCTTTGAGAAACATCATCCACCCAGGACCTGACCGTAACACCAGGAGACCCCTGCGCCACTCTGTCCAGGATGTTGTACAAAGCACAACGAGAGAAATCCACTGCGCCGCCAAGTCCAGCTATCATGCTCTGCTCGGGTATGATGGCATCAGAACAATAACCACTGTCACGAAGGAAACGCACTCCCATGTGTAAGATCATCTCCAATGCCAAGATGCACGGTGGAAAATCGTGCTCCATACCAGACTCCAGTAAGAGCTGCCACTTGAGAGCGTCGTAAAACCCCTCAATGTCCCACAGCACGCTGGCCTGCACCCAATCTTTAATCGTGGTGAGCGCGACCGTCTCGTCCAGGCAGCTGCGAGCTAAGGCCTCGCGCAAGGCTGAGGAACCTGCCACTGCTGCGTCCCAATGCCCAGCCTTTGCCTTTGTCCAGCTGGCACGGTACTCGCCTCGACAACTTGACCAGAGCCTCGCCAAGGTCGATAATATGTCAATGGCCCTGTCGTCACCGCTCGGCTTGCGTAGAAGAGTGACCAGAACCACCGTAAGTTGCCAAGGCCATGCCACTGACTGTTCAATACGTTGAAAAAGTTGGACCAGCTCCTGCTTACCTTGCTCGGGCAACCAGATGAGGTCCCTCTTCCCCAACTGCTCGATGCCCTTCGCCGACGTGCCCTTCATCCTCCGGATGCCGTCTTCCAGCGTCTCCAAGTCAAAGAGAGGGAAAGCGTCTTCACGAGCGCGAGCCCTAGCACGTCCCAAGAGTATGGTGACCTGGCCGATGTCGAGCTGCTGGTCACTCCACTTCTTCTTCCACACCTTAGCCCGAATGTCCATCGCCGTGAGGGGGTCCGACGATATTACCTGGCCTTCCTCGAACTCATCCTTCGAGGTGGCCTTGTCCTTGATAAGTCGAAACAGCTTCCCAGGTGCGGCAACATACTGCTCCTCCGCCCATTGAGAGAAGGCCAGATACTGAGAATAACATTCCATCCGCTGCAAGCTGGCAGCGATCTTGCTGCTCTCGTCCTTGTAGCGCCTGATGGTGTCGTTCGTGGCGATGTTGAGCTGCCGTAGCTTCCTGCACCAAGCCGTTTTCTCCTTGTGCGGGAGAGAAGCCAGGGTCGAAGAGGGAACCCAAGCCGTGGCCTCCCTGAGTCTGGTAATAAGCTTCCCAAACCGAGGCGATTCCCGCTTGGAACTGGCCCTGTCCAACTCCTCCATCAAAAAAGCAATCTTGGCCCACCAGTCCACTCCAGGATCCCGTGTGCGTGTAAATGGAGGGGACGGCACCACTTCATGAGTCTTGGTAGGTCGAGCCAGACCTCGGCCTCGATGAGCCTTGCTGTCTTTGTCCAGACCCTCGCCGTCGAGAAGGCGGCCGAAGAACTCTTCAACCTTGCCAGCCCACCCGCCGAAAGCAATGCCCAGCTTGCCCGCACTGTCAGAGGTAAGCCTCCAAGCGTGGGAGCCCGCGACGTACGGCGGCGGTTCCGACCAGCGATGATCCCGAGGTATGCAGATGGACGACCGAAGATCGGCACGCTGATCCACTGACCACTTATCGCCTAAGCCAGCTCCACTCCCAGGAGGGACCAGGCCTTCTTCTTGATCCTCTGGTTCGTCGGGTAGAGGCTCGTCGTCGTCAGGCTCGCCTTCATCGCTCTCCGAATCCTCCCCAAGATCCATAGGACCCAAGAAATTGAATGGAGGAGGAGATTTGATGCCAAGCCGACGTCTCTCCCCCAGCTTGGCGATCCTCGGTCTCGCTGACGTTGGAGTAGCCACCACCACCAGCTTCCTCGAGCGCTTGCTGTTTGGATCCGCCTGCTTCTTGGGCTGCGACGGAGGACCAAAAGCCTTTGGTAGGCTAAGAGTACGTCCCTCAGCTGGCTTGGCAGCCAGAAGTAAATCCAATACAATACCGTAATGCGCTTTGCCGCCTTCGCCCACTAAGTCCGTGTCGGCGTGAATGCGGTCCAAGTATTCCAAGGCAGACCCTGAGGCCACAACATAGTCTAGGAGCGTTCCCTGCCCTCCAGTGTACGTGTAGTCCACGTTGTCTGCCACCAGGATATTGCCTTGGACCAAATTGAGCCACCCAGCCTTGCGGAGGGTATCTGGAGGAAAGTTCCAGTCGCATAAGATGACCCAAGGTGTCGATAAAGAGGAAACGAGTGAGGCCAACTGTCTAAGTTTCTCCACGTTGGCGCCCGCGATGCCCAGCCCATTGTATAGGTAGCCCCCGATAATCGTGAGATGTGCACCTTTCAAAAGCACCTGCATCCCGACCAGATCCTTAAAACGAACTCTTGTGGTAAGAGCCGCCTCGTCCGTCTTGCCTTTATCTGATCGCTTACCAGGTAGCTCGTCCTTGTTGGAGGCCAAGTGCCTGAGTGACCAAGATGACCATTTCTTTGAGACACCCATCGCGACACCACCAGCTTTCTTCGTGAAGATAGCCGACTCAGCACCCGCTGGGCACACCATACTTTTGTAACCAGCTTTATCAAACTCCACCAAGACGTCATTGGTTTCGGCCATGTCCATGTGGGTCTCCTGGATGATGACCGCGTCGTAGGACCGTTTCAACAGCGCCTTGGCCGACGTACCCCAGGTCGACATGTCACGCATGTACACCCGAAACTGTGCACCATCTCCCATGTCAGCCTTTGCCTCCTTCTCGGTACTCTGAGTGACCACAATAGCTTGTCTGACCCAATCCCAGAGAATGCACATTCGATCCTGAGCCTGATCGTCCTCCATGTCGCCGCCAGCTTGATCAGGAAAGAAACGATCTGGAGGAACTCGATTCCCAAGGAGGCGTCGAAACCGTCGGCGCAGCTCACTAAGGTCGTCGAAGTGCCATCGTAGGAATCTCCTGTAGCGCCTAGGGTTCCTGATGGTATTGAGCGTGCTGAAGAAGAAAGCCCTGTGCGGCTCCGCTGAGACCCATGCGCGTGTGCATAAATGTTCTGCGATGTCCTGCAACGACATGCGGTAGTAATTCTCCAGGTTCTGACGGAGACCGCGCATAGACCGACGTGAGAGCGATGCCACAGTGTACGGAACACACCACTCCTTCCAATGCTCCAAAGAATCGTAGCACTCGCCTCTGATGTCGTGGACCCACCTGGACGCGGCAGCCGTCATATCATACCTCAAATCTCGCCGCTCTCTGGCTCGATCCACTCTGGGAAGTTGAGGAGGTCGTGGCCGTCGACCTCGAAGTTCAGATCCTAAGTTAGCGTAGAGCTCCCAGGTAACCTTCCAGCCACTTGCCTCTATCGTGCCCTCGAGGAGAAGAAGACTGTCGTGCTTCGCGAACAGAGACCTTTCCTTGCCAACAGAGATCCGTGGCCAGTTTCCAACCCGAGCCAACCCAGCAAGTGGCAACGACGAACGTGGCGACGTCGAACCTGGGAGCCCAGGATTTTGCATTCTGACGCCCGCCTGGAAAGAATCTGCCTGTGCCGTCGACTGCGATAAAAACATACCGCGGCCGAAATGGTCAAATGCCTCAAAGTGCTGCTGCGCCACAAGCTGATCTGTCCAGGAATCTTGAAAGTTGACGCTGTCAAAAGTACGAGATACCTTCGAATCATGCCAGTGCCAAACAGATGTCTCAAGTGGAGTCGCCCCTTGCGAATAAAAACTACTGGGACTGCTATTTCCAACCAACGAATCAGGGGTCCCTAGAGAAACCACCCCCTGCATCCCACCATCTGAGTGGTTGAAGTAACCACCACCAGAAAGCCCAAGAGAGGCTGCCATTTGAGACGCACGATCGTCCCAGAAAAAAACAAACCTGGTCCTCCCAGATCGTGCCAAGGGTCCCGAGAGGGGCCACCCCTTGGTAGGCATGCTCCTCCAACGATCTGCAGAACGCCTCTGACTCGAACCTGCCAGGGGTCCCGAGAGGGGCCACCCCCTGGTATGCAGTCTCATCCATGTAGCTGTGGACCGAGGCCTCCCAGTCCGTGCCAAGGGTCCCGAGAGGGGCCACCCCTTGGTATGCAACCTTATCTGTGGAGCAGTATATCGTGCCATACCCGTCCGTGCCAAGGGTCCCATGAGGGGCCACCCCTTGGTATGCTAGTAAGCTGTCGTCGCCCTGGCCGACGTTCGTGACAGGGGTCTCGAAAGGAGCCACCCCCTGCAGTAAACTCGTGCCGCCGAAATCCAGGCCAGGGGTCCCAGGAGGGGCCACCCCCTGGAATAACCTCCTGGAAGTCCAAGATGATGCCGTACTTGAAGTAGATCTGCCCGACTTGCCCTCTTCACTGGCCTCCCCCTGCGCTGCTACCTGCCCAGGGCGGGGCGGGAGCCAGGGTTCTGCCGAGGGTGGGCTGCTAAACTGTCGTCTGTCTGCCAACTGCACCTGCCCTCTTCCTGGCCAGCGCTTCGTCCATGATGGTGCGGAGCTCCGTCTGCTTGCCGTCGACCAAAGGAGATACCCTCGCCCAGGAAGATTTTCCAGCCGCCCCTGTCTGGGTTGGCGCCGTAGGTGTGGCGGGCGAGGCCCCCACCGCAGGGCTTGAGGCTGAAGTGGCCGTAGCCTCAGCGCCAACTGCATCACCAGATCCTCCTTCGCCTGGATTGGCCGCCGAAGCAGGCGGGCACGAGCTGGATTTGCGCTTCTTGGCCTGTTGCCAAGATCCGATCTCCTCCACCTTCTTCTGCTGCTGCGAGGCCAAATTCTCCACCACCTTGCGGAACTGCGAATCCAAAGCCGCACGGAACTCCGTCTCGAAATTGCTTTTGCGCCGTTCGAACTCCTCGCGATCGCTGTCCTCAAGGTCCACGTCGTCGAAGAGCCCCCCGAAGCTGAGGTTGAGCTCCGCCTTTTGATCCAGAAACTGACGGACGTCCAGCTTCCCCAGCTCAGAAGGAGACGACGGCGGGGCAGGCGCCAGCTCTTTGGCCACGAGCTCCTGCGCCACAATAGCATCTGCCAAGTTGCTCGCACAATCTCGGTAGAATCCCATAGCTTCTCCAAGCTCTTGCTCGAGACGGAGAACACGCTTCGCCACCTTGTCCATGCTGGCCTCGGCCCGCTCAACCTTCTGCGTCGCCTCCGTGAGCCTGACAGATGCAGGCTTCGATGGTGCAGCAGCGGGGATTTGATTGACCAAGGTATCACGAAGTAACTTTGCCTGCTCAGCTGCTGCACCTCCCTTAGCGATAATGCGCTCCAAGGCCGCCTTTTCCACGTCCGAAGTCCCAGAACCATGATGAGCGTCTGCTGGTTGCGGTGCCCCACCTCCTGGTCCTGCGGGCTTACGTCCTTTGAGGAAACAGCCGCAGTACTGGCAGGTGTAGTCGAATTTCTCCAGCAAGTCATTGTAGCAGAACTTTCCACAGACTTTGCACCAGGTCGCATCTCGTCCAAGCTTGGGAAGAGCGATGCGCTGCGAGATGTTCTGTCGAAGATCTGCACGAGGGGTCGATGGTCGCCATGGCTGCATCTTGAAATTGCCGTATGTGTTCGAGCTACCATCCCCAAGACTGGGCCACTGGTCGCTGAGAGACATACTTGCGCCTGCCGTGGTCGAAGATTGATACCACGGTGCTCTGCTCTGCCATGACTTATACTGCTGACGCCCTCCTTTCCCCATGAAGAAAGAATATGTAGTAGGAAACCTGTGGTGATCAGGCTCCTGAAAGCAATTGAGAACTGGCTGCGGACTAGCAGCTTCCACTTTGGCACGGAGGCGCGGAGCCCCCTGAGTGCAACCATCTTGAGCCAAAATGGCTACGGAAGGAGGAGGAGGAGGAGGAAGAGGAGGAGGAGGAGGAGGAGGCGAGAAAAAAGGGGAGGAGGAGCGAGAGGGAGGAGGGAGACCGAGGAGGAGGGTGGATGGAGGAGGAGCCGACGAGGAGCCCTCCCCGTGCGCCTTGCGACATCACGGCGTGCTGAATCTCGGGGCGCTGCCTCCTCAGCATGTCCTCCCGGAGCACACGGGCGGGGGGAGGGGGGTCCTGCGGGCGAGGGGCCGGAGCGGCCGAAGGCCGAGGCACTCCGCACGGGGGAGGCACGCCAGACAGGGGAGGGCGGGGATACAGCGGGGGCCAGTCCACAAAAAGCCTTCCACAGGAAACCCAACCCTGAGACCCCAGGACGTCTATTGACGTTTGGCGTGGGAGCGTCGCGCTTTCCACAGCAAAACCATCAAAGCCCAAGAATGCCAGGGGGCCCTGGAGGCAAGCAGGGTGTTTCTTGGCATGGGCCTCCACTGAAGACCAAAGATCTCTGAAGCCGAGCAAGTTCGCAGCGGTATCTCTCAAGCCGAACAAGAACGCAGTGGTCTACGCTTCTGAGCTGAGGGGCATGCCAGAAAGGCGAGGCACGCCCGGCGGGGGAGCGCGAGGATGATGCCAGAGAGCTCCTTTCACGCTGTGCAGCTGCGCAGTCCTGGCCCTGCAACGTGTTCCGACCCATCACGGCCCCCCCAAGACGGGGTTCCTCACATTGAAGATGCGGACCATCTCACCAGCCCTTCGGGCGAATGTGGTCTTATGTCTAACGAGGAACCCTCTTCCGAAAGCCCGCTCCCCTTCGTGGAGGGGTGTCCTCTCGAGACATTTTGCGATGCGTCACAGGGTCTTTTTTCGACCAAGATGGCTCGAAGACCCCAAGATCCCCCAACAGAGCCACAAAAGGGCTCTTAAAGGCGATGTTGAGGGCTCTGTCCTCGTCTTCCTGTTCTACCTCCTCCTCCTCCTCCTCCTCCTCCTCCTCCTCCTCCTCCTCCCCCTCCTCCGCCTCGTCCTCGTCCTAATCTTCATCATCGTCCTTTTCCGTTTCCTCCTCTTCCTCGTCGGCGTGGTCGTCGTTGTCGTCGTCGTCTTCCTCCTCCTCCTCCTCCTCCTTACCTCGTCCCCGCCCGGGCCCCAGGGGGCCTCAGGGATGACCCAAAGAAGCCCTCGAAGGCCCCCGCTTGCTCCAGAGGTCTCTCTGTTCACCCTGATTGTCCGATGTGTTGCACTGGTGTTTCTCCGTCCTTTTTCCCGTCAACTCTCATGGGCAAGGTTTCTGACTGGGCTGGTGGGGATACGTAAAACGTAAATGATTGCGACACGCTTCATGACAACTGGAAAATAACAAACACGCTGTACAAGAAGAGGTCGTAGCACACCACGGCGGTCGCGAGGTAAAGATAGCGAGGCCGACAGGCCCGAAGGCCACAGCGGTGGTAGGAATTGACCCCCTGAGGTCCAGACTGCCCACCGCGATGCCACCCAAGCGCGTCCCAAACGACGGAAGGCGCCGATACAGAGAAGCCCCGCTGCACGGCCAAAAGGGCCACAGGGAACATCGGCAAGGATCACAGGCCTAGCCCTACCTTCCCATGGTTGTCAAAAGCTCGACCGACCAAAGCCTAAGTATGGCCTATGGCCTGTAGGCGAGTGCACAAAGCCTGCATGATGAAAGACGAAATGGTCGACAACTGCCAGCAGGGATCCCGAACACCAGGAGAGTTCGACTTCAAGGTTCGTCTCGTGTCCCCACGGCCGCTGTAAGTTACGCGAGGTGAGGAGTCTGCACTACATGGGGGATCGCATTCTCTGGCGGCAGCCTGCCCTGCCTCCGGCAAAATTATCCAGCCCGCCCAACAGTAAAGGGAAACTAATCCCATGTCGCCGCGCGCGCGCCGACCAGGCGCCAGGAATTCCGCCGGCAGTGCTAGGCATGAGAGCTTCAATTCAAAACGAAGCAAATGCGATTGCAATCCCCATGCGAAGATGCTCGCAACTCCTCATGCGTGCAGGGTAGCCCGCAGTGGATTATTCCGCTGGAGAAAATATCCCCCAAACATTACCCAGCCCACCCAACAACCGACGGACACGTATCCCATTTCGCCGCGCGCACCGACCAGGCGCCAGCAAGAGTTTTGCCAACAGGTCTAGGCATGCGAATTTGAGCAAACTCGCACATCGAAAATAAACCATTCTCTTTGCAATCCTCGCGAGAAGATGCTCTCAAATCCTCCCGCGTGCAGGTAGCCCACAAAGGATTATTCCGCTGGAGAACTAAGCCCCAAACATTATCCAGTCAACCCAACACTAGAAGGAAACGAATCCCATGTCGCCGCTCGGGCCGACCAGGCGCCAACAGGAGCTCTGCCATCGGTGCTAGGCAGGCGAGTTTGGGCAAACTCGCGAATCCAAACGAAGAGCAAACTCACACATCCAACCGAAACACACTTGCATTGCAATCTTCATGCGAAGATGCATTCAAATCCTCCCGCGTGCAGGCTCGCCTAAAATTGATTATCCCGCTGGAGAAATCTAGCCCGAACATCATCCGAGTCTGGCAGGGTTCTCATGGCGCCACCGAGCCCAGTTCGGCACACCCCTCACATGTTTCGTGGCCCCACAGGGAGCTCCATCGAAGGCCCCAGTGGCAGGCTTCGCATGGCGCCACCTCAGACATTTCGGCGCACCCCTCACACGTCTCGTGGCCCCACAGGGAGTTACACCGCGCTGGCAGGGTTCTCATGGCGCCACCGAGCCCAATTCGGCACACCCCTCACGTGTTTCGTGGCCCCACAGGGAGCTCCTCCGAAGGCCCCACTGGCAGGGTTCGCATGGCGCCACGGCGCGCATTTCGGCACAACCCTTACGCTTTGCGTGGCCCCACGGGGAGTTCCACAGAAGGCGGGACTGACAACTGCGGTACGCACAATTGCATATTGTTGGGCCATTCGCCCGGATAATTGAAGGATGTTGGCGTTCTCGCCTTTTCGTCTTTCCGACGCACCAAGACGGCCCCAAAAGCTCCCAAGACCACCCCGAAACGGCCTAAGAGGCTTCCAAGAGGGCCCCAAAGACGGCGCAAAGGTGCCCCAAGACAGTCCAAGAGGCGCTCAAGACGGCCCAAAAGGCTCCAAGACGGACCCCAAATGGGCTCAAGAGAGGGAACACGAACAACACATCCGAGCCTTCCGCTCCAAGAGGCCCCTAGGAGGCCCCAAGAGGCGCCTACTTACGCAGGGCGAAAGACTTTCCTCTCGAAGCCGAAGAGGACCACCCCCGTCCCCCGTAGAATCTTAACACGGGGGGGGGCCTGCGGTCGACGGATCCCATTATTGTCGGTTCCCGGAGCGAATTTAACATTATACATTCAAAACGGGGTAGAAATGGGACCCGCCGTAAAAAATAAGGTCCGACGCGGATCCCGAAGATCAGAAATGGGATCCGCGCGCGCGGAAATGGGATCCGCCGCGACTTCACGATTACGGTAAGGTTGGCCATCGGATCCGTGCGACCCTCATTGGGTTCGCCGCTATGATTTCCCAGAGGGCCCGTGCACCGCGTGGGACCGTGAGGTTCAGCGCCAGGAGGAAAAAACTTTCGGTCTGGGGATGTAGGAGGCCCCAAGAGGTCCCAAGAGGCCCCCAAGAAGCCCTTTTGATGGCCCAAGAAGCCCCACAACGGCCCCCCAAAGGCGTGCAAACTGCCTCCAAGAGGCCCCCGAGAGGCCCCTCACGAGATCTCAATGAAGATCTAATCGGCTTCATACCCACAACCCAGGCACGGTGGCGGGATGGGCCGAAGGCTACTAGATCCGCCGCCCCCTGCTTGCAGGGGTGCACGGCGTGCTGGACGTTTCAGGTTTTGGTTTTGGTTCTTTTTCTAAAAGAACTCCCCAGTGGGCTTCGGCCCGTCCCGCCGGCCACCCGCAAATTTCCGAAAATCCGTCTGTCAATGCCCAAAAACGGCCGTTTCGCTCGGGACATCCTCAAAAAATCGCGAAGATGGCCCAAGATGGCCTCCAAGTCCGCCCGAGATGGTCCAAGACGGCCTCCAAAACGGCCCAAGAGAGTCCAAGACGGCCCAAGACGGCCCAAGAGGCCCCCCAGAGGCCTCCCAGACGGCCCAAGAGGCCTCCAAGAGGTCCTCCAGGAGAGTCCGAAGAGGCCAAAATCATTGATTTTCCATTGGTTTTTGAAGGATTTTGGCATTTGCGCCTTTTCGGCTCTCCGACGGCTCAAGACGGCCCAAGAAGCCCCCAAGATCGCCCAAGAGGCCCCCAAGAGAGCCCCATGATGGCCCAAGTGGCCTCCAAGATGGCCCCTAGAGGGCCCCAAGAGGGCCCAAGAGGCCTCCAACACGCCCAAGATGGCCTCCAAGACGCCCAAGATGGCCTCCAAGACGGCCCTGGAGCATTCCAAGCGGGCCCCAAGTCGGCCCATAGAGGCCCCCCAAACGGCTTCCGACGGCTTCAGACGTGCCAGGAACCCACCAAGATGGCCGAAGTTGGCTCGAAGCTGGCCCGAGACGGCCCAAAAAGCCCCAAAGATCGCCCAAAGCTTGCCCAAGAGGCCTCCAAGACGGCCAAGATGACCTTCAAGATGCCCACGTGTTCCCCGAAGGCTTTCCAAACCGATTCGGGGAACACGTGGTCCGATAGCTTGGCAGGTCTGGCCTCAACGTTCGGCCACATAGGCGCTTCCAAAAAGGCAGGGGGCGGCGGTGATTCGCCGTAGGCGTCTTCGATCCGCCGCCCCCTGCTTGCAGGGGTGCACGGCGTGCTGGACGATTCAGGTTTTGGTTTTGGTTCTTTTTCTAAAAGAACTCCCCAGTGGGCTTCGGCCCGTCCCGCCGGCCACCCGGAAATCTCATAAAACCCATCTGTCAATGCCCAAAAACGGCCGTTTCGCTCGGGACATCCTCAAAAAATCGCGAAGATGGCCCAAGATGGCCTCCAAGTCCGCCCGAGATGGTCCAAGACGGCCTCCAAAACGGCCCAAGAGAGTCCAAGACGGCCCAAGACGGCCCAAGAGGCCCCCCAGAGGCCTCCCAGACGGCCCAAGAGGCCTCCAAGAGGTCCTCCAGGAGAGTCCGAAGAGGCCAAAATCATTGATTTTCCCTTGGTTTTTGAAGGATTTTGGCATTTGCGCCTTTTCGGCTCTCCGACGGCTCAAGACGGCCCAAGAAGCCCCCAAGATCGCCCAAGAGGCCCCCAAGAGAGCCCCATGATGGCCCAAGTGGCCTCCAAGATGGCCCCTAGAGGGCCCCAAGAGGGCCCAAGAGGCCTCCAACACGCCCAAGATGGCCTCCAGACGCCCAAGATGGCCTCCAAGACGGCCCTGGAGCATTCCAAGCGGGCCCCAAGTCGGCCCATAGAGGCCCCCCAAACGGCTTCCGACGGCTTCAGACGTGCCAGGAACCCACCAAGATGGCCGAAGTTGGCTCGAAGCTGGCCCGAGACGGCCCAAAAAGCCCCAAAGATCGCCCAAAGCTTGCCCAAGAGGCCTCCAAGACGGCCAAGATGACCTTCAAGATGCCCACGTGTTCCCCGAAGGCTTTCCAAACCGATTCGGGGAACACGTGGTCCGATAGCTTGGCAGGTCTGGCCTCAACGTTCGGCCACATAGGCGCTTCCAAAAAGGCAGGGGGCGGCGGTGATTCGCCGTAGGCGTCTTCGATCCGCCGCCCCCTGTGGTCTTGCCGGCCCGTCCCGCCGGCCACCCGTAAGTTTCCGAAAATCCATCTGTCAATGCCTTTGTTGCCCCAACTTGGCCCAAGATGGCCTCCAAGACGGCCAAGATGGCCCAAGATGGCCTCCAAGATGCCTCCAAGACGGCCAAGATGGCCTCCAAGACGGGTAAGATGGCTCCAAGATGCCTCCAAGACGGCCCAAGATGCCCTCCAAGACGGCCAAGATGGCCCCAAGATGCCTCCAAGATGGCCCAAGAGGCCTCCAAGACGTTCTCCAGGAGAGCCCGAAGAGGCCAAAATCATTGGTTTTCCTTAGGTTTTTGAAGGTTTTTTGCGTTTTCTTCTTTTCGGCCTTCCGACGGCCCAAGAGGCCCCCAAGATCGCCCAAGAGGCCTCCAAGAAGGCCCTATGACGGCCCAAGGGCCCCCCAAGACGGCCCCAAGAGCGCCCCAAGACGGCCCAAGAGGCCTCCAAGACGCCCAACATGGCCTCCAAGACGGCCCTGAAGCGCCCCAAGAGGGCCCCAAGACGGCCCAGAGAGGCCCCCAAGACGGCTCCAGACGGCGTCAGACGGACCAGGAACGCCCTAAGACGGCCAAAGAGACCCCCAGGAAGCCCCCAAAGGCCCCCAAGAGGCCCAAGGAGGCCCCCAAGATGCCTCCAAGAGGCCTCGAAGAGGCCCCCAAGAAGCCCCCAACAGACCCCAAGGGTGCCCCAAGAGACTCCTAACAACCCTCATCCTCCTACTCTATTTCTTCCTCTTCCTCTTCCTGTTCATAATCATTCTCTCCCATGTGTTCCCCGAAAGCTTTCCAAACCGACTCGGGGAACTCATGGCCCGATAGCTTGGCCAAGCTCTAGTCCAACTTTCGGCCACATCGGCGTTTCCAAAAAGGCAGGGGGCGGCGGTGATTCGCCGTAGGCGTCTTCGATCCGCCGCCCCCTGCTTGCAGGGGTGCACGGCGTGCTGGATGTTTCAGGTTTTGGTTTTGGTTCTTTTTCTAAAAGAACTCCCCAGTGGGCTTCGGCCCGTCCCGCCGGCCACCCGTAATTTTCCTAAAATCCGTCTGTCAATGCCTTTGTTGCCCCAACTTGGCCCAAGATGGCCTCCAAGACGGCCAAGATGGCCCAAGATGGCCTCCAAGATGCCTCCCAGACGGCCAAGATGGCCTCCAAGACGGGTAAGATGGCTCCAAGATGCCTCCAAGACGGCCCAAGATGCCCTCCAAGACGGCCAAGATGGCCCCAAGATGCCTCCAAGATGGCCCAAGAGGCCTCCAAGACGTTCTCCAGGAGAGCCCGAAGAGGCCAAAATCATTGGTTTTCCTTAGGTTTTTGAAGGTTTTTTGCGTTTTCTTCTTTTCGGCCTTCCGACGGCCCAAGAGGCCCCCAAGATCGCCCAAGAGGCCTCCAAGAAGGCCCTATGACGGCCCAAGGGCCCCCCAAGACGGCCCCAAGAGCGCCCCAAGACGGCCCAAGAGGCCTCCAAGACGCCCAACATGGCCTCCAAGACGGCCCTGAAGCGCCCCAAGAGGGCCCCAAGACGGCCCAGAGAGGCCCCCAAGACGGCTCCAGACGGCGTCAGACGGACCAGGAACGCCCTAAGACGGCCAAAGAGACCCCCAGGAAGCCCCCAAAGGCCCCCAAGAGGCCCAAGGAGGCCCCCAAGATGCCTCCAAGAGGCCTCGAAGAGGCCCCCAAGAAGCCCCCAACAGACCCCAAGGGTGCCCCAAGAGACTCCTAACAACCCTCATCCTCCTACTCTATTTCTTCCTCTTCCTCTTCCTGTTCATAATCATTCTCTCCCATGTGTTCCCCGAAAGCTTTCCAAACCGACTCGGGGAACTCATGGTCCGATAGCTTGGCCAAGCTCTAGTCCAACTTTCGGCCACATCGGCGTTTCCAAAAAGGCAGGGGGCGGCGGTGATTCGCCGTAGGCGTCTTCGATCCACCGCCCCCTGTGCTTGTCACAGGGTGCATTGCGTGCTAGACTCTTTCGGTTTGGGTGTTGGCTCTTCTTCCCCTGGGGTCCGGCCCGTCCCGCCGGCCAACCGGAAGGGACTGCAAGCTGCGCATGTCAATGCCTTTCACGCCCAAGATGGCCCCAAATGGACCCCAAGATGCCTCCAAGACGGCCAAAATGGCCTCCAAGTCCGCCTAAGATGGTCCAAGATGGTCTCCAAGATTGTTCAAGTTGCCTCCAAGTGTGCCCGAGAAGCCATCAAGACGGCCCCAAAGGCATCCCAAGAGGGCTCCAAGAAGGCCCAAGAGGGCTCCAAGAGGTTCTCTAGGATGGCCCGGCGAGGCCCAAATCATTTTTGTCCCTTAGGTGTTTGACAGATTTTCGTATTTGCTCCTTTTCGGAATTCCGACGGCTCGAGACGGCCCAAGAGGCCCCCAAGATCGCCCCCAGAGCGCCCAAGAGGCCTCGAAGATGGCCTCAGGACTGCTCAAGAGGCCCCCAAGACGGCCCCAAGAGGGCCCAAAGACGGCCCAAGAAGCCTCTGAGATGCCAAAGGAAGCCTCCAAGACGGCCCTGGAGCACCCCAAGAGGGCCCCAAATTGGCCCAAAGAGACCCAAGACGGCTTCCGACGGCGGCAGACGGGCCAGAAGCCCACCAAAACGGCCCAAGATGGCTCTAAGATAAGCCAATACGGCCCAAGAGGCCTCCAAGAGAGCCTCCAGGAAGGCCCGAAGAGGCCAAAACCATGTATGTTCCTCAGGTGTTTGAAGGATTTTCATGTTTGCTCGTTTTCGGCCTTCCGACGGCCCGAGACGGCCCAAGAGGCCCCCGCAGATCGCTCCAAGATCGCCCCAGATGCCTCCAAGATTGCCCCAGAACGGCCCAGGAGGTCCCCAAGACGGCCTCAAGAGGGCCCAAAGACGGCCCAAGAGGCCTCCAAGACGCCCAAGATGGCCTCCAAGAGGACCCTGGAGCACCCCGAGGGGGCTTCAAGTCGACCATGAGAACCCCCAAGACGGCTTCCGACGGCGTCAGACGGAGCCAGAAGCCCACCAAGACGGCCGAAGATGGATCTGAGGTGGCCCAAGACGACCCAAGATGCCTCCAAGAGGAAGGCCCGAAGAGGCCAACATAGTTGATGTTCCATGGTGTTTGAAGGATGTTCGTATTTGCTCGTTTTCGGCCTTCCGACGCCCGAGACGGCCCAAACGGCCCCTAAAGATCGCCACAAGATCGCCCAAGAGGCCTCCAAGATTGCCCCAGAACGGCCCAAGAGCCCACCAAGACAACCTCAAGAGGGCCCCAAGACGGCCCAAGAGGCCTCCAATACGCCCAAGATGGCCTCCAAGACGGCCCTGGAGCACCCCAAGATGGCCCCGAATCGGCCCAGAGAGGCCCCGAACTCGGCCTCCGATGGCGTCAGACGAGCCCACCAAGACGGCCAAAGAGGCCCAAGGGGGGTCCCCAAGATGCGCCCAAGAGGCTCCCAGGAAGCTCCCAGAAGACCCCAAGGGTGTTCCGAGAGGCTCCCAAGATGCTCCCTTCTCCTCCTCCTCCTCCTCCTCCTCCTCCTCCTCCTCCTCCGCCTCCTCCTCCGCCTCCTCCTCCGCCTCCTGATCTTCCCCGCCATCCTCCACCAAATTTTCCCCGACGGGTTTCCACAACGGTTGGGGGAAGACATGGCCCGATAGCTTGGCAGAGTCCTTGCCCCATCGCTCAGCCACATGGGCGACTCTAGAAGGCAGGGGGCGGCGATGATTCGCTGTAGGCGTCTTCGATCTACGCATCCTGTGTCAACCATCTGCACTCTTCGGTGGATGAGGAGGTCGAAGGGGGGAAGGAGAAAGACATTGGGGGCAAGGAATACGAGACGGCCGAGGAGGAAGGGTGCAGGACTGTGAGGAATACAATCGAGAGGAAGCGAGGAGCAAGGGTGCAGAGAAACAGGAGGTGTGAACATGCAGAAGGACGGAACCGAGGCGGGGCAAGAAAAAGAAACTTTCAGATTAATAATGACGTGCCGTGATCGATGTGGGGTAGGGACACTGGATTGCGACGGTGACGCGGATGCCAAGAAGGATGATGACGATAATACTGACAACTAAATCAAGCGATAACGATGCATAGGGGGAGGAAGAAGGGGAGAAGAGCCAGCGAAGAAGGAAGGGATGGGACGGGTAGAGGGAGGGTGGTCGGAGGGAGAACCGAATCGAAGGACGCAGCACGCTGGCCGACACGAAGTGGGCCAAATCCACTGTGACCGTATGCCCTTTCGTGCGATCTCGTCACGTACCCGCGTGCATCGAAAGAGACGTGCGCGTACGCGTATGCCCGACCAGGTACGCCTGCGAGAGGGAAGCTGACGCAATGGATGGCTCCTCGGCAGTCTTGTCGATGAAGGAGTCGGCGCAGAACTGCGGGCGCATCTCTTTAAACAGAACTTCGGCTGAAACACGCAGCTCCTGCTTCCCATCATAATCAACCTCGCTTCTCCTCCTCCTCCTCCTCCTCCTCCTCCTCCTCCTCCTCCGTCTCTTCCTCCCGTTCCTTGCTCCCCACTGCCATCATCCGACGCCTTCCTGCCATCATCCGACCCCTCTTCCTCTTCGTCCTCACTCCTCCCCTTCCACCTCCATCCCCACCTGGTCCGCCCCTTCCTCGAACGGATCCTCCTCCTCTACTCATTCCTCCCTCCGCATCCTCCTTCGATCTCCTCTTCCTAGCCCTCCTCGTTCTCGTCCGTCCTCCTCGTCGAGACCACATAAATCCTTCCGTCGGACCTTCCGGGCCGGCACGCCCTCCAGCACAAAACAGGAAGCCTCCAGGGAGTCCTGTAAGACGGCCCAGCTGGTTCAACATGATCTCGAAGACGGAGCCAGATCCCATCCAAAATGCCCAAGACGGGCCTGGTACCCAAAACGCTTCCAAGGCGGTCAATGTGGCTCCGAGGTGGACCCAATATGGCTCCAAGGTGGACGAAGGTGCCTCGAAGCCTCTGCATACCTCAAGGTCGTCTGAAGACGGCCCAGAGGTGCCCCAAGAGTGCACTAAGACAGCCCCCAAGATAGCCCCGTGACGGCGAAAGGCAGCCCAAGAGAGCCACGATGAGCCCCGACAACCACGAGATGGCGACAACATTCGCCGGCCCAACGGGCCGAGGGCGTGCCAACATCTCCGGCATGAGTCTAATCATGGTTCAAACTCGCGGGCGCGCGGCAGCCCCTGGGGGTCCGCGGGCGGCAAGTATATGCTGCAGCAAAGGTGCCGGCAAGGTCGAGCCAGAGATGCAGGATCTCCTGGGCGCGGCCTCGGGCCCCCCCGGGCGCCCCAATGAGGCGCCAAAAGGGTGGCACGCGCCACGGCCTCAGGCCAACAGCGCTCCAAGGTGGCCAACGCTGCTCCCAAGACGGCCCAAGGCGCGCCCAAGACGCTCCAGGAGGGATCCAGCAGGACTTCGACTTCGAGAGGCCCTGAAGACGAATCAATGATTCTGCTTGGCTTTTCGGACGGTTTTGGCGGTACCGCCTTTCTCGAGCTGCCGACCGCCCTGGACGGCACAAGTGGCCATGAATTCGTTCCAAAACTGCATTAAAAGCCTCCAAGAGGGCCCCCGAACGGCCAAAGATGGCCCTAAGACGGCCCAAGAGGATGCCCCAAGAAGGAGCCCAGATGGCCGAACAGACATGCCGAGCTCTCGGCCCCAAGAGGCGCCCAGAAAGCCCCAGAGGCCCCTGAGAAACCCCCCAAGAGGCCCCAAGAGGTTCCAAAAGAGGCTCCCAAGACCCGCAACAAGCCCCCCAAGAAGCCCCAACAGGCCGCTAGGAAGCCCCAAGAGGCCCCAGAAGGCCCCCAGGAAGCTCCCGAAAATTATGGACGATGGGTGAGCAGATGGATGTGCTTGGTTTCAGAAGCCCACCAATTGGTTTCTAGGCGCAAGCCTTAAAGACTTCACAGCTCCGCCTGAGGGGAAGACTAATTACTGACTGTGAAAGTGCAGCCGATAGACAATTCAAATGACACGACCAGCCTTTGGCTGCACACAGTCCCTCCAACTACGACCTGTAGTTTCGCGAAGCTCTCCGACTCGGCCACGGTGAAGGCATGTCCAATCCGAAACACTAGACCTGGGTCCGTGCTGATGGGATCGATAGCATTCGTAAGGCTCCTGGCGATAACGTGATGAGCCCTCACACTCGCGAGCTCCAGCGGCTGTACACCCCGGCTCGATCGGGATGTTGCGAGCAAAATGCTGAGACTCGGCCGCCAATGACAGACTGGAAACTCGCACAGAAGCTGGGGCACCGTATCCCCTTGGTGAACCTGGCATGGCTGGTATGCAAAGAAACCGTCCTAAGGGAAACGGCTCTGGCTAGCCTGGAACATATCCCTATCCCTATGCTCGGCATCGCCTCATCACGATGGCGATCTTAGGGATTCCCTCCGTTTCTGAGGGTGCATCCCTAAGATTGTCATCGCCTTTTGGCGTGTCAATCTCAGGGACAGGGACAAAATCGAGGCTGGTGAGGGTCCTGGCCCCTGGGGCCTGGGGCCTTCCCCCAGGACCGACCTCTTCACCCCGGACCATGTTCTGCCCCGCGCCCCCGGAGACGGCGAACGACTTCTGGACATGTTCCCCTCGGGACCCACTTCCTCCACGACGAGCAAATCTGGGGAAATCAAGAGGGACTGGTACCGCCACTCTCCTCAGAGTGTCCCCCAGGACCCGTTTCCTTCACGACGAGCAGCGCGCTGTCGCGAAGAAGCACGCCACTCAGACTGAGTTGAGCATCGTTTTACCGATCCCCATCCCCACCAGCGTGGGCTGGGCCCCATTGGCCGATTTACCGCCCTGACAGGGATATAGGCTGCTCTCTTCGGGTTTCGAGGGGCACATCGCCAACTGAGGTGGTGAGACGGTGGGGCTCGAGATGAGGATAGGGATGGGGATAGGGATCGGTTAAACGATACTGACCCGACGCCCCTCACACGGTCCGTGGCCCGATCGGGGGGGTCCACCTAAGGCCCATCCTTACTGTGCGGGTTGACTGAGCGCCCCACCTGTCTCAGCACGTGGCCCCCGAAACCCCGAGGAGGAGGAGGAGGACGAGCAAGAGGAAGAGGAGGAAGAGGAGGAGGAGGAGGAGGAGGAGGAGGAGGAGGAGGAGGAAGAGGAGGAGGAGGAGGAGGAGGAGGTGAGGAGGAGGGGAGGAGGAGGAGGAGGGGGGGGAGAGAGAGGAGGGGGGAGGAGAGGAGATGTGGACGGGGATGGGGACAGGGATCGGTTAGACGACACCGATGAGCGGCGTGTCTGGCTCGGGTGGCGTGCCGACAGCACACCGCCCGAGCCAGGCAGCAGCACGCGCCAGCAGGCAGAGAGGCCCTCGCTACAGCGAGAGAGCGCCCGGAGGCGCGAGCCCCGCCGCCGACAGAGGCGAGGCGCCCGTCTCCGGAGGCCCGGGAGGCTGCAGCCAAATCCACTACACGCAGGAGTGACCCTGCTCCTCCTCCTCCTCCTCCTCCTCCTCCTCCTCCTCCTCCTCCTCCTCCTCCTCCTCCCCTCCTCCTCCTCCTCCTCCTCCCTCCTCCTCCCCCTCCTCCTCGTCCCTCCTCCCTCCCTCCTCCTCCTCCTCCTCCTCCTCGTTCTCCTCCTCCTCCTCCTCCTCCTCCTCCTCCTCCTCCTCCTCTCAGTGGGGGTGGGTGAAACATGATCTTTGGTGCGCGGCTTTTCGGGGGCCGCGGGACCAGACACGAGCGCGCAAGCCGCTGCTGTCGCATCGCGCTCGGCGATCGGGGACCCCCAGGTGGCGCGCACGAAAGGTCACTCTGGCGAAGGGTCACTCTCACGTGCAGTCGACAAAAGATCGGGGAGACGTAAGACCCGGTACGGGGGACTCGGAAATCCCCGACGAGGTCGTCAAAAAAACGACGAGGCCGAGCCTGCATTTTGACGAGGCCTCCCGCTGCAGACATCCCACAAAACTCCTCCTCGTCAAAATCCAAGTCGCGGTCGTCAAAAAACGATGGCGAACCCGAGTCCCGGCAAACCCGGGTCTTACGCTCCCCCGAAAAGAGCCGGAGCCCCGATGCACATGGGACCCAGACCCCCTCGGGTACAGCAGGGGCCCGACCACGAGAAACCCTCCACAAGAAACCCAACCCTGAGACCCCAGGGCGTCCATCGATGTTTGGCGTGGGAACGTCACGCCTTCCATCGCAAGACCATCGAAACCCAAGAAACCCAGGGCACCCTGGAGGCAAGCAGGGTGTTTCTTGGCATGGACCCTCTCGGGCAATGAAAAAACAGGACGGGAGGTTTTCCCAATTTTTTGGCCTCTGGTAGCCCTCAACGGCCCTCGGGACGTCAAAAAACAACTCGGACGAAAAACCGGTCCAGGGCAATAGGTCGAGACCTCTGAGAGTCGACGTTATGGAACAATCATGACATCGGGGGTCTTGAGATCGAGGCCCCCCCCCGCTGGATGGGTACCCATCGGTCGGAAGAAATGGGTGGAAACATGGAGTAGGAGGTCGTTGGAAGGGGATTGGGCTTCCGCCTGCCCCCTGACGTCAAAGGAGAAGGAAAAAGCACTCGAGGATTGAAGTAGGAAGGCGCCTACAGTCGGCTGGGATTTGGCAATCCAGAAGTACCTACTTTCAACGACCGACGGGTACGCCCGTGTGCCTCGTGAAGGCCTCGCGAATGGAATCGCTTCCCCCGCCCTGTGGTCGTGACACTGTGGGTGTGGCGTGGTGGAGGTTGCTGGTGCACCCCCTCACCCCTCCCTCTGTGGGTGTTGGGTGGTTCGTCGTCGTCGTCGTCGTCGTCGTCGTCGTCGTCATCGGCGTCATCGTCGTCGTCGGCGGCGGCGGCGTCGGCGTCGGGAAGACGCCGATGCTGCCTCGCGTTAAGCGATCGGGGGACCCCAGTGGGCCTGCACCAAAGGTCGCTCTGGCGAAGGGTCACTGTTACGTGTAGTCGACAGTCGGACCCTGAGACCCATCCCATATGGGGGGTGTCTGTGAACCCTTGTGATCACATCCACCGCCTGCCGAAGTCCCCAGAGATCGATCCCCAGGCGACAATTATACATAAAAATGCCCGCCTCGAAGCTTGTCGCGGCGGGAGGGGAGGGAAAGATGGAATTTGAGCTCGACGCTGGGCAAAGGAAAGTGCCAATCGACCGGGCTAAGAATTGAGGAACGAGTAGTCGCCGTACACGCCAGAGCCTGAGATCCGCGGATGCGCGAGGACACAAGCCGCGGGGCAGTTGTGTAAAACATCCCTGTCGTAGGTATGAGTCGAGTACTCCTCCTCCGTATTCCAGAATGTATCTACTTCGCCTTCTCCTCTCTTGACTTTGTATTGTGCGTGTCTACAGCCGCACGTTTCCGGGCAGAACATCTTCAGTGAGCCATACTTTGATTCGTCGCAGATGTCGAAGCCCAGTAGGTATGTGAGTTCAAATGAAGCTAAATCCACCATCGTGCCCTTAGCACATTGGGGCCCGTTGTTGATCATGCATGTTAGCGGCTGCGTAACGAGATGTCTGCACTTCCCCAACTCATGTACGAGGCCCTTGGAATTATCGTCACCCCTCCGCCTCCTCAACACCCGCCTCTCTCCTCACTCTTGCTCAGACTACTCACGCTCAGATTCACTCAGACGCAGCTAAGTCACACACAGGCCCACACACACACACACAAAAAACAAAAAAAAACTTAGGCACCTGCAGCCTCACGCATTCTCAAAGCCACTGGTACTCAGAATGCTCACGCTCAGATCCACTCACACTCGGCAGGGGCGCAATGAGACCAAAGAAATACACACCACCCAGACTCAGACTTTTCACACCGAGACTCGGCCATCACCAGGAGGAGGAGGAGGAGGAGGAGGAGGAGGAGGAGGAGGAATCCTCAGACTCATTCATTTTGTGTAGTCAGCACAACAACTCGCCCACACTCAGAGCCCAGTGGCCATCGCGGTGCAGCAGGCGGCAGGCATAGCCATCGGGCACCAGGCGGGGGCGTCGTCCAAAAGTGCTCTGAAGGGCCCGTTCGCGTCCACACGTTGTTCTCACTCTCATGTAGACCGCCTGCCTCGGCACCCCATGCGCCACCGTGCCTCGGGGCACGGAGTTGTCCTCAGGTCCTCTGCCTAATCCCTGGAGCCTCAGTCCTCGGTCCTGATGGGTTTTCCAAAGGGGCCCAGCGCCCAACGTCTCAAATCTTCCGGGGCTTGGCGCGGTTCCCCTGGAGCTCTCCGCAACTTATCGCGTGATTTGTTCAAGCCCAGGAGGGCCCCCGGGTGGGCCAAGAGGGCCCACAAGAGACCCTCAAGACGATCCAAGGGGGCCCCGAGACGCCCGATAATCGTTCCAAGACGTCCAAGATGGCCCCAAGACGGCCCAAGGGGCCGCCACGACGCCCCTAGGCATCCAAGAGGCATCCCAGCACCGAGATGCCAAAATCATGAATTTGCCTTAGGTATTTGATGGTTCTGGGCTTTCTCGCCTCTCGGTCCCCGACGCCTCCAAACGCCTCTAGAGGCCCCCAAGACCGCCCGAAAACAGCCCAAGGCAGGAGAGAGCCCAGAACCAAATCGATAAGTCGGATCTGCAATCGAAACGAATCGGATCGACGGACATCGGCAGCCGAGTCGGGAGAAGTCGACTCGGTCGGCAGGCTAGTAGGCCTCCGTTGAGAAACCGGAGCCCAAATCGGATTCCGAAATCGAATCGGATCGGAATCGGAAGCCATCGAAATCGAATCGACTCGAGCCGGGGGAATCGAAACGAGCCCTAGCAAGGGGCCTCCAAGAGGGCCCCAAAACGGCCCCAAGAGGCGCCCCAAGACGGCCCAAGAGGGGCGGCTCCCCAAAGAGGGGCCCAACGAGCCTGCCGCCCCAAGGAGGCCCCCAGGAGGGCCAGACGAGGCTCCCAAGAGGCCCCCCAAAAGGCCCCCAGAGAGCAACCCAAAGGCCCCAAGAGGCCCCAAAGCGGTCCCCAAGAGGCGTCCAAATTGCCTCCAGGACGCCTCCGAGAGGCCTCCAACCAGATCCCAACGAACATCCGATAGGCTTCATACCTACAACCCAGGCACGGTGGCGGGATGGGCCAAAGGCCATTAGATCCGCCGCCCCCTGCTTGCAGGGGTGCACGGCGTGCTGGATGTTTCAGGTTTTGGTTTTGGTTCTTTTTCTAAAAGAACTCCCCAGTGGGCTTCGGCCCGTCCCGCCGGCCACCCGTAATTTTCCCAAAATCCGTCTGTCAATGCCTTTGTTGCCCCAACTTGGCCCAAGATGGCCTCCAAGACGGCCAAGATGGCCCAAGATGGCCTCCAAGATGCCTCCCAGACGGCCAAGATGGCCTCCAAGACGGGTAAGATGGCTCCAAGATGCCTCCAAGACGGCCCAAGATGCCCTCCAAGACGGCCAAGATGGCCCCAAGATGCCTCCAAGATGGCCCAAGAGGCCTCCAAGACGTTCTCCAGGAGAGCCCGAAGAGGCCAAAATCATTGGTTTTCCTTAGGTTTTTGAAGGTTTTTTGCGTTTTCTTCTTTTCGGCCTTCCGACGGCCCAAGAGGCCCCCAAGATCGCCCAAGAGGCCTCCAAGAAGGCCCTATGACGGCCCAAGGGCCCCCCAAGACGGCCCCAAGAGCGCCCCAAGACGGCCCAAGAGGCCTCCAAGACGCCCAACATGGCCTCCAAGACGGCCCTGAAGCGCCCCAAGAGGGCCCCAAGACGGCCCAGAGAGGCCCCCAAGACGGCTCCAGACGGCGTCAGACGGACCAGGAACGCCCTAAGACGGCCAAAGAGACCCCCAGGAAGCCCCCAAAGGCCCCCAAGAGGCCCAAGGAGGCCCCCAAGATGCCTCCAAGAGGCCTCGAAGAGGCCCCCAAGAAGCCCCCAACAGACCCCAAGGGTGCCCCAAGAGACTCCTAACAACCCTCATCCTCCTACTCTATTTCTTCCTCTTCCTCTTCCTGTTCATAATCATTCTCTCCCATGTGTTCCCCGAAAGCTTTCCAAACCGACTCGGGGAACTCATGGTCCGATAGCTTGGCCAAGCCCTAGTCCAACTTTCGGCCACATCGGCGTTTCCAAAAAGGCAGGGGGCGGCGGTGATTCGCCGTAGGCGTCTTCGATACTTGCCTTTCAGGGTCCCATGGCCATCACAATCTCACAGGCATCATCAAGCAACGCATTTGGGCACCCCAAGGGGGAGTCGGCCACGTGTGTTCGACGGAGACGTTCGTGCCCACTTGCGTGCGAATCCTCGAGTCGAGCGCCTGGTTTGGCACCCCAGGCTCCTCCCCCTTCAGAGCCCCATGATCATCGCGGCGCAGAAGACGCACCACCTCGGCACCCCATTAGGGAGTCGGCCGAGGGTGCTCCTCGGGCACATCCGCGTCCAGGCGTGCACCGTGGGCCAGTGTTCCTCTCCGAGGCCATGCCCATCGCGATGCAGAAGGCGAAGCACTTGGGCACCACAGGGGGGCGTCGACCAGGAATGCTCCACGGGCCCGTTCGCGTCCAGATGTGTGCTCCCATCCTGTGGTGTTGGGTCCTCATTTTGAGGAGACAGCGCCCCACGATCCTTCCTTCCCGCTGTCCCCTCCGGCTCCTCCCCCTGTCCTACATCCCATGTCGACACGTCCCTCATAGAGTTCGTGGTCACATGGGGAGCTCAACAGCAGGCCCCGATGGCCGCGTTCGCATGCGCCCACCGTGCCCATCTCGACACACCCCTCACATGCTCCGTGGCCCCATAGGGAGCTCCACCGAAGGCCCCAAAAGCTACGTTCGCATGCGCCCACCGAGCGGATGTCCGCACACCCCTCACACAACACGCTCCGTGGCCCAAGAAGGAGCCCCACCAAAGGCCCCACTGGCTTCGTTCGCACGCGCCCACCGCGCCCATGCCGGCACACCCCGCACACGTGTCGTGGCTCCATATGGAGCTCTATCGAAGGCCCCAATGGCTGCAGTCGCATGCACCCACCGCACCGATTTCGGTATACCCCTCACACGTTTCGTGGCCCCATAAGGGGAGCTCCACCGAAGGCCCCCGTGGCTGCGGTCGAATGCGCCCGCCGCATTGATTTCGGCATACCCCTCACACGCTTCGTGGCCCCATAGAGAGCTCCAACAACGGCTGCGGTCTCATGCGCCCACCGCACCCATGAGGGCAAACCTCGCACACGTTTCGTGACCCCAAAGGAACCCCACTGAGGGCCCCATTGGCTGCGCTCGCATGCGCCCACCGCGCAAATTTTGGCACATCCCTCACACGTGTCGTGGCCCCACAGGGAGCTCCACCGAAGGCCCAAATCCAAGCGTTCGCCTTCGCCCATTGCGCCTTATGCCAACACACCTGTCACACAATTTGTTGAGCCCATACGGGGCGCCACCGAAAGTTTCATTGGCGGTGTTCGCATGCGTCCGCCCCACCAATTTTGGTTCACCGCGAGCACGTTCCATGTCCCCGTAAGGAGCTCCACCGAACACGATACTCACAATTGCGCTCCTCACAACTGCATAGAGTTGGGTCCTTTGCAAAGATGGTTCATCCAGAGAGTGGCGCAGCGGCGAGAACGGGTGAACGGGTCCATGAAACAAATCCCGTGGGTGGCCGAAGCGCTTGCCCAAATGCCCTGCCTGGTGCATTGCAGCGATCATGGAGTCTCTGAAAAGACACACGTCTACTGTCTAAAAATGGCGACTTGCCCGAGACATACCAAACAACTGGGCACGAACAAATCCGTGGACAAGCCCTGGTTGACATCCCCTTGGCTCACATGCCATGTCTGATGGATATGACCATGTTTGTGTAAGTGAGTCCAGGATGTACGTGAGTCAGGACGTGAGTGAAACTGGGTGCGGTTGAGCCTGTGCGTGAATAGTCTGGCCACGGATGAGCCTGCATAACAAACGAGTCTATATGTAAACGAATCTGATTGCGATTGGTCTGAGTGAGAATGGGTCGGGGCAAGTCTGAGTCTGAGTGGGTAACCTAGATAATTTTGAACCCCCATTACATTGAAACTTCTCTACTTTCGGCGGTCCTTATTGACGGACCGAGGTCCCACCAAAATGAGGACAAATTATCCTGGCGAAGGACCCAACCATATGCAAACGTGAATACCGCAGGGCAGGTGGGACGAAGCAAGAGGAATTCTCTATGGGGCCACGATCCTCGTGAGGGGTGTGCCGAAATGGCCCGAGGCCGCCATGCGAACGCTGCCACTGGTGCCTTCGGTGGAGCTCCCTTATGGGGCCACAATCCTCGTGAGGGGGGGCCTTCGGTGGAGCTCCCTATGGGGCCACGATCCTCGTGAGGTGTGCGCCAAAATGGGGCGGGGTCGCCATGCGAACGCTGCCACTGGAGCCTTCGGTGGAGCTCCCTATGGGGCCACGATCCTCGTGAGGGGTGTGCCGAAATGGTCCGAGGCCGCCATGCGAACGCTGCCACTCGCGCCTTCGGTGGAGCTCCCTACGGGGCCACGATCCTCGTGAGGGGTATGCCGAAATGGCCCGGGGCCGCTATGCGAACGCTGCCACTGGCGCCTTCGGTGGAGCTCCCTGTGGGGCTGCGAACCGTGTGAGGGGTGTGCCGCAATGGGGCAGGGCCGCCATGCGAACGCTGCCACTGGGGCCTTCGGTGGAGCTCCTATGGGGCCACGATCCTCGTGAGGGGGGTGGAGCACCCTATGGGGCCACGATCCTCGTGAGGGGTGCGCCAAAATGGGGCGGGGCCACCATGCGAACGCTGCCACTGGGGCCTTCGGTGGAGCTCCCTATGGGGCCACGATCCTCGTGAGGGGTGCGCCGAAATTGGGAGGGGCCGCCATGCGAACGCTGCCACTGGGGCCTTCGGTGGAGCTCCCTATGGGGCCACGATCCTCGCGAGGGGTGCGCCAAAATGGGGCCGGGCCACCATGCGAACGCTGCAACTGGGGCCTTCGGTGGAGCACCCTATGGGGCCACGATCCTCGTGAGGGGTGCGCCCAAATGGGGCGGGGCCACCATGCGAACGCTGCCACTGGGGCCTTCGGTGGAGCTCCCTATGGGGCCACGATCCTCGTGAGGGGTGCGCCAAAATGGTGCGGGGCCACCATGCGAACGCTGCCACTGGGGCCTTCGGTGGAGCTCCCTATGGGGCCACGATCCTCGTGAGGGGTGCGCCGAAATGGGGCGGGGCCGCCATGCGAACGCTGCCACTGGGGCCTTCGGTGGAGCTCCCTATGGGGCCACGATCCTCGTGAGGGGTGCGCCGAAATGGGGCGGGGCCACCATGCGAACGCTGCCACTGGGGCCTTCGGTGGAGCTCCCTATGGGGCCACGATCCTCGTGAGGGGTGCGCCAAAATGGTGCGGGGCCACCATGCGAACGCTGCCACTGGGGCCTTCGTTGGAGCTCCCTATGGGGCCATGATCCTCGTGAGGGGTGCGCCGAAATTGGGAGGGGCCGCCATGCGAACGCTGCCACTGGGGCCTTCGGTGGAGCTCCCTATGGGGCCACGATCCTCGCGAGGGGTGCGCCAAAATGGGGCCGGGCCACCATGCGAACGCTGCAACTGGGGCCTTCGCTGGAGCTCCTATGGGGCCACGATCCTCGTGAGGGGGGTGGAGCACCCTATGGGGCCATGATCCTCGTGAGGGGTGCGCCGAAATGGGGCAGGGCCGCCATGTGAACGCTGCCACTGGGGCCTTCGGTGGAGCTCCCTATGGGGCCACGATCCTCGTGAGGGGTGTGCCGAAATGGCCCGAGGCCACCATGCGAACGCAGCCACTGGAGCCTTCGGTGGAGCTCCCTATGGGGCCACGAAACGCTGTACTGGGTGGGTGAAACGCAGGAAGGAGGGGGGAGGAGGGGGAGGAGGAGAGGAGAGGAGGAGAAGGAACGCGGGGCGACGTCTCTTCAAAACGAGGACCCAATAAGTACCACAGGATGGTTGGCAAGTGTGTCTCCACGGCACTAACCGCGACTCAACGACGACGACGACGACGACGACTACGATTACGACTACGACCGCGATGCGACTGCGGCTACGGCTAAGACTACAAGACGTGGATTGTGAGCAAGGCTTTCGGCGAAGAGCGTGTCGATCTGTATTGCTATCCTTTTTACCAACGTGCTCAAAACTTCTCTGTCTTGCAAAGCAGCCCCATTAACACCACTCGCCGGAATTAAAAAAAACCCAACCTTACACACCGTGGCGAACATTACTGGTAACATAATCTGAACCGCGACGACGACGACGACGACGACGACGACGACGACGACGACGACGACGACGACGACGACGACGACGACGACGACGACGACGACGACGACGACTACTACTACTACTACTACTACTACTACTACTACTACTACTACTACTACTACTACTACTACTACTACTACTACTACTACTACTACTACTACTACTACTACTACTACTACTACTACGACTACTATTTCTACTACTACTACTACTTCTACTTCTACTTCTACTACTACTACTACTACTACTACTACTACTACTACTACTACTACTACTACTACTACTACTACTACTACTACTACTACTACTACTAACACTACTACTACGAGTGCGACTACACTGACAATTCCAATCACGATTCCAATCACGGTAAAAACCGCGAGCACAATCACGACTGTAACCGCAACCGCTGATTCCTATTGTCATCCTCGTGGGAAGATGCTCACCCATCCTCTTTCGCGTAACGTAGCCCACAATAACTTCTCCCTTTGAACCAACATACACCCAACAGTATCCAGCCCGCCAATCAAGAAATGGATAATGCTCTCCGCAGCGACAACGACGAGGAAGAGAGGAGGAAGAGGAGAGGAGCAGGAGGAGCAGGAGTAGGAGGGGCCGATGAGGAGGAAGAGGGGGATAAGGAGGAGAAGGTCCGAGTTGTATGCCCCGCCGAGAGAAACAGGAGGGCGACCAAAACTAAATACCTCCTGGGGTTATGAGTACGTAGTTAAGCATGGGTGGTCTGATAATGATTGAGCCTGGGTATGGGAGGGCAGGGGGAGGAGGCATACTGAGTCTTAGTGAAACGCCCGAATATGAATGAGCACGAATTCTTGTGTGAACCGCCACGGTGGGAATAATAACGCGGAACGGTGTGGGAGTGGGGAGGCGGGAGCATGACACGAATAGTTAGCATGGCGAAGAACCAAATCCTAGACACTTGTGGGTACAGCCTCTTGTGCACCTCATTCGGTGGGGTCCAGTATGAGTCCGCGAAGCGTGTGAAGGGCGTGTAAGAATGGGCGCAGTGCGCGCGTGCGAACGTTGGCATTTGGGGCTTCGGTGGGGCTCCCTGTGGGGCCACGAAGCGTGTGAGGGGTGCGTCAAACTGGGCGCGGTGGGCGCATACGAAGGGTCGCATGTGGGCTTGTGTTGGGACCCCCATGTAGGGCCACGGAGCGTGTGCGGGGTGTGCCAAACATGGGCGGGGGCACATGCGACCGCTGGCATGTGGGCCTTCGGTGGCGCTCCCTGTGGGGCCATGAAACGTGTGAGGGGTGAGCCAAAATGGGCGCGGCGGGCGCACGCGAACGCTGACGTTTGGGCGTTTCGGTGGGGCGCCTCATGGGGCCACGGAGCGCGTGAATGTTGTGCCAAAGTGGATGCGGTGGGCGCATGCGAGCGCTTGCATTTGGGCTTTCGGTGGGGGTCCCTACGGGGCCGCGAAAGGTGTGAAGGGTGTGCCAACATGAAGGCGGTGGGCGCATGCGAACGCTTGCGTTTGGGCCTTAGGTGGGACCACCTTATGGGGCCACGAAGCGCGTGAGGGGTGTGCCAAAATGGGCGCGGTGGGCGCATGCGAACGCTGGCATTTGCGCGGTCGGTGGGGTTTCCCATGGTGCCACGAAGCGTGTGAAGGGGTGTGCCGAAATGGGTACGGTGGGCGCATGCGAACGCTGGCAATTGGGCCATCGGTGGGGCTCCCTAAAGGGCCCTGAAGCGTACGAATGGCGTGTCGGAGCGGGTGCGGTGGGCACATGCGAACGGTCGCATTTGGGCCTTCGGTGGGGCTCTCTATGGGGCCACGAAACGTGTGAGCGGTGTGAGAAAATGGCTGACTGGTTCGGAAGGCAGCGAGGCAAGGTTCGGAGGAGGAAGCAAAAGGGGGACGGGGCAGCGGGAGTGAGTGAGGTGACGTGGGGCGCTGTCTCTTCAAAACAAAGACCCAGACCAACAGGACGGTTGGGACAAATATCCAAATCGGCCTTCAATTTGCCCACACCAAGCATTCAACCTGCGCACAATGTGGCTCCAAGATGGCCCCTCGACGGCCCGAAAGGGGCAACGTAACAACCATGCAACGTTACGGTCGCGCCATGGCAGAACTGTGTGGCGAAGCGCCTCAAACGGGGCCAATACATATGGTTAGACCGAACCTGTTCAGGGAAGATTCGTAGAATCACCCTGACTGCGCATCAATGCTGCCTTGACACGAAGGCGGGTTTGGCCGCAGGCCGCTGGATATTCACACCCCTTGAGCCGACGGGGATGGGGCACACCTGGCATCAAATTCCAATTGCCGTCTGTTAGAGAGAACGTTAAGTTGCCGTCCAACATCCATTCAACGAATGCTTCGACCTGTGAGTCCGCAATGTGCAGCATATGACTGAAGCCAGTTCGCACTACTCTTGCGACATTGAGGCGATACTCTGCCTTTTGAAACAGGTGCTCAATCATGCCCCTGACGTACACAGTGTAAAAGAAAGCGGGAATGGGCATTTCATGCATGCACTGGTCCACGAGCTGTTCCACACAAAAAACAGAATCAACAGAACTGTAGCGCCCGCCACCACACTTGCAACACATGTCGTTTGCAGAGAAATCAGTATCGTCATAATCTGATGTGCAAGCCGCGGTGCTGCACGACTTGCCGATGCTGCTCGTCGAATTAATGTTCTGGTCAGCATCGGAACATATTCCGCGGTAGGTGAAGTCGCCCTCATCGATATCAGTACAAGCGAAATGCCCAGTACTGGTGGTAGGGTCACTCACCTCGCTGTGGTTGTAGTTCACCAAACTGTACAGGAGTTCGTTTAGGGCTGCCGCCATGAACTTGCACTGACTGGGGCAGCCCGCCGCGGGTCCCTGGTAAAATCCAGCAGCTGCAGGAAAATAGCGAGGAGGCATGTCGCACCCACAACGGTGCGGACAGATGCTACGAATCTTATCGGATCCGAACGTTGCACAAGCTTGCCAGCCGACGTCCCAACACGTCTGGATGCTGTTGTCTCCCAAGAGCTCACGCAGATATCCGCCACCGCGGAAGACATGGGGCCGTGTCAGAGTGCTGGTCTGCTGTCTAGAAGGCTTCTGGAATGCCTGTGGGGCTGCCCCGCATCCCTCGCAGCGACAGCGCTCGAAAAATCCCCCCTTTCCCCCCCCCCCCCTGCCTTCGCGTCCCGGCGCTCTGGTCGGACTCCTGGCTCCCGGTGACTCCAGAACATCCAGCGACCGACCCACCACCCCAAGACCCTCCCCGACAGACGTCCACGGTGCAAGAGGCGCCCGAAGAGGCCTCCAGCGAGGCTGGAGCGAACACCATGGCTCAACAACCATCGTCGTAACGAGAATGCCGGCCACACCATAAGCTGTGCTAACATACATCTTGATGAGACAAGAGTTGCCACGCTAAACAAAAAAGCGGTTGCCCTTACAAACAATGTGTTTCTCACCAGGCGTGTGGAAACGGACACTCACAGTACCAAGAGAGAGGAGGAGGAAGAGGAGAAGCACAAGGAGAGATCCGATGTGAAAGTGGCAAGCTCGAGCGACAAGCCTCCAGCGAAGCTCCGGGAAGCAACGTTCATTTGGGTGTTTTGTGGGTTGCAAGCTTCGCGCAAGCTTCAGAACGCCCCAAGTAAACCCCAAGCCAGCCCATGACAACTGCACAAAGATAGCCGCCCCAAGACTGCCCGAGAAACCTTTCAAACGGCCCAGGACGGCTTCAAGGCAGCCCCGAGACAGCCCCAAGACCCGATCAGACGTTCCCAAGGTGGTCCGACCGCGCCTCCTGGGAGGGCTCGGACGGCCCGAGACACCTGACCGTGCCCCAACACGACCCGAAGAGGCCTCCAAGAGGCCGCTAAGAGGGCTCAGACAGGCCCCAAAGAAGCCTCCGATGTACCATCAAGATGGTGGAGGGAGGAAAAGAGAAAGACAAGGAGCGATCAGGAGGGAGGAGAAAGGAAGAGAAAAGCGAAGCTGCCAACGAAGATCGGGCCGGGCGAAAGGGGGGGATAGCAAAGGGGGGGGGGTGAGAATCAGCTCGCGTAGCTGATTTTCCTGGCGCCTCCCGGCGCCGGAGGCGGCCATGTATCGAGGAATGGGCCCGGCGGCGGGGCCGAAACCATCTGCATGCAGCAGATTTCGTAACCCCCCCTTTCCCTAGATCCCCCTTTCGTTCGGCCCGAGGAGAGGGAACGCTCAAGATCCGCGCCAGTGCAGGCAGAGCGCTGAACCACAGCGGGTCTGAAATTCAAACTTGATGTGCTGGCACGACGGGGATTGCCGCAGGCAGCTGGATATCAAAGAAACGTCGACGGACTCATTTGCGTTCAATTGTACGGTCTGCCCGGAACTCAAATCGTTACAATCCAATATGGCGCCAGCGTCGGACACAGTGAAGTCGTGGATGGCGCTCAGGTAGTTCACATATGCAGTATCGAACACCGCCTCGCTGTAAGTGCGCGCTCTCGGCTCCCAGACTGCCTGCGCCTCCCCCGCGTTTGCGAGGCGCACGAGGTCATCGTCTATGTTCCAAAACTCGTTTCCGATCTCTGGTGCCACAACCTGAAAGATCGCCTGCTCGTGATAGGCCCACGCGGTGACCAGGTCGTCGTTGCTCCTTGTCACATGAACCATGCCTGAAGCTTGGTTTATGGCCCAAACGAAATCTTGGTTCCCACTGCACAGAACCTTCTTGGCCGTGTCCAGCCTCCACCAGAACGATTCGAGTTTGACAAAATAAAGCAAACAGAGCGCTCCCGCAACTCCGGCTGCCTTGCCAACTGCGACAAAGCCGGCGCTATGTTTGCTCGGTTTCATGTGAGCCAACGGGAGTGGCTCTAAGTTGGCCAGAAGTGTCTTGATCCGCCGAGGGACAAAGACATCGTACATCACCTTGTCAATATCGGCGATGAAGGCAAGCGCCATAGCGTTCAACACGAGGTCTTGATTCGTAGATGTGCTGGCGAGAAAGCTACACCCCATCCAACTCTGGACGACGACCAGCACTAATCGCGGCAAAACTATGAGCAACATACCGAACCAAAAACGCCTTGGACTGACACAGACAACCCGGCACGTAACCGAGGACACGCCCACAGCAGTGCCACCGAAGGCCGTCCGGGCGTCCGCGTTCAAGCTCGCGCAGACCGACTCGTCCGCGCCCGCGGTCATGGAGATGCGGGTCCTGTCGCCCAGCCCGATATGTGTCAGCGACCGGGCGAAGTGGTAGATGGCGTTGAGCTCCTCCCGATCGGGTGGTAATGGGGGGGGCGACTGCGTGAGGGGTGAAGAATTAGGGCTCCTGTTGGGGCCCCTGCTGGCTCCAAAAGAGGCTCTATCTAGAGGGCCCCTGTACGGCCCTCGTCTTCACCGCCCTACTGAGGTCCCCCCCCGTTACCACCCGCCCGATCCTCCATGTTGAAGCAGAGCCATAGGATCAGCGCCAGGCTCATGAAGCTGCGCCCACCGCCCCAGTCGTCCCCAAAGTCCGTGAGGGACTTCAGCAACGTCGACTGGCCCGCCGCCATGGTCAGCTTGCCTGGCACCCCGTCGTTGCACATGAGGCTGATCATGGACCTCTGCGTGAGATCGTCGGCGTACTCCACGCTGTGCGCGGCGATCCTGAAGCGCAGAAGCCCGTCAAGCGTCGACTCGGTGACGCTGGGTGCCGACATGTAGGCCAGCACCAGCCAGCAGAACCATGCCTGAGGGCAGGGCTCGGGCTGAAAACGTGTGCTGAGCGCTCGTGTTGTGTCATCGAGGTCCCTCGTTCTGGCTTCGCTCTCTGCCCCTGGTGCGAAACGAACGCAACGCGAACGCGGTCCACGACATCCTTAGAAAATACAATTCAGCTCCCTCCCTGGCCTGCAGAATGACATTGGTAACCGAGGCGAATATCGTGATGGCCGATGCCAGCGGGCCAACGCAAGGGTGGAACACAAACAGGCTGGCGTCCCACGTGGAAGCCTCCAGAACGTACGCGTCACTCCAGTCGAGCCGCATGGGGGTCACGCGCGTCAAGTCCTCGGGATATCCAGCAGCATAACAGACCCTATCCCCCACTTCGTGGGGCTTTCGGATGGACCGGACCACACGTTTGGGGCCCCACCCGGGGATATACAGCACGGGGGGGGGCGTCCATCCTGGGTATCGGTGCGTCCGAGTAGCCCTCACGGAGCACCTCCCCGAGTCTCCCTTCTTCCCTGCGCAGCTGGGTTGCTCCCAACCCTTCTGTGCTGGGATCTCGTTTTGAACCGAGCACTGCGTGAACCGTCCTCCTCCTCCTCCTCCTCCTCCTGCTCCTCCTCCCCCATCCTGACTCCTGCCTCCTACTTCCTGCCTCCTGTCTCCTCCTTCTATTCCTCCTCCCTTCTCTCCGTCGTCCTGCCTGCGTCCCTGGGGGGCTGCGAGGGGCGCAACTGTCACCACTGTCGTGGGCTCCTTGGGGGTCCTGCAGAGTGGGGGGGGCACGGGGGTCCAGCTGGGACCTCGCGGCGCCCTGCTCCCTGGGGAGCTGCGAGGGGCGCAACTGTCGCCACTTTCGTGGGCGCCTGGGAGGTCCCGCGGAGTGGGGGGGCACGGTGGTCTAGCTGGGACCTCGCGGCGCCCTGGGGGGCTGCGAGGAACGCAACTGTCACCACTTTGTGGGCTCCTTGGAGTTTTCGCGGAGTGGGGGGACATGGGGATCCCGTTGATACCGCGCCGCTCCGCGAAGAGACCAACGACCGAAGAGCGGGCGAGAAGGGCACCAGCCACCGGCGCATGGGCAAACATAGGCGGCAATGCATCCAGGAGGATGCGGGGGCCATTTCTTCGAGACACCCTGTTGCGCAGGCAACATTTCGCGGCAGCCCGCTCCTGGAACAAGAGGCAACATCGCGAGCAGGAGTGAACCGATTCTGGTTTACTGTGCGAATGTGTTGCCCTACTGGCGCAGCACGGTTAGCCCGAGGAATTGGAGGACGCCGGCGGCTTGGGTACAGTAGGTGAGGATCACGTGCAACGCTGCTTCCCGGCAGCGCAAGCTGATTCGACTGTTTTTTCAACTCCGTGGGCCCACGGCGCCCCTCGCCAGCGGGGCCGCGATCAGACCGTGGAGCTCGCGCGCGTGATTTTGCCCAGGAAGCTCACAGCGGTGGGGGCGCACAAGCTACGCACGCCCATCGCTGGATTGATGAAACCTTCCACGGGGACGAAAACGTGGCGTGATGTGTCCCATGTGATCGCTCAAGGTTTTCGCCTCATGGCCAGCGGCGCATGCTCAACCGCCCGCAACGACGGCACATATGGGTTGAAGTCAAACTTGCACAGAGCCAAGAAGGCAGGCACATATTCAGGCCGCAGGTCTTCGCTGGCGCAAACGCGCGCGCGCGCGCGCTGGAAGCAACTGCTCGGGCTCCCGCATTGAACCGACATGTCGTGGTGCTGCTGGAAGTGCAACGCGGCACTGCAGCTGGCCGTAGCGGAGCTGGAAGCCCCAACCACGGCCCCTCCTCTTCTCGTCCCTCTCCCTCCCCTCCCCCTCCCCCTCCCCCTCCCCCTCCTCCTCCTCCTCCTCCTCCTCCTCCTCCTCCCCATTTTCATCCTCCTCCTGCTCCTCCATTCCTTCTCCTTATGGAAAAATCCTCCCTGTCGCACCCCGAGGCCAGTTTTCAGGGCGGGCCAGGCGTTTCGCCTGAGACGTCCTCACCATGTAGTATTCTGAAGCTTAAAAAGCGACAGCAGCTTCACACATTGAGGGCGGGTGGTTTTCAAACTGTGGCTCTCGCCTTAGCGCCGCGCTCATTCGATTTAAACATGTCCAACAGGTTCACATAGTGAGGGCGGGTCGTTTTCAAAATGCGCATCTCGCCTTAGTGCCGCGCAAATTCGTTTTAAACAAGTGAAAAGAGGTTCACAAGTTGAGGGCGTGTCGTTTTCAAAATGTGGTTCTCGCCTTAGCGCCGCGCACATTCCGTTTAAACATTTGCGAGAACTTCACGGAATGAGGTCGGGTCGTTTTCAAAGTGTGGTTCTCGCCTTAGTGCCGCGCGCATTCGTTTTAAACATTGCAAGAGCTTCACGGATTGAGGGCGGCTCCTGTTCAAAATGTGGTCTCGCCTTAGGCGCCGCGCGCATTCGTTAAACAAATGCAAGCCCTTCACGGATTGAGGGCGGGTGGTTTACAAAATGTGGCTCTCGCCTAGCGCCGCGCACATTCTTTTTAAACGTGTGCAAGAGGTTCACGGATTGAGGGCGGGTGGTCTTCAAAATGTGGTTTTTGCCTTGGTGCCGCGCACATTAGTTTTAAACATTTGCAAGGGCTTCACGGATTGAGGGCGGTTCCTTTTCAACATGTGGTTGTCGGTTTACCGCCGCGCACATTTTATATATATATATACAACGACAAAAGCAAGGGCCTCACTAGTTCCCATAGTCAACGTACCAGAAAACATGTTTTAGACGGGTTTGCGATTATGCGGACGCAACAGTTATGTTGATTCGCTGTGTCGAAGTTCCCCAGAAAACGATATGGCACGATTCTGGATCGTCAAGACGCAGAAAAAAGGTTGATACGGGGCGTTGGAATCCCGAGAACAATGTTCTGGCACGCTTCAGGATCTTCAAAGTGTTGTCTTCCAACGAGGCAGTTCCCTCAAAGGAAATGAACCCGTGTAGCTCTCTGCGAAAAGGGAGCTTGGACGGAGGGAAAATCCCAACATCAATGACGACTCTTGGGTTTCCACTGGTCCCCCTACTCCTCCAATTCCATATCTTCGCCCCCAGTTCCACCTTCTTGCCATGCCACCACTGCGTATGTCCTCTCCTCTCCTCCTGATCCTGCCGTGACAGATTTGCAGCGCGGCGTCTTGTAGGAACACCAGGCGCACGACAACGCAGATGATCAAACACTTGGTGCAACATGATGTCACAATCCCGCTAACGATGTCAATAACATTGGTTGGTCAAACCGATGGGCGCGGCAACGGATTAGTTGGGACACGTGCTTTTTTCGATGCTGATACACTTCCAACAACTATCTGGCTTCGAACGCGAGGCTCAGCGCGACGCTTCGCGGGGTCACCCGAATACTTGGCACGAGCGTAGCCCAGAGGCGGGTCGATTGCCCTGCTTGTTCACGAGGGCCATCAAGACACAAGAAGACAGTGCGAGTACCAGACACATGATGCGGTTCGGGAACCACCCGCCGACGAGCTGCGCGACTGGAGTGTCACTGTGGAGGCAGCGGTGAGGAATGCCATGCTTCATATTTCCCTGCGATGCGCTTGCCCGAAAAGTGGCAGCCTGCAGGGAAACGCTCTGCATGAGAGGACGACAAAGTTCAGCCTGCCGCGCGCCGCCCTCGGCGACGCGCGTCCATACGCGTTTTCAAACGAAGCCGAAGATTCATCCATTGCTCGGGATGGGCCTGGAAGCCTCGCGCGGGCTCCAGCCCGAGACACCCTGGACTCACAGAGATGGGGACTCTGGAGGCACGGGCGCTCACTTCGCCAAGCGTCAAGGCAGCGTGCCCACGCCCTACGGATTCAGCTGTGCATTGATGTCCAGAATCTGCTCGCAGCGGTTCGCACGGGTCCTGCGACAGCATCGGCGTGGCCGCGCGGCCAAATCCAAGACAAAGGTGGTCTCCCCCCTCCCCCCATCAACTCCCTCCTCGCAAGGAGGGGCACATCGATCCGCCTCGGAGCCCCCCATCCACCGTCGCCCTCCGCCCCCCTCCCCCCGCTCACCACCTTCCCGTCTCATTCCTCATCCGTCTCCCCCGCGCCACCATCTCGTCTTCTGCCGCAGCCGCTGTCGGCCTCGGGCGCAGTCTCCCCGTCGCGGCCCCAGGGATTCGCCACGACAGCTGCCATCTCCCGCCTCGGACGCTCGCTGCTCGACGCGCGGCGCCCTTCGGCCCTGCGTGCGGGACGGAGCACTGGCGCTGAGGTGCCGCAGCTCGACGGCCCACAGGGACGCGCAGGCGAACCCACAGCGCCGCCCTTCTTGACCGAGTCCGCGCCTCTGTCCAGCATCGGGGGCCGGGGTCCCCACCCCTGCGCCAGAATGAGAAAACAAGAAAAACGAGGGAGGGGGCGTCGTCTCTTGTCGAAGAGGCGCCGCGCGGAGGGGAAGGAGGAGGAGGCGGAGGAGGAGGAAGAAGAGGACGAGGAGGAGGAAGGAGGAGGAGGAGGAGGGAGGAAGGGAATACTGTTGTACGATCGCAAGGCATTGGGGACACCATGCAACGAACACAGACTATGCATCGAATTGCAGGATCGCTAGAGCTGGATTGGGGACCTCTGTCCTTAAATGAGCGACAACGGCTGATTAGAGGGAGAGAGAGAGAGAGAGAGAGAGCGCAGCTCTGTTTGCCTTCGGTAATCAATTTTAGGACGGATTGGACTCCAATGATTAGACCCTGAAGGAAAGCCTCCAGATGTTTCGGGGGGGGGTCTTTCAAAACTCCGGCGGCGCCCAAAAGCACTCCCAACAAAAGCAGAATCACGCCCGTAGTGCAGGATGCTGATTAAGAAATGAAGGCGGGACTGAAATATCATATAGTTTGCACCACCAGAAGCGATCTTGGAGAGAACGTTGCAATAATCTCAATGACGACGAGGTTGCCCACGTGCACGTGTGGAAGCCAATGGATGAACCATCGCCCAGGGTAGTGTTGCGTGACGCCCCCCGGTGCATTTCTCAATCGCCTTGGTCATGGGCCATCGTAAACTAAACCACCCTGACATCCGCCGACCTGATCGTTTCAGCCCGCGGCCACAGAAGGCCCCCACCCCTTCCACCGGGGTGTTTGTTCGTCCAGGATCCATTTTGAATGGTCCCGGGCCCGAGAATGGGCCCTGGCGGCCGAAATCCAGGAAACACCGCCGGATTGAAAAAGTCATGTCCTCGGATCTCTGGGTAAGCAGCAATCTGAAGGGGCCCCAGGACACACAAACAAATACACACACAAATCAGCAGATTCCCCATGTTTTCCCATAGTTTCTAGGTTTCTGTCTTCCCCCCACTTCCCATATTTTCCCATATCTTCCTGGGAGTGGACGATTCATCGTGTCTGTGTGTGTTTTCCCCATCCTGACAGTCCTGGGGGTCCCTGTGCGGGTCGCTCTCGTCGAGGCTGGCCGTGTACGAGCGCCTCAGCTTCGAGGGGCCCTCGCGGACCTCGCGCCGCAGCTCGGACAGCTGCCGCTCCATGTGCTCCATCCTCTCGCGCACGAGCTCCTCCACGCGCCTGGCCCCCGCGAGATCCGAGGCCGTGAACAACAACTCCCCCCCCGCTCCTCCTCGCTCCTCCTCGCTCCTCCTCGCTCCTCCTCGCTCCTCCTCCTCGCTCCTGCTCCTCCTCCTCCTCCTCGCTCCTCCTGCTCTTTCTCCTCTCTCGCTCCCCTCTCCTCCTCCTCCCCTCTCCTCCTCCTACTCCTCCGCCTCCTCCTCCTCCTCCTCCTCATCCTCCTACCT
>CAUYUJ010015656.1:265000-272500 GCA_963575745.1 Prorocentrum cordatum
CAGTGTGGCCGCGTCTTCAACGTGTTATTAGGCTTAAGGGTTCCTTGATCCTCGATGATAGAGATGCTCCTCGATGGTCCTCGCCGTGAACAAACCTCTCTTGGTCTTCATCATGCTTAGGACGCTTTTCAGATACACACTGGTCGAACCGAACCGGCCGAACCGGAAACCCTCGGCCGAACCGAATCGGTCGAACCGGGCCGAACCGGCCGAACAGGACCGGCCGGCTGGCTCGAACCGGACCGGATGGACGGAACGGGACCCAGAGCCCTGTCGTCATGATTTTTGCCATAACGTCGACCCTGATTGGTGTCGACCCATTTCCCAGGACCAGTTTTCCATCCTGAGTAGTTTTTTGACGCTCCCGAGGCCCGGTAAGGGCCCCCGGAGGCCGAGAATATATAGAAGAACCGCCCGTCTTGATTTCTTCATTACACCCGAAGGGGGCTGGGGACGGTGATCTGAACCGGACCAGCCGAACCGAGCCGACGGCGCGCCTGCCCGGACCGAAGCGAACCGAACCAGGCCCATCATTCGGGGGCGCGCAAACATGGATTATTGATCCATCGATTTGGCGCGCGGTCGCCGAATCCATGGATCGAGGGAGGTGCCCTCCCCCAAATGCGGCTGGTGGCGCCTCGTGCGGCGGCAGCAATCAGCGATTTCCGATGGAAACGGGACCCGTCGCTAATCCACGCCCGAACCGGACGGCCCGAAGGCGCACCGACCCGGACCGAAGCGAACCGAACCGGGGCCAGCATGCAAAAGGCCCACGCCCGAGCGACGCCAAAAGCACCGCCCGAGCGGCGCCCCCCCCGAGCCAGAGGCCGGGCCCCCCGCAGACCCCTCGGGCGCGGTGGCCCTGCTCGGTCCCCGCGCCTCTCCACGAGGCCATCGGCGGCGAGCGAGGGGAGGAAGTGAAGGAGGAGGAGGGAGAACACCATCTCTAGAAGAAGAAAAACTGCAGAAGCAAAATAAATTGTTGGCGCTCCGCGCGGATACCTTCGATCTGCGCTGGACGCCCCGGCGCTGGAGGCGCCGCCAGGAGGGCCCAGCGCTGGTCCAAGGAATCCGCGCGGAGCGCTACACGTTTATGTTTATGATGTTTTTTCTTCGATTCTCAGAAGGCGGCGGAACTTCGCAGAAGCCCTCGCGCCTTCTAAGAGATGTCATGTGTCCTCGGGGAAGGCCTAGGACACTTCTCAGAAGGCTGGGGGGCTTGCGAGCTTTCCGAGAAGGTCTTCTCCTTCTCCCTTCCCTCCCTCGCTCGCCGCCGACGCCAAGCTCCTGCAGCTGCTGCCGGGCCCGAGACCATCAGAAGCGATGCGCGACGAAAAAAAAACCTCCGGGGGCCCAGACCCCCGACGTCATCATTTGCTCATGACGCCGACCCTAAGAGGTCTCGACCCACTCCCCTGGGCCCGTTTTTCTCGACGACAATGGAGTTATGAGCACAGTCGAGGCGTTGACCTAAGGAACACTAAATAAGGAACGAGGCCCCTATTTTCCATATGTTGAACTTCGATTTCGTATCGAATACCTAGGGAAAATCCAAGGCAAGCTGCGAAACAATTAAGGAACACGAAGCCCCTCCCCAACGAAAAGGGTTCCTTCTTCAGGGCCCCGACTGTATGACTGAACGTCGGAGCTTCGCTGCTATGGCTGCACCACTCGCAACGGTCGGCCACCCCAACACGACACCGAAGCCCCGAGGGCCAGTAAGGGCCTCCAGAGGTAGAAAATATGGAAATGCCTCCCGTCATGGTTTGTTTCATTGCCCGGGGGGGTCTGGGGACATAGGGTCGAGGGCTGATGACAGGGGGTCGGCCATCTGACCACCCTCACCTGGCGGCGCGCAGAGGGGGGCAGGGGGAAGGGGGAAGGCTTCTCAGAAGGAGGCTGTTTCTTAGAAGGCGCGGGCCTCAAATCTACAGACGGGCCCCACGCCTTCTAAGAACCAGGGGTGTTTCTAAGAAGCCCAGGAGAGCCTAGAATTGAATCGATGTCGAATCGCCGATCGAAATGGATCGGATCGGCGGAAATCGGCAGCCAAGTCGGGAGGAGTCGAATCGGCGAAAATCGAAAGAACAGCGGGGCCTCGCTGGGACATCGGCATCCGAATCGGAATCCGAAGTCGAATCGAATCGTAGTCGGAACTTATCGAAATCGAACTGAACCGAATCGGAGGAATCGACACGAGACCTCGAAGCCCCCCCCCCTCCCCCTGCCCCCCCTCTGCGCGTGGCCGGCTCACGGCGCGGCCGTGGGGGCACCCCAGGGTTAACTCGGGCGTGTCCCCCTACAGGGGGATTTTCGACGAACAATTAAAAATACTAAAAAAATCAAAATAATCAAACATACTCCAAAAATAGTCCCCAGATCCAAACTATTTGTTGACTGTTTTTGAATATCTCCTCTTGTAGAGGGACGGGCCCGACTTGACGCCAGGGGCCCGAGGCGGGGCCGCTCCTCCGCGGCCGCAGCACCGGCCCCGCGTGGGGGCGCGCCTCGTCTGAACGGGCCCAGGGGCGCACAACTCGGGGACCTTCTGACCGGGGTCAATCCGGACCCGGGTCAGTCGAGCCTCGCAGGATCCTGCAAGATCCTGCGCGCAAGCCCGGGTCGGCGCGAAAGATCCTGCAGGATCCTGCAGGATCCTGCTCCCAAACCCGGGTCAGTGCGCCCCTGGCCCCGCAGGATCCTGCAAGGTCGGGCGCTCTGGCTGACCCCCGTCTGCATTGACCCCCGCCTCAAGGCTCCCGAGCAACATAAAAAGGGGTGATACCGGCGTTTTCGGAAAACAGGCGCCCAGGTGCAGCGACCAGACGGTGGCGCAAGAGCGCCCCCCGCGCCCCCCATTTCAGTGTTCATCTAAGGGAGCGGGCCGCGGCTTGCAAATGTGGGCACTTTTTTTCGAAACGACTCGCACTCCCCCGCGTCGACCACCCCGAACTTTGAACTCGGGGCAGGGGGGTTGGGCCCGCTTCAGCACGCATTAGAGATGGGCATTGTTTTCGAGAACCACGGTATCCCAGGACGCCCAAGATTCTTCCATGCGTCCTGGAGTTTCGTCTTCCCCTCCACCTGCCATATGTCTTCACATCCATGGCGTCACACCCGGAGGCTGCAGGACGGAACCCGGAAGACGAACTCTGGAGACGACTTCTGCAGCAGCGGACAGTCAGCGCTGCTCGGCACGGCCTTGGCCTTGCCCAGCGCGCCGACCTCTCCGCGAGCCTCATTCCTCGGGCCATGTTTTCCAATGCTTTTTCCTTCCTGGGGGACGACAAATCTTCGTGTCTGTGTCCGTGTGTGCGTGTGTTCCCTCCTGATTTTTGGCGTTCCTGGCGCGCGGGCGGAACAGACGGGAACGCCGCCCGACGCCAGAGGCTACCCGAGAGAGGCCAGCGGCGGCTGCTGCTGAGCCACCGCGGCCTGCCTCGAGTGCACGACGCCCGCCGCGGCGACGGCATCGAGCCCTGCTCTGCAAGGGCGGGACCTGCTGCCCCGATTCGCCCCACGAGACTGAGCCAAGGCGAGGACAGAATCGGGTGAAGGTGCATCGGGGATCTCTGAGGTCCGGCCGTTCTGGAAGACGTCTCGGGCGCCGCGGCCTGCTCACAGCGATCCGAAGGCTCTGAGAGCGTTCCGGAACGCTCCTGCACCCAAAATAGCCCCCCCCCAAATGTACCCCCTCCTTTTTATCATGAAATCCGGGGTATACACTGCGCCCAGGATGGGCCTGGCCATGGGCGGAGTGGAGAGGTACAGAATTCTTCGCCCGGATTGTTTCCGCCTTCCTCCTCGTCCTCCTCCTCCTCCTCCTTCTCCTCCTCCTCCTCTTCCTCCTCGTCCTCCTCCTCCTCCTTCTTCTACTTCTCCTCCTCCTCCCCCCTCCCCCTCCCCTTCCCCCTCCCCCTCCTCCTCCTCCTCCTCCTCCTTCTCCTCCTCTTCCTCTTCCTCGTCCTCCTCGTCCTCCTCGACCTCCTCCTCGCCGACTTCTCTCCGCCCCCGAAAAGGGGAACCAGGAAGAGGGGGAGTGCACATCATGACCCCCGAGTTGCGAGCGGACCAGGGGGCGGGGCAGACCAAGGGACGTGCTGAAGGAAGGAGATAGGGCCTGAGAAACGGGGGATCGCCCGGTCCTGGCCATGATGTCTACCCCTTTGGACGCGGACGCCTCCGACCCTCAGCTGCCCGGATACGCAGCGCGCAGCTCGTAGCGTCTGGACACGGATCTCAACACGCAGACTGGGGGCATCTGGCGCGATACGTTCGGCACAACGCTGGCCAGAAAGATGAAGTGCAACACCCTAACGAAGGTCACGAGCGGCGGACGTATCCATATCCACGCCCCCGCGGTCTGGATTTCGGGGGACGATCCTGCGGATACGCGGTCGCACGGGTACGTTCCGTGCAGGGCATCCGCGGAAAGACGCTCCGTATCTGCTGGGTCGCAGCCCAGGGACCCGGTACGCGAAGTTACGGATATGGGCGTGTTCTTTTGCCCACGAAGTGGGGTATACGTAAAAGTCGCACCTACTTTGCTGCACGAAGACGCAGCTCATGCAACGTCGGTCAGCACGCTTTGAATCATCACGCAGCGTGTTTAAGCTGGACTTGTTAGCACGGTGCGGGTTGCGGTTCACCGCGGGCGTAATTAGTTATCAAGGATCAGGGCAAATAACCAGGGAACCAACGGATACGGATACGGCTACTCCCCGGACCTCTAGTGAAACGCGTTCTGACCAGGATTCCGAAGCAAATCCAGCCGTGGTGCAAAAGGACGGGTAGCAGTATCGGTATCTTTTCTTCCCCTGAGTCTAAAGGAAAGAGAACGATGCACGTACACCGTTTCTGGCCAGGCCCATCCTGAGCCCAGGATCGGTGCATACGCCCTTCTGCCTTGGCCAGGAAAGCATATGCACCAATCCTGGGCCCAGGATGGGCCTAACCAAGGTCGGTGCACGTGCGCAACTCTCTTCGCCCGAAAGTCGAGCCCGGGCCCCATCTCCGGAGATCTCACGAGCGGCGACCATCTCCGCAACTCCGCGCCCGCGCGCTCCAGCTTCCCGGGGTGTGGTCCTGCGGCTGTGCGGTCGCACGGAGACGTTCCGCGCGGGACCTCCGCGAAAAAAACGCACCGCACCCGCGGGGTCGCGACCCGGGGGCCCAGCCAGCCCGCGAGGCCGCGGATACGGACACGTTTTCGCCTGCGAAGATCCGATGTATAGATCTCGTCGACGCGCGGTCCCTGGAAGGCCCGCCCCGTTCCGCGCGGACAGCTTCTCACCCCGAATTGTTCTCTGGTGTCCCCAGGGCCCGGCGAGGGCCCCCAGAGGTCGAAATCGGCCAAAAATCTTCCGTCCGACTCATTCGTCGCGACGACAGCACGTTTGGGTCTCGACTCGACCCGGCGCCTGATCTCCAGCAGGGGGTCGACGTCGCACCCGCCGCCCGCGCCAGGCACCTCGAAGCATCGGCTCAGGGCCTTTGAATACAACCAGGGCGCTGAAAATTAAAACTTTGAACATTCCGCCTGGAGAGACCGACACATGGAGGGTGCTTCGACCCACGGCTGCAATTTCCTCGCGCGCGCCAATGTGGGCCGAGAAGCCTGATTGACCCACGCACCTGGCAAGAAACACAAACATGTAAGGTATGGAAACGTCTTCAAACCACCTGACAAGACGACGGGCAATTGCAATGCTGAAAATGTCGATGCCGATGTACCGTGACAGAGGCTTTGCTGTGTTGTGCTGCGTTGAAATGAAATGTGCCAGGCCGCGTTAACCTGAATCAAGTCGTCCTTGGCATCCGAATCCCGACGAACTAATGTGGATCTCAAGCTCGCATTGCTTGCACGCGCAGCTGGCCCAGAGCTGGTTGCAATCGATGAGTGCGGGGCGCTCAGTCAGCTCGAGCTCAAGATCCGATCAGTTCAGAAGCGGGATGAACCAAAAGGGGGCGAATCCGAAGTGAGGCGAAACGCACCGACAATGGACGGACCGAGACAGCAAACCGAAACGCGACGATCAGAGACAAGACATACCGAAACAAAACGAAGCCAGACGAGGGCCGAACCGACCCTCATTGAATCGAGGCAAGGCGAACCGCGACTGGAACGAGCCAAATACATGCCGGCTTTTCCTCCGGAAAACCACACGGCGTCTCCTGCCAAACGAGCCGCACTCCGAGGTCCAATACCTGTGAATTACAAAGGATGCGCGCCAAAGATGTACGTCCCCACAAGCCCGATCCTTGCAAACATTGCGATTGATCCGTGCTGTGCTGAAATGTGCTGCGTCGTGTTGTGTTGAACTGTGCTTTGTTGGGCCCCTCGAGAGTGCGACAGTCACGAGGATCCGATAGGTGCCCTCTCAGAACCTCCTGGAGCATCCTGGGGCATCCTGGGGCATCCAGGTTCCTCAAACTCTGCAAAGCACGCATTTCTTTCTAGACATTCTCAACGTGTTCTGCATAACCAGCGTTTCGCTCGAGACATCCCCAAGATCGGCATAGCAAACGTTTCGCTTGAGACAACAGAGCCATAACATATAAAACAACCATTTCGTTCCAGACATCCTCAACCAAGTAATTCGCAGGCCATGCGCGACCTCGTTATTTACGAAGGAAAAATTAGCCCTCCCAGCGCAAGTTGATGGTTGGGGGAAAATGGGCACTACTAATCATAACCCCGGTCGCCTGGGCCCACGCCCTTGCCGGGGGAGAACAAGGGTAAACATATGTTCTCGGATGTCCGCGCGGACCTCTGAGAAAATGTGTCTATACAGTGTTTTGCTCTTCAGCTCAAAGATAAACAAAGACCTTACGGCTCCGCCGAAACGGATCCCGACCCATTTCCCCCAGGGGCACTCTTCCGCCCCGGATCCATTTCGGTGCAAGGCCCTTGTGCCCGAGAGCGCCCCCCAGGGGACACAGAAACAGAAGCACGCACAAGGGGCACTGGCACTGAGCGCTGGGGGGGCACAGACGCTGCCGCTGGTGCCTGCCCCCCTCCTCCTCTCCCTCCTCGCCCTACTCCCTGGCTGGCGCTCTGCATGGAGAGTCTTCTTGCTCTCAGTGGGCCCAGACATCTGGCTGCTCCAATTTTTTCGATGCGTGGGCCCTGGAGGTCAGGACCACTTCCCCGGGACCAGTTTTTTGTCTTGAGTCGTTTTTTGACGCTCCCGAGGCCCGGCGAGGGCCCCAAGAGGCCGAAAAAGGCCAAAAACCGCCTGCTCCAATTTTTTTGGAGCGTCGGATCTCTGGGGGCAGGCTGGCAATTGTCTGAGCGAAGTCGAGGCACCTCGTCCAGGGAGCACTTCAGCCCAGCGTGCGCCGGCGGCATGGGCGGCCGTGGGAATGGGCGGCGGGCGCTGCGGGCAGTCTCTGGCAACACCACGCTGCGGGCGTCGAGAGGGCGCTTGATTGGCGCTGCGGAAAAGCCCAGGCTGGCCACTTTGAGCCAGAGAGGCTGCTGCTTCTGCGGAGGCGGAG
>CAUYUJ010015656.1:277500-282500 GCA_963575745.1 Prorocentrum cordatum
AATCCAGAGGAACTTGTTGGGTGTTGGGGGGGAGGAAGAGGGGGGGGGCTGGGGAGGAGTCCCCCAGGATTGTTCCCCCCCATAGGGGTTTTGCTTGATTCCGCCCCCGATAGGGGAATCTGATTGAGAGGAGGACGGAGAGGAGGAGGTGGAGGAGGAGGAATAGGAGGAAGAGGAGAGGAGGAGGAGGAGGAGAGAGAGGAGGAGGAGGAGGAGGGGGAGGAGGAGGACGACGACGACGTCGTCGGCGACGACGACGACGACGGCAGCGGCGGCGGCCACGGCGTCGGCGGCGACGACGACGACGACGCCACAACACGCTCGAGCAGGCACGCTGCACTTCGACCGCGCTTCAGGTTTGCTTTTGAAAGCTAAACCCTCCCTTACACCCTGTTTTTTCTTCCGCACGGAAGTATTCCAACATGTGTTGAGGTAGCAAGCAGGAAGCTATGTTATGTTTGGTGTTTGCTCCTGTATTATTCCCCCCGTGCCTTGATGCGGCAAAAAGAGGCATCCACAAATGTTTACCACCTCGGCCATGGACACCGCCCTTCCCTTCCTCACTTCCTCCTTTTTTTCCGCGCGGAAGACTTCCGACAGATGTGGTGTCAATAAGCAGGAAGCGGTGCATGTGTTATATGTGTGGTTCCTGCTCCCTGGTTCCTCCATGCCTTGAATGGGGGCATCCACAAATTCGATGCCCCTTCCGGCCATATATGGAACAGCTCAGCCCAGCCCACCCCAGCAGTCTTGCACGCCGGCGCGCATGGAGGTGTACCCAGGACTGGCTCCGAACGACGACGGTTCCTCCTACATCCTCCCCCTTTTGGGGCATATAGCGGCTCACCCAGCCCTTTGTTCTTCTGCATGCTCCCCCGCTTCCCTCATAACCTCCACTCCCCTGGGACCCATTTCTGGACGGGCTGCTGGGGATACGCGACGCGTCTAGAATTCGATGCCCCTTCGGCCATATATGGAACAGCTCAGCCCACCCCCCCAAGCAGTCTTGCACGCCGGCGCGCGTGGAGGGGGTACCCAGGACAGGCTCCGAACATACGAAAACTTGGGAACCCAAAAGATGAGTTCCCTCCCCCGCGCCCAAAAACACAGCCATTCGCCTGCACGCGAGTTACAACATACTGCTGTTGTTAGGCGTGGCAGCGCGCAGCTTGAAATTGCGATGCGGTGTGGATGAATTCGCGCGTGTGCATGTATGCGTTCGTTGATGCATATATGCGTCTTCATATGCACGTGTGCATCCCCATCATGGCAAACCGCAGTATAACGCACCGCAGGGCAGCGTCATGGCGAAGGCGCTGCCACTCTGGAGGGCATCTACAAAAAAGGATGCCTCCTGGTGGTGGAGGAGGAGGGGTTAGCACGGCCGCAACAAAATTTCTCTCAAACTGTTCGACTCTAAGAGACTTGTCCCCGTTCGCTCCTCGCTGCCACAACACGACTGCCATTAACCCTGCGGTGGTGCTGCCAGAGAGCTTGGGGACCTCCCTCGGCCATGCCGACTACGCGCCGAAGCCCTGCAGCACGTCGAAAACCTGAAGGCGAACGATCACCCGTGCATCAACGTCAGCAGGTTGGAGACGGCACGGCAAGGCAATGCACAATCAACGATCTACCCGCGCAGTTCGGGACCGAATGTGGCGAGATGATCCAGTCTGTCGCAGATTACCTGGGCGACTACGAGGGCGAGGTTCCTTGGGGCACTCTGCACGAGCGCGCAAAAGCGTGCGACTTCACGGGCGTGCCCGAGCCTTTCTCCCTGAAGTGGGATCCGCCTGGCCAGTACTCCATGCAAGTGTTCATTGCTACGAAGCCCGACGGCAAGCACGACATCTTGAAGGACGTGAACCTCCTGGGGGTGCCGACCAGGACGGACTCGTGCCTTCAGGTGCGTCGCGCGACTGGTCTGATATGGCGTTAGGGCAACCAGTCTAGGGTTGGCCGCTTGACCGTGCAGGACATGCTGGCGAAGCTGGAGGGCTACCAGCTGCGCCGCCACGCCGTGGTCCCCAAGGCTGGCAGGGGTGCTTCCAGGAAACCGGCCGACTGGGAGCTCAAGGAGGCAGGGTGCAAGTTCATACGTGGGCCGCGCACCAACGATGCCAACCAATTCATGGCGTTCGCGGATCGGGAGAGCTCCCGGCCAGAATCTCCCATCATTGGCTGGGAGGAGAATCGCATCGAGAGGGCCATCAACAATAAAGCGAAAGGCACGGCAAACGCCAAGGGCCTCAAGATCTGGGTCTTGACGACTCGCGGCTTTGGCCCTTGGTTCCTCGACGACGTGATCAAGCCCATCCTGGCTTCCACCCTCAGGGCCTTCGGCGTGGCGTGGATCGGCAAGACTCGCGTCAAGAAGAGCGCTGGGTCGAAGACCCTGGCCTTCATGATGAGCCGCGTGGAGATCGAGGAGCTGGAGCAATCTAGAGAAGGCGAAGCGGGGGAGCTTGTCCCGACGATCGTGACCGCCAAGCACTTCGATCTCTTCAAAGGTGAGCCAATGACCCGCGTCAGGCCCGCCATCTTTGACGACGGCGAGTTGGCTGATCAGTCGGCGTCTATTCTGAAAACCTTCCTGACCCCGAGCGAGGAAGACGCCACGATCTGGGCTCGGTGGGGTTGTTCCGAGTTCGACACTGGGTCCCCCCGTCAGGTCAGCAACAACGCGTACGACAAACACTTCGAGGCCGAGCTTGCTTCGGCAGAAGTGGTGCGACCTGCTCGCAGAGCTGCAATGGCGAAAGCAGGCGGCCACCCAGGCGCTCGACTACGGCCACACCTTCTTCGTCCCATTCCGCTCCTTCGCCCGCGCGTGCGTGCCAGAGCCGCAGTGACCTTGCCAGGGGTATTGCTCAGACGCTGTCGCGCCAATGGTTTAACGCATGGTAAGACGCCCGCGAGGTGTGAGGTCGCCAGGAAAAAGCCAGCCATCATCTTCATGTTCTATCGTGTGCCATTTTACAACAGACCCCCTTTCACACTCGCGCGCGCGGGGCCGCCCCTAGGGGCCGCAGATCAAAAGTACCCCGGCTGATCCCCGGCGAACCTTTACTCGGAGATGGTTTTCATGCTGGGAGCGGTTTTCCCGCGCCTCAGAACGATCCAACCCCGAGAGGCGCCCAAGACGGTCCAAGAGGGCTCCGAGTCGTCGAACGATCGGTCCGAAACGCCCACGATGGCCCACTGACGGCCCACGACGCGCACAAGACCCCCGAAGAGGCCACTAAGAGGCCTCCCAACAGAGCCCCAAGAGGGCTCCGAGAGGCCAAACTCGTAAAGTTTACAATGGTTTATGAAAGATGTTCGCCTTCTCGCCTTTTCGGCTTTCCGACACTCCAAGACGGCCCAAGAGGCCCCAGAGACCGCCCCAAGACAGCCTAAGAAGCCTCCAAGAGGGCCCCGAGACGGCCAAAGATGGCCCCAAGACAGCCCAAGAGGCGCCCAAGACGGCCTAAGAGGGCCCCAAAACGGCCCCAAGAGGGGCCCCAACATGGCCCCCAAGAGACATCAAAACTACCTCCCAGAGGCCCCCGAGAGGCCAACCACGAGAGCCCAACCAGCATCCATGAGGCCTCTGACCCACCACACACCGCCTCCGAAAAATGGCAACCGCCCAACGGCACCGCATTGACAACAACACCCCGCCAAACGACAGCGGCGAGGCAATCATGAGCGAAGCGATTAAATAAGCTGAGAACTTACAGACAGGACACAGTACGCTTAACTGGAGGGCCAGCGCACGCCACAGCAAACGCCCGTCCGACCACGCACCGCGCCACACAAACCCCAACTGGCCACAGAGAAACCCCGCGAGCCAGAGAAACGACGGGTCGTTACCTCAGGAGGAGGAGGACGAGGAGGAGTAGGAGGAGGAGGAGGACGAGGAGGAGGACAAGGAGGAGGGGGGGGCAGGTGACCTGTATAGATCCCGTCGCCCCGAGGAGAGGGGAGGAGGAGGAGGAGGAGGAGGAGGAGGAGAGGAGGAGAGAGAGAGGAGAGGACGACAAGGAGAGGAGGAGGAGGAGGGAGGAAGAGGACGACGAGGAGGAGGGGGAGGACGAGGACGAGGAAGAGGAGTAGGAGAAGACCCCCACTTACGGCCTCCTGCCCTCGCCCACGCTCTAGCTCCCTCCCTTGCCCCCATGTTCCCTCGCTCCCCTGACCCTCTCGCCTCTCGTCCTCCCTCCCTCCCCTCCTCCTCCTCCTCCTCCTCCTCCTCCTCCTCCTCCTCTCCTCCTCCTCCTCCTGCTCCTGCTCCTGCTCCTGCTCCTGCTCCTCCTCCTCCTCCTCCTCCTCCTCCTCCTCCTTCTCCTCCTCCTGCTCATCATCCAGCTCCTCCGCCACTTTTTCCTCCTCCCGTGCACGCCGCCCCCTTCTGCGCAACGAAGTCCTTCTGGGTGGTTCCATGCCCTCTACGGTGCCCGTCGGCTGGTACAGAGACATCGCTGCAATGGGAAGGGATGCGGCCGAGGAGTAAGATGTAAGATATGGCGCGAACGCACCAAGCTTGACCCCTCCTGTCGCCAGGCCCCCGCCCCTCCCCCCCCCCCCGCGCTGCCTCCCGCCTCCCTCCTGAGGGAGCCCACAAAAGGACGTACGCGGCCAACAACGTACAGCAATGCGGACCCCCAGTGCGCGAGACCAGCCTCGTTTTACAAACGTTCGCGCCATGCGCACCGTCGAAACCAGCACTGAAGTCATGTCTGTGTGCGTGCTTCTTTCGCTCCTGGCTCCTGCCAGGCCACGGCCGCCCCTCACCCCCAGTCTTCCGGGCACCCGATCTGCTGGGGCAGCGGCCCATCGGAGACGGCGGCCGGTAGTTCGGCTGCCAGTAGGGGTACGCCTCCCCCGGGGCAGCGTGAGGGAGGATCAGCCTGGGAAGCATCCCTGCCCCTGTGATTGGTATCACCTTATCTCGATGCCGATCGTAAGGGCCACCTTAGTTTCTGAGGGCGCATCCCAAAGACCGTCATCGCCTTTGG